>CM033114.1:4694308-5294308 GCA_019321725.1 Paulownia fortunei | reverse complement strand
CGTGCTACTATAATTCCAACAACAAAAGATAAGTCAAATGATTAAAATGAATTTTGAATTTTGTACATAAAATATGTAAAATATAAGGGGTAACATAGCTTTTGGAATATGACATTATAATTAGTAAATATGATATAAAGTTCAGATGCGAATAGTTTGAGAAAACAAATGTTAAAAGAATCAAATATTGTATCAATTGATTTAATTAATTTGCATCTCCCAAACACAGAAAAATATACTTTAGTTTTATAGTTTAGGAAGGTCTTGCAAATTTACTCCCATGGTTTAGAAAATCGAATTTTAGTCATAGGTTTTGCTCTGTTCTATTTTTTTTTTTTTTTCAGAAAGTGAAATAACCAAAATTATAAATATGATAGTGGAATGTGTCTTTGCATTGATATAAAAAATTGATATTATTTCCATATTAATTTTAATAAATCTAATTAGATTGGATATTGTAGGGTATATTTAGTTTATTCAAATAGATATATTTCACGATAAAATAATTTTTATATTCAATTTAGTGTGGCATATCTTTTTCTATTTTAAATTTTATTTTTCAATTTGGTATTTAAATTTTATTTTTATAAAATTTGATATTTTATTTATGTTTATCGAATCGTACCAACATCCAATTTTAATTTTAAAAAAATTATAAATAATTTTTATATTTTATTTTATATTTATTAATTAAATTTCATACTTTTTTTCTTATTTTAACTTACCAAACTAAAAATAATAAATTTGAAATACAATTAGATTTTGTTATTTAACATTTTTCTAAAAATTTATTTAACAAAATTATTGAATTGTAATATGTACATATAAATGGACAAAAGAAAAAAAACAAAAGGTAAAGTATTTATAAATATAATTTTCACAAGCTTTCAAAAGAAATTAGTAAATTGGTAAATGATATAAAATTTAAATGTGGGTGGTTTAAGAAAACAAATGTTAAAAGAATTAAATATTCAATCAAATAATATAATTATTTTTGTATCTTCCAAACAAAGAAAAATACACTTTAGTCTCATAGTTGAGGGAGATCTTGGAAATTTATTCCCAAAGTCCAAAAAATATCCAATATTTGTCATGAATGCACTTTAATATATAGTTTTTGTTCTATTATATTTTTTCAAAAAGTGGAATAATCAAAATTATAAATACAATAGTGGAATGTGTCTTTCATTTATATAAAAAGTCCACTTCATTTTAATGAATCTGATTAGATTGGATATTGTGATATATATTTTATTTATTCAAATAGGCATATTTCATAATAAATTAATTTTTATATTAAATATAGTATACCATATCTTTTTGTATTCTAATTCAATCAATTTCAATATGATTTTTTTATAGGGATGGTCATAGTTCGATAAACTGATAGAATTAAACCGAAACTAAAAATTTGTTATGTACCAAAGTTGAACAAAAAAATTCAATTTGGTATTTGGTTTGATTTTAATTTTTTATTTTAGTTTATCAAACCGTAACGAAAATCACATTTTAATTTTTACAATTTTTATATTTATTAATTAATATATACTTTTTTTTCTTATTCTTTACTTACAAACTAAAAATAATTAATTCAAAATATAATAAAAATTTGTTATTTAAATTCGAACTTTTTAATATTTTTATTTTTTTAAAAAAATTATTTAACAAAATCATTGAATCGAATATGAACACATAAATTGACAAAAAAGAAAATAAAAAGTAAAGTAGTTATGAATATAATTTTCATACATGATACATGTTTTGGGAAAATCAAACAAATGAAAATAAAGTTTGTTTTGAACTATTGGTGTTCTCTTCTATAATTATCCTATAACTTCATTGACTAATTAAACAGATAAGTATTATTTGTCCCAAAATTATATAATTAATAAATTACATAACTATCATTAAAATTAATAATATTAAAATGGCATTTTAGTCGGATCAAAAATTGAAAAAAATATTCATACTTTTATAATAGTATAATATAATATAATATAATAAATAAATAAATAAATATAAATATGTATAAATATATGATAAGATGTACATTTAATATACATCATATAATATAGCATTTACAATATTTGAATCTCCTAGTGGAACCTTCGAGGTGGATTTTTTTGTTTTTTTTGGATAATTAGGTTGGGGTTGATAAACATGAAATTGTTGCTGATCAGTACGTGGCCCATCTATGTGATACATAGGTTAATTGTCGGGGGCATGACATAAGAAATCATCTGTAGTTCTAAGTTGATGTACTGTTCTAGATGGATTGGTTCCTTCACCAAATCTCATTGAACCACAATCAGTGTCCTCTGAGCTAATCAGTGAGTACATTCGTTGAGTTACATACAAATTGATTTGTACTCCATCTTCATTGAATTTGTGCTTTAGACTCAATTATTAAGTTTAAGGGGATGACCATCCTTCTAGTACAGAAATTAGTCAAAGATACGTGTAAATTGACTCAAGCATCACATTATTGCAATATTAAATAGAAAAATTGTCTCTTGTGTATTTGCACTTTATAATACCATAGAAATTTTATTATAAAAGAATTTAATTGACACAACGCAAGAAGTTCTTGTATTTATATATATTTGGTTTGTCTAAATACTCCAACAATACATTAATTAATTAAAATCCATATAAAAAGTGAGGAAAAAAAATAGAAAAATATGATTTGGACTCGAATTCATGACTCCGTACAAGCCATTGATTTTATTAATACCATTTTTGTTGATGAAAACTCAAGGGTAGGTTAAAATGTTGATGAAAATGAGATACGCATCCAAATCCAGAATGTATGTAAAGTGAGTTACTTTGCGTAGACGAAAGGGTTGTGCTAAATTCTAGGAAGTTCATATCAAAGGCCACTTGGCAGGTGGAAAGTAATGGAGGGATAGGAATAGGGATAATTGGGGCAAAAGGAATGAGGATAATACTAAATTACTAATACTAACATATCATGGTATTTTTATTTTTTTTCTCAAGTCTTAGTAGCAGTTGATAAAAGATCAAACAAGAAATCCACTGCAATTATTTGATCTTGAAATGGAAATAAGAAAAGGAATGTGCAAAAAAAATAAAAAATTGTGTGCAAATGTTTTCCTTCTGTTTGGATGTAGGAACTTGTGGAGGAAAGTTATATATAAAAGGAAAAAAGTTGTGAAAATCATATTTTATAATAATTTCTAGCATTTATCTTAGTCTTTTTGTTAAATGGCGCTACGGGTGGAATGGGATCACGGTGGTGGCATGGTGAGGAAGAAGGAGAAAAGAAAAAATGCAAAAACAAAGTAGAAGGAAAAGGAAAAAAAGAAAATAAATTATATTTTTAAAAAAATAATTATGTACTAATTATAATTTATTTTTCTTACAGTTTATAATTTAAAAATGATGTTTTCATTCAACGGTAGAGGGGAAGTGAATATCAGTAAATTACACTTGCAATTAAGGTTGAAAGAACACCAAATAATTTCATGTTTTGCAATTTTGTTCATAGTATCACAAATTATGAAGGATTTTTAAGTTATTCTTTTAATAGATGGGTTTTTTTCTATAATTTTAATATAACACAGGGGCATTTCTGAAAATTAAAAGAAAAAGAATAAAAGAAAAGTAAAAGGGCTTGTTGGCCTTTGGCTATACACGTGGGTCCTTTCGCCATTACATCATCATTAAATAATTTTCTTAGCTGCACTTTTCACTTTTTTTAATCAATTTTAACTGTCGAAGTGTCAAAAATCAATCTTGACAAGCAAACTACCTTCCTAATCCATTATTTACGACTAAAGTAAGTATCTTTGTACCAATATTAAGGCTTATTTATGTCCTTAATCATGTTTAGAACTTTATCCTTAAAATGATAAGAACGAATCAAATTACAAGATAAAGATAAGCCAAGGCCCTACAAAACATTATTATATTATTCTGAATAATTACTACTAGTAGATTCTATTTATTTTGTAGCTGCTCACTTGCTAATTATTGAATCAAGCAGCTATCATTATAATCTATGCTTTCATATAATTAACTTTTGGACCAATAAGATGTTTTCACATTAAATAATATTTAAATGGGAATTATATTATTCCTATATATTTTATAGTACATAAGTCCTTTAGGTCTCTTTGAAACTAATAAGCTGAAGGAAAAAGAAATTCTCTACCTTTTTTTTCCTCATGGAGAGGGACTAGAATGCAAAAGACAAGGAAAAAATAGACCAATTTTAATTTTGTATTTTGGTGGCAAATAGGCCATTGCAGCTTGTTAAGAATTATTTGATATAATTGCAAGATCACGATAATATATTATGCTATTTTTTATTTGATTTTGATATGATTTTTTTTTCTTATTTGTTAACTGGTATAATTTGCATATATAAGTAGATGTTTATTGTAACATCAAATCAAAAAATAATAATATAAGTGTTATAATTTTTTGGGCACTTTACATGTGGATATATACCAAATAACCGAACCACTTGTGTTATCATATCTCTCTTCAATTACTGCTCTTCATAATTTATCATGATATCACATATTAAACATGGTACCATGAAGTATTTTATATTGCAGTGCACGATGTATCATTCCATACATCCTTTATTGCTATCCACAAAATAGTTTTGTCTAAATCATGCAAGAAACCATGATGATAGAAAATTTGAAGAATAGTTTGACCTCTATAGTTCAAGCTGAACACTTCAATCAAGATTTTCGTATTCAACTTGAGGGAGAATCTTAAAAATCAAAAAATAATTCTTTAATGTAATTCTAAGATGACAATAATATATTGTGATATTTTTTGTTTGATTTTGATTTCATTTCTTTCTTCTTTATTCACATGCCTAATTCGTATCAAATTAAATATAAATAAAAGTTTTATAGTCTTTTTGGATATTTTATATGTAAATATAAATCAAATAGTCAACCACATTATATAATTATATTTTTCTTTCTGTCTTCAACTCTTTCTTATAATTCAAAATTTATCACAACTAACGTGAATCTCATTACACATAACATTACCACATCTCTTAATATGATGTTAGGTGGGAATAGAGTCAAAAATCTTAGTCATTAGAGTTAATGAACGTTTCATGTCAAATTACACTATTATGCAAATTGAGTTATAAAAATCAATATCAACAGAAAATTATGAAAACATAAGAATAAATTATTTTTTGATAAACAAGTAAAGAGATATTGCACACACATTTAGTTAGTTGTGATAGCACTATGATATATTCTAGTAGAAACTAATCAAGGTAATACAACTATTAAATTATATATATATATATATGTGTGTGTGTGTGTGTGTGTATGACGGAATCATTTCTTTGAAATTCTCATCCTTGTAATATTACATAATCAAAATTATTCTATAGGATGAAGTTAGATCTAGACCCAGCTACAGTTTTGGAATCATCGATTTCAAGGATCGGGATTGTTATGGAACCAGAGGCTCTAAAAGAGAGTTCGATCTTTCTATTTACCATTTAAAGCATCATAAGTGAGTCAATGAGTCAATAGCCCTAGCCCTTCTGTCTTAATTGATCATGTTTTGACTCTGTCGCTCTTTCTCCGTGGTAACTAACTCACTCTTTCCTTCCTTAGTCAAAGGTAGCAGCATAGGTTGATAGGCAACAATAAGTCAATATGCGCGCCATCTGTGTTTTTCTCCTATCTTTTGTAATCGCACTTCTATTAACTGGAAAGTCTCTCAATCGCAAGCAAGAAAAAAGAAAAAAGGATTGGAATCTATACATTGATTCTTTTTTTTTTGCAATTTTTTTTGAACTGTATGCATCAAAAGGTGCATGTACGGTTCCTAAGGATACAATTTTTCCCTACTCAACCAACTTTATTATGGAAAGATTACTTTTTTTAGGCCAAGAAGTTGATAGTGAGATCTCACATCAACTTATTGGTCTTATGGTATATTTCAGTATCGAGGATGATACCAAATATCTATATTTGACTATAAACTCTCCTGGTGGATGGGTAATACCTGGAGTAGCTATTTATGAGGCCAGTTTTGGTTCTGGTTCCAATTAACCTTCAGTTCCAACCTTCGAATTTTTTTTTTTTAAATTTACTTATATTTTGAAAAATTATTATTTCTTAACTAATAATTAATTTTATGAAATTTCAACTTTTTAAAAACAAAAATAAAGGCTTGAAATTTTAAACTTAAATTTAAATGAAAATTTTTTAACTTAAATTTGAAAAAATATTGTTATTTTTTGAACTTAATGAAAAAAAATTAACTTAAGTTTGAAAAAAAATTGTTACCTAAAATTTAAATTATCAATTATTTTAATTATAATAAACTAAAAAAAAATGCTCAACTTGAAGTCTTAAAGAATATAGAATTGAAGGATGAATAATTGAAGATGAAGGAAATAAAATATGAAAAATAATTTAATGAAATAATTAAAATAGTATAAAATATATAATATAGAATTAAAAAATGAATAATTGATAGTTGAAAATTAGAGAATTGAGAATTGAAAATTAAAAAATTGAGAGTTGAAAATGTAGAAATGTGAAAAAAATGAAGAGGGGGAGGGGAGTTTTTATAGGGAAAAATGAAAATAAAAATAAAAAAATTGGAACTGCCAGACCCACGGGTTGGAAACTCTGGGTCAGACCTGGCTGTTCAGCGGGTTAGGATACCCCCAACTCGTGGTCAATGGTTTTTGAACTGTTGACCATGGGTCAATTCTTTCGATTCATCCATGGTCACCTCTAGTTAGATCCCACATTTCACTATTCTTATACAGTAAATAATAAAATATTCCAAAAATGCAAGAGTACTAAGAAAATCAATTAGAGATCAACAGAATATGATGATCACATTTACAGAAACACATTTTTTAAAATATGGCCGAGAGATTTAAATACATAATTCAACTATGCAAAGCAACTTTTTAAAACCAAAACGGCCAGTTCAACTTCAAATTGGTGGTCGATCCGGTTCAACTGGGACCACAAAATTGAAAATTAGGTCAAATCGGTCAAAAATCGATCAGACCGGTCAAATTGGACAAAAAAAAAGTGGTCACCGATTAGAATGTTTTATTTTTTTTATTTTAGAAATTTTAATTTGGTATGTGATTTATTTAGATTTTGGACTTTGTTATATATATTTTTCAGTTGGTTATTTTTTTACCCTGTACATAATAATTACTCCATTATATAATCATTTTATATAATATAACAAAAAATATAATCAAATTTTATGAAACTGACCAAATTGCTAGTCCAACCAGTTGAATCGCTGATCAATAATTGACCCACAACAAAACTGGTTTGGTTATAAATACTTTTATGCAAAAGTTTAAAAAAAATTACATCAATGTTTTTATAAACAAAGTTATTGTTGTAAAAATAAAAGAAATTATATATTTTGAAGTGAAGAATATAGAGAGTAAGAAATGAAGAATAGAGAGAATATTTTTTTTCTCTTGTATTTACTTGTATATTTAATCATAAATTTGTCTCTATTTATAGGCATACAAGATGAATAAATACATCATATAATAATATGATAAATTGAAAAATGAGTTGGACATGCACATTTGATTTGACATTTATCTGTTATTAATTAGACATTTTCCTACTTAATTAGATACATATTCATAATACTCCTCTTTGGATATCCATATACAAAGAATATGTATCGTTAAAGTCTTACTAAGAAAAAATGCTATGGAAAAAAATCTTAGTGAAGTAAAAAAAATACATCATTCTTGTGTAAATACGCGTTATAAACTGCCTCATTAAAAATCTTGCCATGAAAAATCCAATGGGATAAAATATTGATCAAGGAAAAGAGCACAATGCATATATGTTCCCCTTCATTCGTATAATAACTTTATATCGACACATTCTAATATCATATCTCAATTTTTTAAATGATGCACTGGGTAATGCCTTTATGAATAGATATATTAAATTATCACTTGAACAAATCTGTTAGATATTAATCTCACCAGTCTTTTGGAGTTATGTGTGAAAAAGAATTTTGATGATATATGTTTGGTTCTATCTTCTTTGATGTATCCTTTTTTAAGTTGAGCTATGCATACAACATATTTTCATACAGTGTTATTTGAGCCGCTTTGATATGTGATAGCCCACAAGTTTCTTGTATATGTTGACTCATTAATCTATATTTTTTGGATTGCAAGAATTTAAACATGGTATGAAGAAGTAGTTGCTATAGTTTGTTTTGTTGAATGTCATGATATAGTAGTACAACTGAATGTGAAGATATATCTTATTTGAGAGCAACATTTATATGAATGAGACATATAACATGTATCTGCCTAATCCACTAGTTGTGAAATATATCTATTGGAGTAAAATAACTCCATATCAATTATTTTTTTAAGATAATGAAATATGTGTTTGATTCCATTCCAATGCCTTCGCGTTGGAGAATAACAATTTTACTGAAAATGCTATATCAGATCGTGTGTTATTGACAAGATATATTAATGCACCTATGACACAAAGATATGGTATTTTAGGACCTAATACTTTTTCGTTATCTTATTTAAGTCTAAAAATGTATTTTTTTTTTAAATCAAATAATCTAACAATCATTGGGGTACTTATCTGATGTACTTTATCCATATAAAACCACTTTAGGCATTCTTTATATAGACAAATTGATCATCTACTAAATACTCGATTTGCAGATAGAGACTCAATAACTTTTATCTCAAATTCATTCTTTAAATAGTTTACTTTTGAAATTTTATCAAAAGTTCCAATAACGTTCAAGTTATCAATAATTATAGTAAATCCAAAATTGGATTTCTTTATAAATTTATTGGGCAAATGGAATATTCCTATTAATAAATAGTCATTGAGTTGTTTATAACTCATCAGTCCAGATTACTTCAATTCGTACAAAGCCTTTAGTTAAATATATTTCTCAAAAAATTGAATCACATGTTTCAAGCATTTTAAATTCTTCATAAATTTTCATATAAATATTATTATCTAGTGAGTCATAAACTACATTCATAAGATGCACGTTTTTACAAACTGCCAGGCTAATAAGAAATTTTAATGTTTGCATCCACTACAAGAGAATATGTCTCTTTATAATTAATATTTGGTTTTTGTGCAATATGTTGTGCTTTATATCTCATAACTTTATTATTCTCATTTTGTTTTTGTACAAAGAGTTTTATATCATTTTACGTTTGGACTACAGGTCTAAATACTTCGTATTTTACGAGCAAGTTTAATTTTGTCTGAATTGCATTTTTTCATTTTAGCCAATTATTTTTATGTTGGCATTCTTCAACTATCATTGGTTCATGAACCTCACTTTCTGTTATAACATAAAATGCTATTTTATATGTAAAATTATTAACGAAAATTATTACTTCGGTTCCATCTTTTTTTAATATTAACATAATTTATTGAGATCTCAATATTTTTTATTATTTTCAGGTAGCTGAACCTCTTTTGGAGTTTTAATTATATCCATCATTTCTACTAAAATACTTGTCTCCTTAATAGGGCCATTTTTATTACTAGCTTATTTCTTTTTTTGATGGCTTTTTTATATTTGGAACTGATTGGTCCACCACTCTTCAAGCGTGTGTTAAACTCAATAGCTATAGATAGTTTTGTTGGGACATCAATTATTTTTAGAGTATTATCAGCTGATATATATGACTTTGTCAATTTTTTTTTGACTCAATAAATGCATCATGTAATTGATTGACTATATTTTGCAAATAAATTATTCTTTGAACTTCAGGTTCATATTGGTTTATGTATTTTTTTTCCAACTGTTTCTTTTCTTCCCTTAAGGCTATATTTTGTTTGGGGTCGCTGCAAGAGATATCACATTCGATGATATACATTTCACCATATATTTTATACATATTTATACATTCTATGTTTATAAATATGTGTAAATATAGGTAAGATACAAATTTAGTACACACCAGCGAGTGTAACGTTTAAAAAATCGGATCGCCTAGTTGGAGCCATGGAGGTGGGTTGTTTTTCTTTATTTGTTTTTTTTTTTTGTTTTAATTTTGGATAATTAGGTTTAGGTTGATAAACATGAAATTGTTGTTGATATGTACATGGCCCATCCATGTGATAATTGTTGGGGGCATGACATAAGAAATCATCTGTAGTTCTAAGTTGGTGTACTGTTCTTGACAGATTGGTGCCTTCATCAAATTGATTCTCATTGAACCACAATCAGTGTCTTTTGAACTAATCAGTGAGTGGTTGATTGAATTACATACAAATTAATTTGTACTCCATCTTCATTGAATTTGTGCTATAGACACAATTATTAGGGGGATGACCACCCTTCTAGCACAGAAATTAGTCGAGATACCTTTAAATTGACTCAAGCATGGCATTATTGCAATACAAAACACAAATTCTCCACTTCAAGATACAATAGAAATTTTATTATGAAAGAAGTTAATCGACTTAACTCAAGAAGTTCTTGTATTCACATATATTTAGTTCATCTAAATACTCCAACAACTCATCAATTAATGAAAATTTACGTAAAAGAGTAACAGAGAAAATAGAAAATATGATTTGAACTCGAATTCCTAACTCATATCAAGGATGTTTTCAAATTTGATTTGTATTTGTAGATAGTTTATCCTCATAATAAGGATCTCTTAACTTTATTTGAATTTGTAGACAATTTATCCACATATCAAGGAGTTTTTGACTTTATTTGAATTTGTAAACAGTTTATCCTCATATTAAGGAGTTTTTGATTTGATTTGAATTTGTAGGTAGTTTATCCTTATATCAATGAGTTTTTGACTTGAATTTGTTCAGAATTTGTAGATAGCTTATACTCGTATCAAGGAGTCTCTATTTAAATTTGAATTTGCAGATAGTTTATACTCGTATCAAGGAGTTTTCATTTGAATTTGAATTTTGGTTGATAGTTTATATTCATATCAATGAGTCTTCAATTTGATTTGATTTATAAACTTTTTATACTCATGTCAAGTAACTTTTGAATTACTTGAACTTGCTGATAGTTTATACTCATATCAAAGAGTTTTACTGACAGTTTATACTCTTATCAAGGAGCATTTGAACAATATTTAATTTGACAATTGTAAATAGTTTATGCTCGTATCTAGGAGTATTACAAGTCAAAGTCAACAATTGTTGCATATGGTACCACATCTTTTTCATCATTATAATCATTGACATCACTTGGGCATTCTTGTTTGTCAAAATTCATGCTTATCTCAATGATATGTGCACGAGTCGTTAATTCTCCAAAAGTTTTTTGTTTGATTCCTTGAAGTATGTAGAAGAGACTCCAATGCATTCCTTGGATGCATATCTCAATTATAGAAGTTTCCAACAAAGTATCTTTGTAATTTAAAGATAAATTTCTCCATTATTAATAAATTCAAGCACATGCTCATTTTTATTTTTGTTTG
This sequence comes from Paulownia fortunei, assembly GCA_019321725.1. Taxonomy (NCBI): domain Eukaryota; kingdom Viridiplantae; phylum Streptophyta; class Magnoliopsida; order Lamiales; family Paulowniaceae; genus Paulownia; species Paulownia fortunei. Next base: position 5,282,829 of record CM033114.1, on the reverse strand, counting down.
TTTTAAATTAGCAAGTTCAACCATACTAACAGTACGACGGATACTAGAAAAACGATTGAAAAACTCTGGTTCTAACTTTTTCAATTATCAATTGAGTTTGCCTTCGGGTCGGTATACTAACCAAATGCATTTGCCATCAATGAGTGAACAAATTGCTTAATCAGGCAGTCTCCATATGTTCTAGCATTTTTGCACATCTCAATAAAATGAACCACGTGTTGCTTTGGGTTGCCTTTACCATCACATTGCTGAAATTTTTGGGGTTCGTAGCCAACTGGCATTTTCAAATTATCAATTCTCTCAGTGTACAGTTTGGTATAAGTTAAAGATGATTTGGAGCTTCCATCGAATGTTTTTAATAGTCCCCATGATAAACTCCTTTAGTTGGTCAATAGAAATCAACTCATCAGATGAAACTTGCAACTATTTAGAAGACTTATCTTTTTCAATTAGTTGTTGCTTCATAGATGTATTAGTTTCATTATAAGCTTCAATTTGTTTGCTTATTATGTGATTAGTATCAACATTGTCCACTTTATTCATCAACTTCGTGATTTGACAATCTTGCTCTTGAATATGTTTTGCAAGTCCCTCAACAGCCAACATCAAATTTGCAATTTGCTTTTTCAGTGAAGTAGTTTGGACCACCATGACTGTTGCGACTTCAAAATTTGAGCTTGTAGAAGATTCGAGTATCGTAGTTAGATTCAACAACTCTTTCTCCACAACTTTTGTTTCTTGCTTTGCCCCCAATTTGACTGATAATGTTAAATCAACATATTATCTTGCCCCCTTATGCTTGTGATTTGGAGTAGTAACTTGAACTTTATGGCTCAACAACACACCATCTTACCTTGCCCCCTCATACTTGTGATTTGGAGTGACGATTTCATGGCTCGACAACACACCATCTTGTCTTGCCCTCTTATACTTGTGGTTTGGAGTGGCGATTTCGTGGCTCGACAGCATACTATTTTGTTTTACCCCCTTATACTTGTGATTTGGAGTGACAATTTCATAACTTGACAATATACTATTTTGTTTTGCCCTCTTATGCTTGTGATTTGGAGTGATAATTTCATGGCTCGACAACACACCATCTTATCTCGACATAGAAAATTTAACATTTGTGAAGTTGGAGTGATTGTCCTTCATCATCATTTAAATTTTAAACTTGATTTAAAAAGAAGAGATGAGAGGTAGAGAATGTCCTACTGGGCGTGCTAGAAATTTGTAACACAAATTTTATTGTCTGCAAATATTAACAAACAAGAAAAATAGCACAAACTGAATTTTATTGAATTAAAAAGATAAAATGGTTACAATCTCTATGGTTCATCTGATTCTCCTCTTCAAAATAAATAAAAATTCAGGATCTGAACTTGATTTCGTCCGTCAACAATGCTAATTTGAAGATTTAGCACCTTAATCTCGAATCAAATGTTTGAATTTTAAGAATATTGACTTCTTGTATTTGAATATTTGTTGGTGGAATCGACCCTCCGATCTCCTCTAATATTGATTTGATTTCCAATACTATTAATTTGAGGGTTTAACAACTTAATTTTGAATTAAACACTATAATTTAAGTATACTTCATGATGAACGCCTTTATTTTTGCCTTGAACATCGTTGATCTCTTTGAATTTGATCGCCTTGGATTAAGAGAATTTTCTCCAACACCTTTCTTGCTTGGACTTCTTCTTCACAACTTATATTATTATTATTTTTTTAATTCTTTGGAAATGAACCATATTTATACTTGTAGGACATAGGCTTTTGAATAAGTCATTTAATGAAGTTGTATGATTTGATTGACCATTCATGATTTGATTGATATCACAAGATGTGATTTCAATCATCAATTTGTGTTGGTATAATTTCCAATAATTGAGATTTGACATTTGACGATATATGATTGACCAATAAAATATATATTATAATATCAAATTAATTAATTATTTACTTTAAGAATTAAATTTGATTAAATTCTCAAAAAATAGAAAATATATAGTTGATATTTAATATATTATTTTATACATGTCACCATTTAATTGATACAAATTTTATTTGCTACAATGTGGTTGAGAGATTTAATTACATAATTCAAATATGCAAAGCATTTTTTTTTAAATCGAAATGGACGATTCAACCTCTAATCGGTGGTCGATTTGGTTCGATTGAGACTATAAAATTGAAAAAATGGTCAAATCAGTCAAAAATCAATTTAACTGGTCAAATTAGACAAAAAAATAGTAACCGATTAGAACCCTTTTTCTTTTTAGAAATTTTAAACTTGGTATTTAGTTACATATATATAGTTATTTAGATTTTGGACTGTGTTATATGTATTTTTTAATTAGTTATTTATTTTTTTACCTCGTACATAACACTTACTTTGTTACATTACAATTTTACATGATATAATAAAAAAATATAATCAAATTTTATAAAAATGATCGAATTGTTGGTCCAACCATTTGAACCGCTGATTGACAATTGACACATAGCAAGACCGATTTGGTTATAAAAACTTTCATGCAAAGGTTTAAAAAAATTGGCATCAATGTTTTTATAAACAAAGTTATTGTTGTAAAAATAAAGAAAATTATATATTGTGAAGCGAAAAATATAGAGAGTAAGAAATGAATAATAGATAATAAAGAAATAAATAATAGAGAGAATATTTTCTTTCTTTTGTATTTACTTGTATATTTCATCACAAATTTGTCTCTATTTATAGGCATACAAAATGAATATATACATCATATAATAATATGATAAATTGAAAAATGAGTTGGATATGCATATTTGATTTAACATTTACTTACTATTAATTAGATATTTTTCTACTTGATTAGATATATATTCATAACAAAGAATATGCCCCATTAAAACCTTATTAAGGAAAAATACTGGGGGGAGGGGAGGGATTTAGTGAAGAAAAAAGAGTGTATCATTCTTATGTAAATATGCATTATAATCTGCCTTATTAAAAATCTTGCCATGAAAAACCTAGTGGGATAAAATATTGATCAAGGAAAAGAGAACAATGCATATATGTTCTCTCTCATTTATTTAATATATTTATGTCGACATATTCCAATATCATATCTCGACTTCTCAAATGATGCACTGGATAATGCCTTTGCGAATAGATCAACCACATTATCACTTGAATGAATCTATTGGACATTAATATCACTATTCTTTTGGAGTTATGTGTGAAGAACAATTTTGGTGATATATGTTTGGTTCTATCTCATTTGATGTATCCTTCTTTAAGTTGAGCTATATGCATACAACATATTTTCATATAGTGTTATTTGAGTTGTTTTCATACTGAAAATGCTATATCAAGTTATATGTTATTGGCAAGATACATTAGTGCACCTATGACACTAAAATATGGTATTTTAGGACCTAAAATTTTTTCGCTATCTTCTTTAGGCCTAAAAGTGTATTTTTTTTTTTTTCACATCAAGTGATCTAGAAATTATTGGGGTACTTATCCGATGTACTTTATCTATATAAAACCACTTTAGGGCATTCTTTGTATAGATAGATTGATTATCTACTAAATACTCGATCTGCAGGTTGAGACTCAATGTCTTTCATCTCAAATTCTTTCTTTAAATAGTTTACTTTTGAAATTTCAACAAAAGTTCCAATGACGTTCAAGTCATCAATAATTATAGTAAATCTAGAATTGGATCTCTTTATATATTTGTTGGGCAAATGGGATATTCCCATTAATAAATAGTCATTGAGTTGTTTATAACTCATCAATTTGGATTACACTAATCCATACAAAGATTTTAATTAAATATGTTTCTCGAAAAATTGAATTATATGTTTTAGGAATTTTAAATCTTTCAAGAATTTTCATATAGATATTATCAAGTGAGTCATATGACTACATTCATAAGACACATATTTTTACGAATTGTCAAGCTAAAAAGAAATCTTAATGTTTGCATCCATCATATGAGAATATGTCTCTTTATAATTAATATCTGGTCTTTGTAAAAAATCTTTATACAACAAGTTGTGTTTTATATCTCACAACTTTATTATTCTGATTTTGTTTTTTGTACAAAGAGACATTTCTACCCCACTGATTTTATATCATTTTATGTTTGAACTACAAGTCCAAATATCTTGTATTTTATGAGTGAGTTTAATTTAGCTTGAATTATGTCTTTTTATTTTAGTCAATCATTTCTATGTCTGCATTATTCAATTATCCTTAGTTCATGAACCTCACTTTCTGTTATAACATCAAACGCTATTTTATATGTAAAATTATTGCCGATAATTATTTTTTCGATTCCATCCTTTTTCAGTATTGACACAATTTATTGAGACCTCAATATTTTTCATTATTTTTAGGTACGTGAATCTCTTTGGGGGTTTTAATTATGTTCATCATACTTGTCTCCTTAATAAGGCCATTTTGGTTACTAGCTCATTTATTTTGCTAATAACTTTTTTTAATCTTTGGAACTAATTGGTCTACCACGCTTCAAGCGTGCGTTAAACTCATTAGCTATAGATAGTCTTGTTGGGACATCAATTATTTTTAGAACATTATTAGTTGATATATATGACTTTGTCATTTTTTTTAAGTTAGGAAATACATCAGAAAATTGATTGACTATATTTTTGTATATAAATTAGTTTTTAAACTTGAGGTTCATATTGATTTGTACATTTTTCTTTTCAGTTATTTCTTTTCTCCCCTAAGGCTATATTTTGTTTGGGGTCGCTGCAAGAGATATTGCATCCATTAATGTATATTAAATATATATTGCATCATATATTTTATATATATTTATACGAATATGTGTATGAATATATATAAATATATAATAAAATATACATTTGGTGCATATTACTTAATGTAATATTTATAAGATTGGATCGTCTAGTTGGAGCCTTGGAGGTGGGTTGTTTTCTTTTCTTTTCTTTTTTGTTTATTTTGAATAATTAGGTTGGGGTTGATAAACATGAAATTGTTGCTGATCTGTACGTGGCCCATCTATGTAATAATTGTTGGGGGAATGAAATAAGAAATCATCTGTAGTTCGAAGTTGATGTACTGTTCTTGATGATTGGTGCCTTCACCAAATTGATTCTCATTGAACCACAATCAGTGTCTCTTGAACTAATCAGTGAGTAGTTGGTTCAATTACATACAAAATGATTTGTACTCCATCTTCATTGAATTTGTGCTATAGACACAATTATTAAGGGAGATGGCCGCCCTTCTAGCACATAAATTAGTCTAGATACGTCTAAATTGACTCAAGCATTGCATTATTGCAATACAAAACACAAAATTTATCTCCACTTCAAGATACAATAGATATTTTATTATGAAAGAAATTAATTGATTTAACTCAAGAAGTTCTTGTATTCACATATATATGGTTCGTCTAATACTCCAACAAAACATCAATTAATAAAAATTCACGTAAAAAGTGAGGAAAAAATAGAAAAATATGTTTCAGACTCGAGTTTATGACTCCATACAAGCCATTGATTTTATTAATACCATTTTTGTTGATGAAAACTCAAGGGTAGGTTAAAATGTTAATGAAAATGAACTACACATCCAAATCCAGCGTGTATGTATAGTGAGTTACTTTGCGTAGACGAAAGCGTTGTGCTAAATTCTAGGAAATTCATATCAAAGGCCACTTGGCAGGTGGAAAGTACTGAAGGGATAGGGATAGGGATAGGGATAGGGATAGGGATAGGGATAGGGATAGGGATAATTGGGGCAAAAGGAAAGACGATAATACTAAATTACTAATACTAACATATCATGGTATTTTTATTTTTATTTTCTCAAGTCTTAGTAGCAGTTGATAAAAGATCAAACAAGAAATCCACTGCAATTATTAAATCTTGAAATGGAAATAAGAAAACGAATGTACAAAAAAAGAAGAAAAAGAATTTGTGTGCAAATGTTTTTGTTTGGATGTAGGAAATTGTGTAGGAAAGTTATAAATAAAATGCAAAAAGTTATGAAAATCGTATATTTTTTATAATTTTTAGTATATATCTTAGTCTTTTTGTTAAATGGCGCAAGGGCTTTTGGGTGTGAGGCGGGGGGGGGGGGGGGGGGGGGGGGGGGGGGCATGGTGGGGAAGAAGGAGAAAAGTATAAATGCAAAAATAAGGTAGAAGGAAAAGGGCAAAAAAGAAAATAAATTATATTTTTTAAAAAATAATTATGTACTAATTATGAATTATTTTTCTTACAGTTTCTAATTTAAAAATGATGTTTTCATTCAACAGTAGAGGGAAAGTGAATATCAGTAAATTACACTTGCAATTAAGGTTGAAAGAACACCAAATATTTTCATGTTTTGCACATACAGCGTGTGAGCCATCATCTCCATAAATTTGATAATTTTGTTCATAGTAGCACATATTAAGAAGAATTTTTAAGTTATTCTTTTAGAAGATGATTTTATATATATATAGTTTTAATATATCACAGGGGCATTTAAGGCTATAAACGAACCAAATCGCTTACGAGCTATTCAAATCTCGCCTAAAAAAAAAATTCGTTCGAAATCGATCGTTAACTTTAATGAATCAAGAAATTTTTTTCGAACTGAATTCGAATCTAGTTGTATTTGGCTCATTAGTTCGTAAGCCAGATTGTTTATATGCTCGTGAGGTCAAACTCGAAGTTGACTCGTTTATATGGTTCGCGAGCTTGCTCGTTTATATGCTTGCGAACCTGATCGCGAGCTCGAACTCGATAACAAGCTCGTTTATATACTCACGAACCTATTCTCGAGTTTGACTCATTTGATAAATTTACAAACATGCTCGCGAACGACTTGTTTAGAAATTCGATAATAGGTCGATAAAATTATAAAAATGTTAAACACAAAATTTTTCAATGGAATCGAACACAAGACCTCTGAAGAAAAGGTTAAAACTCACACCGCTGAACAAACTATATTTTTGTATAATTAAGTATATTAAAATACTTTTTAAGAACTAGCATAATCAATAAATAAAATTTAATACAAACCTTATAATGGTATATTTAGAATAATTAATTAAATAATTATGTATAACCAAGATAATTCATAAAATAAAAATAAAAATTTAAAATAATTAATAAAATTAGGCTAATTAAATAAAACCAACTCTTAGTATGATTTATTAAATATTTAGAGTATGACCTACTTGAAATTAATAAATTTCGTACATTAAATTTTTTAAAAATAAGAATATAAATAGAGAATAATAAATTTAGATTAATCAATGCAAATATTATAATGGTATATTTAGAATAAGTAATTAACTAATTATATATAATCAAGATAATTTATAAAATAAGAATATAAATTTAGAATAATTAATAAAATTAGGCTAATCAAATAAAACCAAATCTTAGTATGATTTAGGAAACATCTAGAGTATGACCTACTTGAAATTAATATTTTTTTATATTTAAAAATAAAAATATAAATAGAGAATAACAAATTTAGATTAATCAACTTAGAGTAATAAATAAAATTTAATAATATACTATAGAACCATCGATTTAGAATAATTAAATAAAGAATAAAAGTCAAATTTAAGATAATAAATAAAAATTAAGATAAAATAAGAAAAAAATATAAAATAATAAAATTAAAACTAATTATATATTATACTTTAAGATACTATATTTAGATTAAAATTAGTTAAAAGATTAAATAGTTGTTTCGCTTTAAAATTTAAAAAATATAAAAATATAAATATGTAATAACATACTTAGTCTAATCAACTAAAATTCAATTCTAAATCTTAGGATGATAAATTATAATAATAAACTAAAATTTTATATATTCACTATATTTAAAATAATTTATAAACTAAGAACTTTAATTAATAATAATAAGCGTAGATTAAAATATAAAATAAATAATTAAATTTCAACTTCAGATAATTCATTAAAATAAGATTAAATTTAGAATTATAAGTTCATTTTAATTTAACAAATATATTTGTCTCCAAATTCATGTCATTCAACGATATTTTTTCAATCTTTTTTTGTATTATATCCGAATAAAATTCGAATCACGAATTATTATGAATATCGAATAATACCCACACACGCTTTTTTTACTATACTCTTAAGGGGTGATTAGTATATGAAAATAGAATGGATTTAGGAATGCCGAATAAATTTGCTATATTTAAAATATTTAACAATAAGAATATAAATAGAGAATAATAGATTTATAGTAATTAAGAAAAAACTCAATTTTAAATTCTAAGATGATAAACTATAATAATCAACTAAAAATTTTATATACTAACTACACTTTACATCATTCATAAAAATTTAAAGTTAATAATAATAAACTTAGTATAATAAGCAAAATTTAATAATATACTATAGAACCATGATTTATAATAATTAAATAAAAAATAAAAGTCAAACTTAAGATAATAAATAAAAATTAAGATAAAAGAAGAATAAAAATATAAAATAATAAAATAAAAACTAATCAAATATCATACTTTAAGATAATACATTTAGATTAAAATTAGTTAGAAAATTAGATAGTTGTTTCGCTTTAAAATTTAAAAAATATAAAAATATAAATATGTAATAATATATTTAGTCTAATCAATTAAAATTCAACTATAAATCTTAGGATGATATTATTATAATAATAAACTAAAATTTTATATATTAAATATATTTAAAATAATTCATAAACTAGGAACTTTAATTATTAATAATAAGCAAAAATTAAAATATAAAATAAAATATGTTGTTTTCTATTTTTTGAAATGAAATGTTATTATAAGCTCGAGTTCGAATTCTATTGTATGCTTTATGAGATCGAAAACGAGATCAAACTCGATTTTATATTTAAAGAACTCGAATTAAGGTCGAGCTTTCTAATCATTTAACGACCCAAACTCAAATTAAGCTCGTTTAACATATTAAATGAGTTATTTTCAAATCGAATTTAAACCGTTCATGAGTTTAATAATTTTTACATAAATTGAATTCAAATTTAATTATAAAAATTTGAATTGAATTCGAACTTATAAAAAATTCAAACGAGTCAAATTCGAACTTTTTACTATTCAATTTGATTAAGTTGGTTGAATTTTATAAAAAATAAAAAATAAAAGAAAGTACAAGGGTTTGTTGGCCTATACACGTGGGTCCTTTCCTCCCTACATTATCATTAAATAATTTGCTTAGCTGCACTTTTCATGTCAAAAATCAATCTTGACAAGCAAACTAACTTCCTAACCCATTATTTATTATTAAACTAAGTATCTTTGCACCAATCCGAAGGCTGATTTATGTCCTTAATCGTGTTTAGAACTTTGTCCTTAAAATGATAAGAACGAATCAAATTAAAAGATGAAGATAAGCCCAAGGTCCTACAAAACATTATTATATTATTCTGAATAATTACTATTAGTAGATTTTATTTATTTTATAGCCGCCCACTTGCTAATTATTGAATCAAGTAGCTATCCTTATAATATTTTTTTATGTAAAGTAATAATTTTTTTTAAAAGTATGAGGTGGATTTATAAAGAAGATATTTGAAATTTTTAGGAGTATATTTTTTAAAAGACAAGTTTTATGTGGTTTAAAATATAAAAGAAAAAATATATTATAATAAATAAATCAAAATAATAAAAGTATTGCGAATTAGAGATTCGCTCTTAAGTTTTGAAAAGATGAACAATTATTTGTTATTTTTTTTACTTTTTTTAAATATTATTATTGGAATTTATACACAATAAAGGTTCCAATGAAAATATTGTATCAAATAGCTCGTATATTAAGGTAATCATGATCTTATCTTACTATTTACAAATTATTTTTTAACATCAATACTTATTTATGGGATCAAACATTTATACACATCTTTATTTATAACAAATCAAAATTTCACATTAGCAATCGGTGGAATAGAACCGCACAAGAAGTTAAATGAATCCAACTATTTGTTGTATCATTGATAATACAAAAATCAAGAATTACCACTAAATAAGAAGAGTTTTAATGTCAATACTTAGTTATGAGATTAAATATTTAAAAATACATTTGTTTACAATAAATCAAGGTTTTACGTTAGCAGTCGATGTAATAGAACCGTACAATAAGTTAAATGAATTCAGAAATTTATTATGTCATTGGTAATATATAAATAAAAAATCACTACAAAATAAGTACAACACGCCTGAATATTATGTCCATTTATAACCATTCATCGTTCTCGCACGACAGGTTTACTCTTTCTCCCCAATTAAATGAAATTTACAAAGATATAATTAAACTTGAAAATATTAAAAATAGAAGAGAAACTAGAGAATATATTTTTATTAATACTAGAAAATTTAACCTAAAAAAAATAATAATAAAGTTTTTTTTTCTGTAAGGGTTTTTGATTGTCCTTAATGACATCCAATAGCTCCTATTTATAGTAGAAGAGTGTATAAATTGATATCTCCAAATTTACTCCAAATACACTCCAAATTTACTTCAAATATACTCTAAATTCACATGTTCTTTTCAAATCTGATTTTAATTACATATTTTTCTCTATGAAATTAGCTAATTTTGGAAACATGATCAACATAAAAACTATATATTTGTCTCTTAGCTTTATTTTTCAACTTGAATCACATAATTCCAATCATTAGGGAGAAAATTATATTTGATTTAAAGAATTGTATCAGCATAGATAGATTATATATAATATATACATTTGGATGAATTTTCTGCTATAATCAAAGTTGAATTGGGTTAAATTTCCAACATCAAAGTTGTAGTTTTATCTCTTGATTTCAAATGAAACAAGATTCAGGTCTATAGAATTTTTGGATATGAAGTTATGCCCAAAATATAAAAACTGTATAAGTTTGAAAACATACTTATTTTGAATTTAATGCAAGCCCAATAAATACTTGCAAAGTTCAAGTGATTTCTTGCATATATTTGATCTATACATGATGGACTTAAGAAAAAATAACATTTTTCTTCTAATTGTGATGTTTCTTTGATCTAATATAAATCCTAACTTGCCAATAAAATGTGTTATTTTCTTTGATTTTATTTTAGCTCTTTTGATCACTTTTTGTTCATTGATTTCCTAATATAAAATATTAATAAAATTATAATATTAATAAGAATAAAGTAAGAAAAGTGTAAAGAATTTATTACAAAAATATGTTAAAATATATACTTATCAAATTCCCCTACAGTTAACACTTGCTTGTCATCGAGCAAGTCTAAAATAAATATAAATTAATCAACTTTCGTAGAAAATTACGATTGCAATTAGCACATGCAACAAATCTTTAAATCCCTAAGTGCCCCATAGAGGATAAGTTATATTCTCTTGAGGATTTATAGCGGTGATACCCACAACTACCTATGATGACTAACTTCCAATCATTATTATCAGGAAGCAACAAATGAAAATTAAATCAGTATTAAATCTAACCATTAGTCATTCAAAAGTCAATATATTCCACAATAATCATACTCAAGTGTGTGTGTGTGTGAATAGTTATTATCAACAGTGACGAAATTATATATGATTCAAACAAGTAAATTCTTATAAAACTTCGCAAAAACTATCACCCGATCTCTAATGAAAGAGTTAAACATCATAAGCTTTTCATTTGGTATAAATCTCTACTACATCAAAGACATCGCACAAAATCAAAAGGTTTTCAACAAATGTTGTAATTAGGTCAAATGATAGTGATGTGATTAAGAAATAAAATGATAGAATGCAACAAAGATTCTAAAAATTTCATGGGATTAGAGACATAAAGTTTATTAATGAAGAATTCTTATACTCCACAAATTTCAATATCGGAGCCTATTGTTATTAAATTGGACTTCTCTTCATCATTCTTATTGATTTTGTAATATTTCATTTTTTATTGCAACTCGTAATATTTTTAATACCTTACAATTTTTTTTATGAGAAAATTCTTCCACATTTATCTTCTATTCCAAAACAAATTTCTTTTGTAGGAGAATTTACATCCCAAACTTTTGATAACTATTGTATATCAATTGGGATTACAGTTAAGCATCATGTTGCTCACATACATACATGGAATGAGTTAGTAAGATCTTATATTAAAAGATTAAAATTGATTGCTAAACTTTTACTTATGAGAACAAAGCTACCCAATTCTTCTTAGAGATATGCCATATTGCATGCAGCAACACTTATTCGTATAAGACCAACTGTATGTTATAAATATTCTCCATTACAACTTGTAACTGGTCAAAAACCAGATATCTCCTATCTAAGAGTTTTTGGTTGTGCGATTTGCAACGCACTAAGATGCATCCTCAAAAAAAATTGAGCATTTATGTAGGATTTGAATTCCCGTCAATTATTAAATATCTCAAAAACTTTTAACTAGTGATATTTTCACAGTATGATTTGTCAATTGTCATTTTAGTGAGGCAATTTTCCCAACATTAGGGGAAGAGAAACAACAACTGAAAAAATAAGAAATTTTATGGAATGCATCATCATTATCTCGTTTTGATCCTCATACAAATCAATGTAAATTGGAATTTTAGAAAATTATTCATTTACAAAATATTGCAAATCAATTACCTGATGCATTTATTGATATTAAAAAAAATAACAAAATCATATATATCAGTTGTCAATGCTCCTATTCGTATTGATGTCCCAACAAGACTAATTACTAATATACTGGCAAAGGAGTCAAAAACACACCAGAAACGTGATAGACTCATCGATTCCAAAGATAAAAATTCAAGAAATAAAAATGAGCAAAATAAGCAAGTTAGCACTTATAAAGTTATTAGTATTATTCCTGAAGAGTTTAAGTCAGAACAGTTGACATAACTGAACAAAAAACATCAGAAGAGGTTCAGGTACCTGAAAATGATGATAATGAAGATATTTCAATAAGTTATGTCACTTCAGAAAAAAGATGGAATCAAAATAAAATTATTGTCGATAACATATTTGCATATGCAGTAGCTCTTAAAATTATAACAGAAAATGAGAATCGTGAACTAAAGACTGTTGATGAATGTTTACGAAGAAATGATTGGCCAAAATAAAAAGACGCAATGTAGGTAGAACTAAGTTCACTTAAAAATGTCAAGTTTTTAGACCTATCGTTGAAGCACCTAAAAGTGTAAAACCTGTTGACTACAAGTAGGTATTTATACGAAAATGTAATGAGAAAAATAAAATTGTTAGATACAAAGCACGATTTGTAGCACAAGATTTCTCACAGAGACCAAGTGTTGATTATGAAAAGACATGTTCTCCAGTGGTGGATGCAATAACATTTATATTTTTAACTAGTCTGACAATTTAGAAGGACTTCATATGCGTCTAATGTATGTTGTAACAACTTATCTATATGGATCACTTGACAGTGACATTTATATGAAAGTTTCTAAAGAATTAAAACTTCCTAAAGAATACAATTCAAAATACCGAGAATATATTCAATTAAGTTACAAAAATCTTTATATAAATTAAAGCAATCTGGACGTTTGTGGTATAACCGTATCAGCGAATATCTTTTAAGAAATGGATATACCAACAATCTTATTTATCCATGTGTCTTTATTAAGAAGTCAAAGTTTGGATTTGCTATTGTTGTTGTTTATGTTAAGGATTTAAATATCAGTGGGACTCTTGAACAGATTATAAAGACGGTAGCATTGTTGAAAGATAAATTTGAAATGAAAGAATTAGAAAAAATAAAATTTTGCCTCAAGTTACAGATTGAGTATTTAACTGGAGGGATTTTTGTTCATCAGTCAAGTTATACTAAAAATGTATTAAAATATTTTAACATGGATAAATCTCATCCAATGAGTTTTTCCATGGTTGTTGATCCCTTGATGTGAAAAAAAATCCTTTTCGTCCTCTAAATGATCAAGAAGAAACTATTGGTCCTGAAGTACCATATCTTAGTGCTATTAGCGACTAACATATCTTGCTAATTGTACAAGACTTGACATAGCATTCTCTGCTAATTTACTAGCAAGATATAGTTTTTCTCCAACTATAAGACATTGAAATCGTGTTAAACAGTTCCTTCGATATCTCAGGAGACAACATATATGTTTTTGTTTTATTCAAATGATTCAAAGTCGAAATTAATTGGATATGCTGATGCTGGATATTTGTTTGATTCATACAAAGCGCAATCATAAACAGGTTATTTATTTACATATTGTAGTACTGCTATTTCTTGACGCTCTACAAAGTAAACTCTTACAACCACTTATTCAAATCATACTAAAATCTTGGCAATACATAAAGCAAGTCGAGAATGTATATGGTTGAGATATCTCGTTCAATATATCTGAGAAAGTTGCGGTCTTTTATTTAGTAAAGAAAGTCCAACAGTACTAGATGATGATAATACAACATATATAGCCTAAATTAAAAGATGTAACATTAAAGAAGATGGAACTAAGCGTATTTCACCAAAAAAAAAAAATTCATGCATGAACTCCAAAAGAAAGGGGATATAGATATTCATCAAATTCGCTTCAGTAACAACTTGGCAGATCTATATACAATGGCATTATCCACTGTATCATTTGAAAAGTTGAGATATGATATTGGAATGCGTCGATATAAAGATATTATATGAATGAAAGGGAACATATACGCATTGTACTATTTTCCTTGATCAAGATTTTTATGCCACTAGGTTTTTTCTAACAATGTTTTTAATGAGATGGTTTATTACGTGTATTAATACAAGAATAATGAACTTTTTTTCCTTCACTAATATTTTTTCCCACAAGTTTTTTTCTTAATAAAGGTTTAACGAGACATATTCTTTATATATAGACATCCAAATGGGAGTGTTATGAATATGTCTAATCAAGTAGACATATATCTAATTAAGTAGGAAATGTCTAATCAGTAATAGGTAAATATCAAATCAAATATGGATGTCCAACTCATTTTTTAATTTATTATATTATTATATGGTGTGTTTATTCATTTTGTATGCCTATAAATAGTGGCAAATTTGTAAGAAAAATACATAAGTGAATACAAGAGAAAGAAAATATTCTCCATATTCTCAATATTCTTCATTTCTTTGTCTCTATATTCTTCACTTCATAATTAATAGTATTTCATTTGTTTTACAATATCTTTAACTTTTTTTTCAGATGGAGGGACTAGAAATGCAAAAGAAAAGGAAAAAAATAGGCCAATTTTAATTTTGTATTTTGTTGGCAAATAGGCCATGCAGTTTGCTAAGAATCAAGAAAATGATTATTTGATATAATTGCAATATCACGATAATATATTATGATATTTTTATTTAATTTTGGTTTAATTTTTTTTTTATTTGTTAATAGGTCTAATTCACGTATATAAATAGATGTTTCTTATAATATCAAATCAAAAAAAATAATATAAATATTATAACTTTTTGAAAGCTTTATCTGTAAATATAAACCATTATTCTATATCTCTTCAATTATTACTCTTCATAATGAATTGTGATATTACATATTAATCGTGGTACCAAGAAGCATTTTATATCCCATTGCACGATGAAAAACTACTACTTCCACATGTTACATGTAGGAGGAGTTTCTTTTGCTAGATATTGCATGTGGGACTTGTTTTAAATACGTTTAGACATTTAAATAATCAGTATGTTTTACCTACTTCTAACGAGCATCACACATTAGACATTTAAGCTCGAGAGAATGGAGTTTACGCAATTGAAAAACAGGAAATGCAAAGAATTTGTTATTCACCATTATTTACACTTAGTTTAACTAGATTTTCTTGTCCTCTGTTTATACAATTCTTGCTAAATTCGTTGGTTGATAAGAAAACCAAGAGAAATGGACATGGACATATGGACCCATCAAAACTTGTCTTCAAAAAGTTACAAAAATCCACAATATTAAATTTGGATATATGTTAGAAAAAATGAATTTATCAATTTATTTTAGGAGTTTTTGATATTTTGTTAAATTTTTTATAACCCCCTATTTTTTAAAAAAAAAATATAAAAAAAGACTCAATATTCGAATAATATTAAACAACTATCAACCATTTTGGATTTTTTTTTAATTTAACTTTTGAACAAGTAAAATGACATATCATGTGTTGAAGTTATGTCAATACATGTCTAATAATTCACAAAGTGAGTTTTTTGAAGTATTGATGCATTATGAGTACAAATAGACAATTCGGAGTAGAACTCTCATATTTTATTTCTTTCATCATTTAAAAACAGATTTGAATGTTAGTTGAAACAACTGGTTGGTTTTATGGACACAAACAACTGGCAATGAAATTAACATGCCTTAATTAGTAACACGTGTTAATATATTCAACACAACAGATTTGACAATTATGCATATTTGTCAAAAGTGATACAGCGATCTATTAGCAAATTAGACCCGATTAATTGAACCTTATGAATTGTGTGAATTATTAAGCTTTGTTAAATGACTGTACATTGATTATTATGCACGCAATATCAAATCCTACACAATCAAGGAGGGCGACAGAAAATGGATAATGAGGGGGACGAGATTTATATTTATTAAAAATAATAAATAAATAAATATTTTTTTATTTTTTATTTTTTAAAGGAAATGATTTTAATGATTTTATATATAAAATTTATATTAATTAAAAAAAAAATGGAGCTGAGGTGAGTGGCCGATGCCACCCGCCCTAGCTCCGTACCAGCACGTAGTAATTTATTTATTATTGGTGTAAAATATTAAGTATTTATGAAAAGAAACTTATTGTGTTAAGCTGATTAAATGAAGCAAAATGATATGTGCATGGATATTCATACTATAACATAAACTTTCCAAAAAAAAATAAAAATCAATTAGTTAATGACGAGATTACCCCTGCATCACCCTCATTGTAATTTTTCTTTTATCTTCCATTAACAGCAAGTGGGCAGGGGAAGAATAATTTGATTTTTTATTGAGTCTTCAAAATAAAAAATTAATTTTATGTGTATGACCTCCTGGTTTATCTTCATCCTAAGATTTAATTTGCTCTAATCATCTCGAAGATCCATAGTTCTAGACATCTTAATTTAAAACAAATGGAGATTAACTATTGGTTAAACCATAGGAGCACACCAGAAAACCCATAATCAAGAACAAGTTATGTTTACTTGTCCAAATTGATTTTTGACATCAAAACCGAGAAAAATGCAGGGTGAATTATATTATAAAACATGACAGGGCCCTCAAAGATATTAACTCATTGAATCTAATAAATATCTAAAAACATGTCATCTTATTTTAAAAGAAGAATTAAAAAATGTCAATCAAATTTAATTAGAAAAGGTAATAGAAATAAAAAAGTAAAAGGAGATTTGGAAAAAAATCTCAAATCTCAAATCTCAAACCTAGTGTTGGAATTATTCCAAAAAAATCATACGACACTCAAGTTCAAGTTAAGATCAACTCAAAAAAAATTAAAAAAACTAAAATATTATAATATATCAAAAATAAATTGCGTACCTTATTAACGACATTACAAGAATATTTACGGGTATTTGTTATAAAATTTGAGTCTTGTGAACATGTGCTTATTTGGATACGGTGAACCTATTTACCTCATCTGACTAAAATTCAATACTTGTGCCTTGATCATATTATGTCCATTAAATCCCACCACACTTATTCTTAATCCTAATTAGAACAAAACCGTGGAAAGATCCACGTATAAATATACAGAATAGAACATCGATAATGTCGTCATTAATGGTTAACAGTACAGCTATTATAAATTTGATATGAAAAATACAAGGGGCAAATTAATAATGAAACGGGCCCGTTGGCTCCATTATTTCATCTACTAAAAGCAACTGCTGATTTAAACTTTGAATTTGAATTTGTGTGTTCCTTAATATTGGGCCTACTGCTGACTCAGGATCCACGAAACTAGCTAAGTATTAGCATAATACTATGTTAAAGTATAAACTAAATTTGGACAATAAGTCATGAAAAATCAATATGTCTCCTACTTTATGTCTATTCGTGATTTTAGTCCTCTGCTAGCATCACTTCCCATTATTGTACAAAAAGTTCCCTTGTTTAAAAAAAAAATAAATTGGGATTTGAGCCTACACATCATATTCCAATATCGAAAGTGCGTGAACTAATGATGACTTATAGTTGAAGAGTAAATTTTAGGAATAAGTGCCGAAAGGTATGTTTCGGCAACCTCACCAAACTATTTCCAATTCTTTTTCATCTATTTGTGGAATCTTTTTATTTTAATTTTATATTTTATTTTATAGGTACATACTAAAGTTATATTTTCATATTATATGTATCTATATAAAAAAAATATTTAATATTTAACAAATATTTATAGCGTCTATAGCTTGCAATAAAAAGATAAAAACACTAGAACTGTTCTCCCTTAGTAGTTTGACTAGAAAAAAGACTGATGTGATTACTATTAATGCACCAGTCTTAAAATATTTAACACTTAATTTACTTCAACACATCAAAATTTGCGTATCTTATTGTTTTCTCATGTTGGTTATTTTCAATTTATTTCATTCTGAAATACCATACATAATATGCAAAGAGGCATAATATTCACTTTGTTTATACATTTAAATTGTTATTGGAAAAGATATATGGTAATTCTTGCATCCTAGACATAGTAGCATAACCCATTGTCAATTCCATTAAATACCTTATTTTCATTCATTTTAAAAGTAAGTGATTTATCATTCTACATTTGAAGAGTTCTAATCATATTGAATATTTTCTTCTAATAAGATTAACTTGATCATCGTGGGGTTTTTATCGAATTTTTTTCTATATTTTTAATAATAATTATTGGTGTTGTAGGTTGGACTTTTTATGCTTTGATGACTTCACCTTTAAGACAATTAGAAGATATAATATCATTCGAACCCATATGTGGAAAATTCCAACCTGAATACTAAGAATACAAATCAAATTTTGTACTCAAAAGATTAACATGACCGAGACTGCAAGAAAATCCAACCCCATTGAGAAAGGGAGGTCATAACACCTCTTGAAGCACTACCACCTAAAGCCACAAATATGCACATGATGCAGGAAAGCCTATTGGCCATGATACAGAGCACTTCCATCAAAGCAGCGACTAGGGTAGTTGCCCTATATGAGTGGAGCATCGACCGACGGGTGAGCCCTTTCAATCACATTGCCGAGGACATGATTCCCTTCTAGCCCGCAAGGGTATTGTTCACAAGCAGATAGAATCCTCAGAGGTGAGACCTAGTGTGAAGAAAAGAGCTAGCAGTCGAATATCACACCCCAAGTGTTGAGTAAGGAAGGGGCATGAGGAGACGGAGACATCTCACAACATGCGGAGACACCTCACAACATTGCAAGGCATTGTACCACCTACTTCGAGTAGACATACTCAAGACGGATGTGCTACAATTTTAAAATTGTAAATTTAAGTGTAAATTGTATTAAGTAATAAATTTATCGAGAGTTCGAAATTATCACAGGGAAGTTGTTTGAAATTTTTAGAATTATATTTCTTAAAAAATAGATTTTATGTTGTTTAGAATATAAAAAAAAATTATGTTATAATTAAAAAATTAAAGTAATAAAAGTATCGATAATTACGGATCTGCTCTGAGTTTTGAATACTTTATCCATGGATATAGACCAAATAACCAACCACATTATATAATTATGTTTTTTTTCTTTTTGTAAATCTTTCTTTCTTATAATTTAAAATTTATCACAATTAACATGAATCTCATTACACAACTTTAAAACATCTTTTAATATGATGTTACTCAAAAAATTTAATCATTATGAGTTAATGAATGTTTCAAGTCAAATTACACTAATATGCAAATTAGGTTAAAAAATTAATATCAACAAAATATTTTGAAAATATAAGAAAAAATTAATTAGGGTTAATTCCACTTTACCCCTTCAACTCTTATTGAGTATCATTTTATCCCCTTCTACTCTCAATTATTTTACTTTACCTCATTTTACTCTCATTTTATCTTATTTTACTTGTATTCTCATTGTCTCATTTTACCCCTTATACTCTTAAAAAATTAACTAAATTACCATTACCTATTATTTACAGTAAATTTACTTTAAAATGTTCTAGAATTAATAGACTTATATTTATATTATAATATTTTTTTAATTTAATTAATTAATACTTAATATTACATTTATTTTTAAAAAAATTATACTTAAATTTTAATAGTTATTTTTAATTTACTATAGTTCCTATTAAATTAGTATATAGTAGAATAACTTTTATTAGTTAATACATTTTACTTATGAATTTCCTACTCAATATAAATTCAAAAAATAAAAATATTTCTAATTTTTTTTGTTAAATACATAAATATTACTAATAATTTCTTATTATTAATGGAATTACCATAAGTTCATGAAAACTATGCTAAATTCAAAAATAATCATTATAATCAAGTAATGGTAAGAAAATTAAATACTCAAATGACTATGATTTTTTAAATAGAACATAATATCTATTAAATTATGATAATTTGACTACTTATAATTTATTTAATATTATTAAATTATACCTAAAAATAACTTATTTTGAATTTAATATTATTTTTATGAAATTTTGATAATTTCATTAACAATGAAAAATTTATTATTAATGTTTACATATTTAACAAAATATTTTTTAGAAATATGTTTTATAATTTTTATATTTATGATAAGTATGAAATTTATAAGTAAAATGTATTAGCTAATAAAAAAACATATAATATAGAAATTTAATAAAAACTTATGTTCGTAAAAAAATAGTTATTAGAATTTAAGAACAATAAAATTTCAAACGAGTTTAATTTTAATTGTTATTAATTAGGTTGAGAATATTAATATATAAATACAAGTTTATTTTTTTAGAACTTTTTAATATAATTTTATTATAAATAATAGGTAATGGTAATTTAATTAATATTTTCAAAGTACAATGGGGTAAAATGAGGCAACGAGAGTAAATCGGGTAAAGTGAAACAGAATGAGACTACAAAGTGGTAAAATGATACTCAATAAAAATATATGGAGTAAAATGAGATTAACTTTATTTTATTTTTTTGATAATTCAAATGGTCACGTTTGATTTGACTGATCTTGAGGGTGGACAACCTTCCCCTAATTTGACCATCGTGTAAATATTAGCATGGCTGCAATTTATACATATTCAAAATGGACATTTGACACGTTTACTCCCGACATGGTAGAATCGTTCACCTTACATAGGGTTCAAAAGTAAGGTACGAGAACTTACCCATCAATGAACACACCCACAAAAAATAAAAATACTTTCAATAAAATTCAAACTATCGACTTTCAATATCATGCCCCAAACGCCTTATCAATTATTTATAAACAAGGAAAGAGTTACTATGCACACATTTAGTTAGCTATGATTGCACAACGAATTTTTTCAGTGGAAACTAATAAACGTAACACAACTATTAAATAAATTGTATATACATATGTGTGTGACGAAATCATTTCTTTGAAATTTTCATCCCTTGCAATATTACATAATCAAAATTATTCTATAGGATGTTGTTAGATCCCACATTTCACTTTTCTTATAGAGTAATTAATAAAATATTCCAAAAAACGAGAGTACTAAGAAAATCAATTAGAGCTCAACAGAATATGATGATCACATCTACAGAGACACATTTTTTAAAATGTGGTGGAGAGATTTAATAACATAATTCAAATATGCAAAGCAATGTTTTTAAACTGAATCTTGCTCATTTAACCGCAAATATTCAATCCAAATGAGACTACAAAATTGAAAATTAGGTTAATTCAGTAAAAAATCAATCAAACCCATCAAATTAGACAAAAAAAAACAATCACCGGTTCTAACCTTTTTGTTTTTCTTTTTTTATTTTAAAAATTTTAAACTTGGTATATTTTGTTATATATATCAAATTGGACAAAAAAACCAATCACCGGTTAGAACTTCTTTTTTTTTTTCTAAAAAAAAATTAACTTGATATATTTTATTATATGTGTATATGATTATTTAAATTTTAAATTTTATTATATATATATATTTAATTGACTATTTATTCTTTTACTTTGTACATAACAATTACTCTATTATATAATTATTTTTTATAATATAATTAAAACATATAATCAAATTTTATGAGAATATTGATCCATTCGATTGATCAGCAAGACGGATTTGATTAAAACAACAATCATGCAAATGTTGAAAATTTTTGCATCAATGATTTTATTAAAAAAGTAATATCTTCTTGGATCAGTTATTATATATTTTTTTCCTGGAAAAATAACATAAATTGAAAAATTGTTTGAAAAACTTACTGCTTCTTCATAATTTTCCCTTTTCAGATACGGACAAGAGAACAAAGAAAAAGGCAGAATTGCACCAGAGAGTTGCAAAACTAAAGAGATTGTAATTTGACATTACAATGTTCAAACTGATACAAATCACACAGACAATACAGTGGTTATTACAATGCTGAACTGAGACAAATCATAGACGCATTACCATGTTCAATTGATACAAATCACACAATACCACTAAAAAAAAGCTAAGCCCACTCAAACTTCTCCGCACTTGCAGGAAGTATTCATACTAATTGCTTACATGGACGACCAACCATCCGCTAATCTCCCATAAAAACTTGAGATAGCAAACATGAACGGCGCAATAACATCAATAGTGCAAGCCAAACATAACAATCTAATATTCTTGACCTTTATATATCAATTCAACTAATATTTTCTGAATTCAAGAAACGGATATCAACCAGTCAAAAAGGCTGTATCACGATGTAATCGTCACTTTGCTTGTCCAATTAAGTTGCAGAGCGAGCTGCTGTAACTGGGGCCAAAATGTACATTTCACAGGCATGTGCGTCAACTTGAGCACTGAATGAGGTCATGGAATTCAGGGAGACATACTCGTGCTGCAGTAATGGAATAAGAAAAAAATAAGATATCACAAGCATCCCAGCAAGGGTTAGGTTCATTAGGTCATATAATAGACTTTAATCATAGAAAGGACAACAAAACAAGAAGCCAGTACCCATCAGAGCTATAGAAAGAGTTCTGCATTTATCAATGCTCAAAACTGCCTTAGTTATATCATTATATAAAGCTCTAACTAGCTCGAATTTTGAAAAAGTATTAGACATAGAAGAGGAATAAGACAAGTTCTATGAGCAAAAACAAAGAAGGAAGAAGGGATTTCAATCAAGGGCCTAAGCAAAATTCAAATATGAAAGCACCGAAAGAAATTTTGCAGTCGACCTAACAAGAAATTTAAATGGGTAGATGCTGTCTAAATATGCAGTGAGCCTGACTCAAACCAGAGATTATTTAGATATTTGATTACTTTAAGTAGCCCTACTTACTTTCCACAAATCTTTAACAGAGAAACTGGTAGAAGATTTAAGTCCGATTGCACCCCATTCAACTATCATAGTGGCAGGTTTTGAACATCGATTCCATAAAGCAACGACCAAGCGCTGCCCAGTGAGTGGACCGGCCCAAATCTGGAAAACAAAATTTCTTGAGTATCTGTATGTCAAATATAGATATGTAAATGTTTTACTAATATTAAGTAGATTAGAACTAAACAATAACATGCTTAAAAGCAAAAGCAGGTGAGGGGGAAAAAAAAAAGTAAAAGTACTAAGCGAAACAGGACTCCCATACTTGATAGCAACCACCAGGCCCGTATGTGTAAACTTTCCTTCCTTGAACCCCAAGTGGATCTGATGAGATTTGATATGCATATACAAGAAGAAGACAGTGGCAATAAAAGGTCACTCAACATAAGTAAATGGAGAAACAAGGGTTAAAGCATAAATAATAACCATAACAACTCAGCATCCATTTTATATTGATCACACCATAAAGCAAGGCTGAGTAACAGCAGTAAAGTAATTATTTTACCTTGGTTTACAGCGATAACCTCCTCATTAGTAAGAATTTCATATGTCTCTGCAGTCATATTTCTTATATCACAGCCAACCAAAAGTGGTGCCTGCATTTCCAGCAAGGGAACATAGTCAATCAATGAAAAGTCCAAATAAAAACCACAGATTGAGGCAGGTAGAATAATCATATAAGTGACAGTAGAGCACGTAAAAATAAAAACACCCTTCCCATTCTATGTTTAACCAAAAACTTGATAAATATGATAGCCGCCAAAAGCTGCAACATAAAATTATGGTGCCCTAGGGAGTGAAAACAAAGTGCTAAATAAAAATTGATTATCATAGTGTAACAACGAATACCTTCATCAAGGCCCAAATGCTGAAATGTGCTCGGTACTCCTGGTAAGTCATGCCCCCATTTCCAACTTCTAACATATCCGGATCTGTCATAAAGCGTCAAAGACATTAAACAAAAGTTTCAGCTATGTCTGCACTGAACTCTAGACCAAAGATATTATTACTACCATTCCATCCACCAGGCCCCGCATAGGATGCCCACTTGTCATTGATATCAGCAATTGTGGTCATGCTAAAACCAAAAGGGAAAAGAAGCTACATCAATACATCATCACTTTTATAGCGTCAATAGAGCAACTTCTAAGAGTAATAAAGACACACAAGATATTATTTGAGCAAAACACAACCAGATTCACTTCAATGCATCTTTCAAATTCTTTTCCAATTTCTGGATACTGTTTCCTGTTGATGTGCTGTATCAACACTCTTACAAGGTTAAGTTATTAATTGAAACCGTCGAGCAATATCTAAGTTACTTGGAAAGGGTCAAATAATGTCTTCAGGTCTACTGAAACATATACAGCTGATCTTATATGAACTACTTATAATCATGATGTCTTAAGATTGCAATTCTTTGGTTTGAAAGGAAAATAATCATTGTATGTCATAAAATTTCTATTGTAAAAATTAAAAAACAGATAGTTTCACATACTGGCAGACAGACACAAAGCTAAGAGAACTGGTTCAGGAGTTCAGAACCTTTGCCATGTATCTTCAATGTCGTCCGTAGTACGCCAACTGTTACCAATTTTGCCTGCCCATATGGCTGGGTCATTCACACCCCTGGCAAATTTATAACAAAGTCAAAGAGTGCAGTTACAATGCAACTGAAGATCTCAGGTCCTAAACAGGGAAATAAGTAGAAAAGAAAATACAAGTATTGAAAGTGATAGAAGCTACCATTCACAAAGTGAATAGAATATTGTCCTTCCAGTGGAGTTCAGGGCATCACGCATTGGTGGGTACCTGGGAAATGTGGCTCCACTCAAAGACCAAGATATTGATGTTAAGATATGATATTAATATTATAAACCTAAACACTTTACCTTTCCTCTGGTTCAATTCCCATATTGTAACAATTATCATACTTCAAGTAATCGATATCCTGAACAACAACAACATACGCGATGGTAAAAGAAGTCTATGGTTGCGCAGCATAGAAATAAGAGAGAGCAAAAAGAAGCACAAAGTTTAGTTATCATGACATCATACATGGGATTTAGCCGAAAACCTAAATCAGGTTAGCTTAAATTTGAGATAAACTGAAAAAAAATATATCATTTGGGAAGACCACAAGCTAAACATAAAATAAGCATCAAGAAAATAAATATGGAATCCCCTTCCCTGTGAAACCAAAGATAAAAATAAAAAAAAATATATAAATCCAACATAAACAGCAAACAACCAAACAATTGCCAAAGATGAAAAATGAACTAACCCAAGATGCAAAGAGTGCTGCGTCATCATATTCATGTTTAAGCGAGCCAGGTCTAACTTGACATGTGTAAACCCTGTGGAAATCCAATCCCATGAGTCAGTATGAAGAAGAAAGGATACAAACAACAGTTGTATGCTTCACTTAATAGGAATTAAGTGCTAATCTATGTTTGGTCGAACTATTCTGACTGTATGTTAGGAAATTTGTCCTACCCTGCATCTGAGTAGATACCGAGTTTCAGTCCCTTCGAGTGCACATAATCAGCAAGAGCTTTGATTCCTGATGGAAATCCTTTAGAATCAGGAACCATTTTACCCTGCACCATTATCCATGCTTTAGTACGAACAATCATCACACAAGACCTTACACTTAATACAATCTCTGGTTTTCAAACAGAGCAACTAGCCTAATAGTTTTTGGAAAAGCTTCAGCACTTAGCAGTTTTGATAGCGTTGGAGATATGAATGCGTGTTTGCTTTATCATGAATAAATTGAGAAATAGGGAAATCATCTGCCAAAACTAGAGCTAAGCTCAAAGTTGGACATAGTGGCTTTCTCATTTTAGAAAAGATTCATGCGAATATTTTTTCTCTAATGAGTAAAAACCATTACAATGAACTAATAGTTGTATGAGATGCTTATTTACCTCTGAGTTTCGTATCAGTTCAGACCAGCAATCATCTGCATTTGAAGATATTGAGTAAATATAAGAACATGGCAGGGCACGAAGTAAAACATATCAGGGAATTATACCAGTGGATTACCTAAATTCACGTAGATGTAGCCCAACTTAGCCAATCCCGTAGTAATAAGTGCATCAGCTGTCAAAGATCAAAACAAGCATTAATATATTTTGGGGGAACTTGATTAGCTCTCAAAGAGAAAAATGGAAGAGAAAAGGCTATTGCTAGAAGAAGAACCCATATTTAGAGTGAGAGCTCTCATTTTTATTCTGCTACCGAAAATTTAAATAAAAATAAGCTGCATGCATATCTTGTGCTTTCTAAACAACAAAGAAACTGCATCAGTCTAAGTAACTGACCATTAACTATAACCATCAATGGTTACAAAGACAGCCATAGAAACTATGGCACACCAAAGCATCAGTTGTATACAAATGGATACATATAAGGACACAAGGTTCAAATTCTGCAAGATACTGAATATAACTCTTGATGATATATTGAGATGTTAATCGATAAAAGAAAAGACTAATTTTCAAACTTATTGGTTGCTTTTAATAAGGGTGAACCAGAATGAAATTTCTGAAAAATTTGAGCGTTTCCAATCCGTTAGATGAATGTGATTTTAGTTTTTTTAGCAACTATACGATGTTTCTCTGGAAAAAGAAATTGAAATATTTCCTGCTCTTTGCACCGTTTTGAAATATAAGACCAAGGAAGTTGCTGAAATTGCATTAATACTTATGGTATCAGATTAGCTTCGAAGTAGTTGTGAATGGCCTAAAATATATTAAATCACTCAGGTAGACAGAAAAAAGGTCAGCAAGTTGATTTCAAGTTGTATTGAACAGATAAAAACCAAACCTATGTCTTGTTTTAGATTCTTATTAGGAAAATAATGACCCATTCTAAATAGCAGGACCTTGCGATAATCATTCATCCATCAAAAGAACAACCAGGATTATCAAAAACTATATTGTGTTCATATTTCAAAAGTTCCCTTAAAGAAATTTATGAACACCAATATGATATGGCATTTCCACAATTAAGCAGATCAATAGCAGCAAAGGTAAAGGGCTACCTGTTTCCTTGATAACTTTTTCATCGATATTGCATCTAAAGAAATTCCAGCTATTCCATCTGTCCCAGAACACAGTTAAGATTTCATTTATTAGTGACTGTAACATCTGAATTTATACGACAAAACAGGAACTAACCAAAACCCAACTAATTCTAAGAGGATCAGAGAATCCAGTGACTGTAACATTTTATTTTTATTTTTGCATTTATTTTTCAAATTAAAGAAGAAATTCGGATTTAGTGTTTTCCTCACTGAAACTCAAAGTCAGCCTGTGACATGCATCAAATAAATTCATCCAACTCCAATTAACGAAAAATCCGTTCTTATGAGGGACGGTTTGTCCTGTCCAACCCCCAAAATTAATTAAAAAGAACTTTCTCCACAAGAAAATACAGCAATTTTATGAATAGATGAGGACATTTTCCCCTCAATTTCCCCATGCAGAACAAACCCACAAACAAAAAGAAGTAAAGAGAAACAGAAGCTAAAAGAAAAATTCAAGAACTGAGAAAAAATAAAAATAAAGGGAAAAGGGAAAATTTTGTTACCCCATCTGAGGAGTGTTGGCCAAACCATTGCCCAGCTGCAAAATCCCATACTTTGAAGTGTCATAAATATTAACAATGGCTTTTTCTTGGCCATTCAAGTAAGGGTGCAAAGGCAGCATTCTAGCAGCCACAGCCACTGCCACAGCCGTGACATATACATACAGAACGACTGTAAGTCTGCACGCTTTGACATAATTAGCAGTGGTCTTCGCCATTAATGAGAGTCGATAATTTTTCACTGCTTTTCTGTTTTAGCAGAAATATTTATAACAAGGTAAAATACTAAAATTGTTGGTAAAGTTGGAAGAGTGAGGTGTAAGGAAAATGTGTGGAAGGTAACAAATGTATTTATAAAGGAATTAAGGCACTGTAATCATTCTGCTAAACAAGAATTTTTTATTATTATTATTATTTTTTTATTATTTTTTTTGTAATTGGAAAGAGTCTTGTTTATTTGAATCAGATTCATGTAATTTTTGTGGGTACTCTGGATGTTTCTGCCCACCCAAAAAGTTAAATAGAATCTGCAGATACTTTGGGCCGGCATATAATGTGGCTAATCCCAGATTTGTTGGGTTCTTGGAACCCCTTGATTCATGGCCACTTCTTGATTGTCACATTATTCATCTCTCTTTTCTCGTTGATGGTTTTACGGAAGTTGGAAAATCAAGATCAGTTTAAAAAAAATGATTTTGTACCACTCAGAAATTTGGTGGCCCGCAGTTAAGTTTTAACGTCTTTTTGTAATTTTGAAATTATGCAAAAATATGTTTTAGATTTGTGAATAAGAAATTGGACAAAATACCACTACCCCCCTGAACTTTCCATCATTTATCCCCTTAATCAAATTTAAATTTAATATTTGAATAAAAAACCCTTAATATTCAAAATACACTAAAAATTATATAAATTTATTTTATTAAGAATAATTTTATCCAAACATTAAGGTCAAATTTGATTTGGGGACAAATATTACCATATCAAGTTTAGGAGTAAGTACGAACTAAAGAAATTAAATGAGATTTTCAAAATTAAAAAGGTTGAATATTTGTGGGCTTGCATGTGTTTAGATATTAGGAGGATAAATTATACCCTAGTTAGTTTAGGGATAAATATGACCAAAGATCAAAAAATGTTATTGTATTTTGCCCTAAAAACTAAATAGAATTTTCAAAATAAAAAAGGTTGAATTTTTGTGGGCTTGCATGTGTTTAGAGGTGAATAATAAATAGGATTTATTTTGAGGTTTTGGAGAATGGAGGATTCCCAATTGCCGGCTCTTGTTCTCTTTGTTTGACCAATACAAGTGCCATGGAAAACTGGCCTTTAGTCTTGGTAGAATTTTGGGCATGTCCGACCAATAGACAATTATTTGGTCATGAATTCATCTTTCTTTTACTTTTCAATTCTATATCTTGATCTCCTTAAGAATATGAATAAGTTATCCAAGAACTGTTGTATATTGCATTTTAATGTTGCATGTAATTAAAGTTTCCACAATGAAAACAACTACTTCGACATGTTACATGTGGGAGTTTCTTTTATTGGATATTGCAAGAAGGACTTGTTTTAAATACTTTTAGATAATTAAATAATCAGTATGTTTTACCTATTTTTAAGGAGTTGGCCACCACACATTAGACATTTAAGCTGGAGAGAATGGAGTTTATGAAATTAAAAAACAAGAAATACAAGAATTTGTTATTCACCACTCAGTTTAAGTATATTTTCTTGTCCTCTCTTTATACAATTCTTGCTAAATTCGTTGATTGATAAGAAAGCCAGGAGAAGTGGACGTGGACATATGGACCCATGAACTTGTCAGCAGAGGCGGCGGCCAGGGGCACCCGCCCCTCTCAAATTTTTATTCTTTTAAATTATATATATATATATATATATATTAAAATCAAAAAAATTATACCACTGAAATGATTAATTTGTCATTTCATATTATTAAAAAAAAAATTCTTCTACAGTTTTTTTTTTATTTCTCATTCATCTTTCTCTCCTCTTTTTCATTCTTTTCGTTTACTTTTTTTCTATTTCATTCATCTTCTCAAATTCTCATCATTTTTCTTCCTCTTTCAACATTTCACATCTACAAGTACTAAGCTAATTTATTTTTTTCTTTTTTTATTATTTTTATGTTCATGATTCTTTTGTTAAAAATTATTTAAATGTTTGATTGGTGTTATTTGGATTGAGTTCTTATTTTTCTATTAAGTTTATGTTTATTATTTTTTTGTTAAATATTATTTGAGTGTTTGATTGATATTATTTGGATTGAGTAAAGATTCCTAATTAAGTGTGTTTTTTTTTTCATTATGTGTGTAATTTACTTTTATATTTCTTTAAAAAATATTTGGAGAATATTATTTTGTGAAATAATTTAGTATAGTAATTTTTCTTTATTATTTATCATAATTTAAAATTGATAATTTTTCAAATAGGTTTACACTATGAGTAACAAGAAAATTAATACTTACTTAAAAAAACGGAATTCTTAAGATAGTACTAGTTCTCCTAATCTTGAGATTTCAATTAATTTGGATAATATTGCTTCTAAATATCAAAATTCTATCACAAAGCTTTCTTCAACAAAGGTTCAAAAGATTAATCAAAGTTCTAATTATTCTCATATTGAACAAGATCTTGGATTACGTAAGTTTATATGGAATTATCCGATTGATAAAAGAAATAAAATTAGACGTGTTTATCTAATTGTCGGCTCTTATAAATGTATCCCAGAAAGTCCCCTAAATATGTAGATAAGCATGGCATGAGGTTTTTACCTTTTTGGTTCAAACTATTTCCTGATTGATTGGAATATTCTCTTCAAAAAATGTTACATATTGTCTTCCATGTTATCTTTTTGTTAAGTCGTCTACACATTATGTGGCAAATGCATTTACCATTAATGGATTTCAAACTTGAAAAAAAGTGAATGATGGTAAAAATTATTTTTTATTACCCATAAATGAAATAGTCTCAATTATTCACACAAGATAGCTGTGAAACATTGTCATGATTTGATGAACCCATTACAGCATATTAAGAAGGTTATTGACAGCGAAGTTAGTTGTAAAGAATCGCTTGCAACTCAAAGTTTTAATTGATATTATAAGATTATGTGCATTTTAAGGTATAGCCTTTAGAGCACATAAAGAGTGTTTAGACTTGCATAATTGTAGTAATTTTTTAGAAATCATGAAACACACAGCTTCTTGCAATGATGATGTGAGATCTATTGTTTTAAAAAATGCTCCTCAAAATGCTTCTTATACTTTTTCTCAAATTCAAAAGGACATATTATCACTTTATACGAGTAGAATTCAAAGATTTATTATAAAAGAAATTTGTGATATAAAATACTGTCTTGTTATGGATAAATCTAGAGATGAGTCAAAAGGAAAGCAAATAGTCATTGTTTTAAGGTTTGTAGACAAAGAAGGTTTTATTGGGGAGATGTTTTTTGATGTAATTCATGTAGATAATACTAAATCTTCTACTTTGAAAAGAAAAATATTTGGTGTTCTTTCTTATAATAATCTTATTATACAAAATATTCGAGAACAAGGGTATGATGGTACTAGTACTATGCGAGAAGAGTGGAATGGTTTACAGGCTCTTTTTTTGAATTTATGTTCATTGCTTTGTTCATTTTCGCACTTGGCTGTTACTATGAATTTAGTGGATTCGTCTTCTAAACGGCATGATCAACTGCACATTGCTAATGTTATCCAAATTACGGAATTGACCTCCACCAACGAACTTGAAATTGGAAAGGGAAAAAATCAAATTGGGACTGTACAACGTCCAGGGGATACACGATGGGGCTCTCACTTGAGGTCTCTTCTTAGTTTACTTGATATGTTTGATCCTATTTTTCTTATTTTAAGTGAGATCATCAATGACAAAAGTAGTTTATCTACCAAAGTATCAGTTGATGGAGCTTATGACATAATAACATTATTTGAATTTGTGTTTATCTTACATTTTATGGTTGAATTATTGGAAATGACAGATGATCTTTGTAGAATTTTACAATACAAGTTTCAGGATATTTTGAATGCAATGGATGCAGTTGCTAACACAAAGGAACTTGTTCAGAAATTTAGAGAGAATGGATGAGATCAATTATTTGATAAAGTGAAGAGTTTTTTGTGAGAAATATAAGATAGATATCCTAATCATGAATGTTCATCATCGATCAGGTAGAGGTCGACTTCATAAGGGCAATCCTATTACCTTGGGGCATTATTATCAAATTAATATATTTATTGGGACAATATATCCTATATTATAAGAGATGAGTTATCAATTTTATGAAAATGCAGTAGAATTGTTCAGATGCAACTCAGCTTTAGATTCAAGGAATAGATATAAATCATTCAACATTAATGATATTTACAGACTTGTTGAGAAGTTTTATCTTAGTGATTTTACTAGTTAAGAGAAATTGCATATAAAGTACCAGTTGGAGATTTTTGAACTTGATATTCGACGTAATATTCATTTTTAAAATGTATCTATACTTTCAGAGTTGTATCAATTATTATCGAATACAGAGAAAACAATAAATTACTATTTTGTAAATAGATTGATTAAACTTATTCTGACTATTTCGCTTTCCACCGCAACAACAGAGCGTGCATTTTCATTTATTAAGTTTGTCAAAATAAGATTGAGGAATAAAATGGAAAATGACTTTTTGGCTCGTTCATTACTAATGTACGTTAAAAAAGAAATTGCTCAAACTTTTAATGTTAACTCAATCATTGATGATTTTGATGTTATGAAAAACTGTCGATCACAATTTAGGATACCTAAATTAAATAAATAGGCTAGTAGATATGCTTTATTTAGCATCAATTTATATATTCTTGAATGATATATGTATATTTTTTGAAATTTGGTAGGTTTTATAAGTTATGCTTCTATCAATTTTTTATAAATTTGAATATCCTAAATTGATTTTTGTATTGTGATATTAGTGAAGTATTATTTTCTTGTCATTTCATTTTACAAAATTATAAAATACTATATTTGTATTTTTTTATTTTTCTTTTAATAATTAATTATTATAAAAAATTTAATCTCGCCCCCAAAATTAAAAATTCTGACTCCGCCCTTAACTTGTCAGAATCTCAGTCTGTTTCATCAAAAAAGTAAAAAAAACTATCATCTCCAACCCATTCAAACGTTAGAGAAAGTGAATTTTTCAATTTATTTGAGGAGTTTTT
Source organism: Paulownia fortunei (assembly GCA_019321725.1). Taxonomy (NCBI): domain Eukaryota; kingdom Viridiplantae; phylum Streptophyta; class Magnoliopsida; order Lamiales; family Paulowniaceae; genus Paulownia; species Paulownia fortunei. The sequence continues at coordinate 5,249,471 of CM033114.1, read as the reverse complement.
GATATTTTGTTAAAAAAATTTTTAACCTACTAAACTTTTTAAAATATAAAAAAAGACCCAATATTCAAAGAATATCGAATAGCTATCAACCTTATCTGTACCATGTTGTAGTTTTTTTTTTATAATTTAATTTTTAAACAAATCAAATAAGATATAGACACGTATCAAAATTATATCGATACACTATATATATCCAATGTATGTCTAATATTGTTGAGAGTAATGTTTTAAAACCTCATATATTATTGGAGGTAAAACTCTCATATTTTATTTCTTTCATCATTTTAGTTTAAGGATATCAAGTAGGAATACATATGAAAATCAAAAATAGATTTGAAGGGTAGTTGTTGAAACAACTGGTTGGTGTTATGAACACACTGCATTAATTAGTAATACATTTTAATATATTCAGCACAACGGATTTGACAATTATGCACATTTGTCAAAAGTGATACAGTGATCTATTAGCAAATTAGACCCCATTAATTGAAGGTTATGGATTGTGTGAAAATTATTAAACTTGTCAAATGACTGTACATTGATTATTAAGCACATAATATCAAATCCCACACAGTCAAGACGGTGACAGAAAATGGATAAAGGACGGTGGCATAAAATGGATAATGAGCGGACGAGATTTATACTTTTTTAAAATAGTAAATAAAAAAATATTTTTTTATTTTTCAGGAAAGATAAATTTTTTAAATATAATAATTTTATATATAAATTTATATTAATTTCAAAAAAAAATTGAAGTTGAGGGGACCTGCCAATGCTGCCCGCCTTATTCCGTCCTTGCACACAGTAATTTACTTATTAAGGTGTAAAATATTGAGTATTTATGAAAAGAAATTTATTTTGTTAAGCTGATTAAATGAAGCAAAATGATATGTGCGTGCATATTCATACTATAACATAAACTTTTTAAGAAAAAAAAAATTAATTTAATTAGTTAATGACGAGATTACCCCTGCATGCTGCAGCAATGTAAGATCACCCTCATTGTAATTTTTATTTTTATCTTCCATTAACAGCAAGTGGGCAGGTGAAGAATAATTTGATTTTTTATTAAGTCTTCAAAAAATAAAATTTTCTGTGTAGGACCTCCTGGTTTATCTTTATCCTAAGATTTAATTTGCTCCAATCATCTCGAAGATCCATAGTTTTAGATAGTCCTGACCACGGGCCGGGTCCAAACCGGACCCGGCCCGTGGTTGACCCGTGGTCAACGGGTCAAAACCCGTTGACCACGGGTTCGACCCGCGGACCCGTAACCGGCCCGTGGATTCACGGGCCGGTTACGGGTCCGAATTTTTTGGACCCGTGAACCGCCGGTCAGCCGGCGGTTCAAGCCGGGTCGGCTCGGCGGGCCGACCCGGACTGAACCGCCGGGCTGACCCGGCGGTTCAAGAAAAAAAAAAAAAAAAAAAAAAGAAAGGAAAAATGAGAGAGCCGTTGCCAACGGCTCTCTTGTGGCAACGGTCAAATTTTTGACCGTTGCCACCAAAGTCAAACGGTCAATTTTGACCGTTTGACTTTTTTTTTTTTTTTTTTTTTTAATTTCTTCTATAAATACCCATCAATTCTTCATTTTTTCCACACTTCAACTCTCAACTCTCAACTCTCAACTATCAATTATCTAATTCTCAATTCTCTAATCTTCACTCTTAATTATTCATTCTCAATTCTATATTATTTTAATTCTTTCATTAAATTTTTTCATATTTCATTTATTTCATCTTTAATTATTTATTATTCAATTCTATATACTAAATTTTTATCATTTATTAAAAAATGGCCGGTTCAAGCAATAGAGGTAAGGGAAAGATGCCCGCAACCGACGAGCAACCAAGGTTCAACATCGATTGTGAAGTTGAGTTAAGTGATGAAGAGCAAACTCACTTGTATACTACTCAAGAAACAATGAGTGATGCTCACACTCGATCTATTCCATCTCTTAAATCTTCTATTTTTACTAAACATTTTGATAAAATAACACTTCCAAATGGAGAGATGCGAGCAAAGTGTAAATATTGTTCGCAATCTTACAAATTTCAATCCGGAGGCGGTTATGGATCATTGAAAAGACATGTGGAGAAGAAGCATCCAGTAGAATTTGGCATTGATCGTACCCAAACTCAAATGCCATCATTCGCTTCTTCCGGCGCCGGTGGAGGTAATGATCTTTCTTTATTTAAATATAATGATGTTAGATGTAGAGAAAATTTAGCTAGATTTATTTCTGTTGAACATCTTAGTTTTAGTTTTGCAAATAAATTCTTTTTTAATGAATTAATTCAAACAACATATAATCCGGCAGCTAAAGGTGTTCCACGAACCACACTAACACGCTATGTAAAAAAATTATATAATAAATCTAAAAAAGAGTTAAAAGAATTATTAAATAATGTAAATAATAAAATTTCTTTATGTAGTGATATTTGGAGTGATCATTGGCAAATACATTCATATATGGGTATTACATGTCATTGGATTGATAATTCTTGGACACTTCAAAAAAGATTACTTGCATTTAGAGTTTTTGATAGTCCACACACAGCGGCAAATATTTCACAAATTATATTTTTAATATTAGAAGAATATAATTTAGTTAATAAAATTTTTTCAATATCATTTGACAATGCTGCAGCTAATAATGCTAGTATTGGTGATCTTAAAGTTGTATGTGAACCATCAATTGGTGGTAAATTTTTTCATATTAGATGTATATGTCATATTTTAAATTTATGTGTACAAGATGGCTTAAAAGTTTTAGATAATCAACTTAAACCAATTAGACAAGCATTTTCTTATTTATGGACACATCCACATATTAATAAACAATGGTTTAGATTTTGTAAGGCTAATGGTGTAAGGCCTAAAAAATTTCCACGGGATGTTCCAACCCGTTGGAATTCAACATATAGATTATTAGAAGAATCTATCGACTATAAAGATTTATTATGTCAATTTTTTGTACAAATTATTTCTACTCCTTTTCATTTATATCCACATCATTGGACAGTATGTGAAAAAATTTGTAATATTTTAAAAATATTTAATGATGCTACTTTACAATTATCTAGTGTTTATTCCCCAACTTCTCATTTAGTATTATTAAATTGTTGTAATATTGCATCAGTTTTACATGAAAATATTAACTCCCAAGATGAAAATTTAGTAAATTGTACTTTATCAATGCAGTTGAAATGGAAAAAATATTTTTATGAAATTCCAGATATTAATTTAATTGCTGTTGTTTTTGATCCTAGACTTAAATTAGATGGTTTACAAGACTTGTTATTAATTTATTACAATGCTTTAACACGTAATGAAAATGATTATACTATAGATATTAATAATATTATATTTAAAATTAGAACACTTTTAAATGAATTTTATAATGAATACAGTTCCAAATATGGTTCACAATCAACTCAAGTTGATATACATAAAACTAGTAGTAGTAGTGGTTTTAAACTTACGGCAGCACAACTTTTACTTAGGGAACGAACTAAACGTCCTCGAGGATCCTCAAGTTCTAGCCAAGAACTTGAGAGTTATTTTAATGTTTCATTTGAGTTTAATGATACAGATGACGATGGAGAGTTCGATATTTTGCGATGGTGGTCGCAAAAGGAGCAAACGTATCCAATTTTGTCCGTAATGGCGAAGGAGATACTTGCTTCACCTGCTTCAACCGTTGCAGTGGAACAAGTTTTCAGTGCGGGAGGTAATATATTGAGTGAGAAACGCTCAACGTTGTCTCCCGAAAATTTAGAAGCCCAAGCATGTCTTGATGATTGGATCAAGGCCTCAGTACGAAGACAAGATCAGCCGGATTCAGAGGAAGATCAAGAGGAGGACACAGATGGAACAACGACGGGAACGGGTGGGAGTGATTGAGCCACGCCACTCCCTAAGGTAAGAAGGGTTTAAAGGTAAGAGAACTACGTGAGCTTTGATTCCTCTATACCCTAAGAGGATACGTAGGCAACTTAAATTTAAGTTCAAGCTCATTTTTATTTTTAAAATAATTTTTAATTATATAATTTAAATTTTTGTGGATATTTTTTTTAAATTTAAGTGCAATTTTTTTTTATTAAAATTTAAGTTTAAACTTTAAGATTTCAAGTTGAATATTTTTTTTTATATATTTATTATAATTAGAATATTTGATACTTTAAATTTTAGATAATATTTTTTTTTCAAATTTAAGTTAAACATTCATTAAATTCAAAAATTAATGATATTTTTTTTAAAATTTAAGTTCAAAATTTTTCATTCAAATATATGTTTAAAATTTCAAACCCTTGTTTTTGTTTTACAAAAGTTACAATTTTATAAAATTAATAGTTAATTAAAAAATTACAAATTTTTAAAATATAGGTAAAAAAATAAATAAAAAATTCAAGGGTTGGAACCGGAACCGGAACGGCGGTTAACCGGAACCGTAACCGGAACCGGCCCGGCGGTTCCGGAACCCGGACCGTAACCGGCCTTGACGGTTAAGGTTAAGGGTCGGAATTTTCTTGAACCGTGGAACCGGCGGTTCCGAACCGTAACCGGCGGTTCCTGAACCGTGGTCAGGTCTAGTTTTAGACATCTTAAATTTAAACAAATGGAGATTAACTATTTGTTAAACCATAGGGGCATAACAGAAAACGATAACTATCAGGAACAAAGTTAAGTTTACTTGTCCAAATTGATTTTTGACACTAAAACCGACAAAAAAGTCCATGAAAAGTGCAGGGTAAATTACATTATTAAACCTGGACAGGGCCCTCAAAGATATTAACTCATTGAATCTAAGAAATATCTAAAAACACGTTATCTTATTTTAAAAGAAGAATTAAAGAATGTCAATTAAATCTGTTTCATTTGTAAGAAATTTAATTAAAACAAGTGAATAGGAGTCAAAATGTCATCAAGGATTTGGAAAAAAATGGTCTGAATATGGAATGGCTTCACATCTCTAAATTATTCTTCCTAATGAATCAACTTCAGAGTGGGTGTTTCATAAATTTTGTATTTGCAAAAATAGCAACACAAGAAAATAATAGTACAATATGTGCGTACAATTTCTCTTGGATCCTCTATTATTCTCTTTAAAAATAAGATTTTTTTTATTTAACACTTTGAAAGTAGAATTGATAATTTAATTTCTTCCAAATTTAAATTGATCTCGATAACGTTAATTTAAGAGTTTAACACCATAATTTTGAATTAAACATGATCTCCACGACAAATGCCTTGATGCTATGAATTTTTTAAAATTTGATCGTCTTGACTTGAGAAAACTGAACTTTGAACCTCCTCACACACCTCTATTGTTTGGACTTTTTTTTTTTTTTTAACTCATTGGAGATGACTTTTGTTACCTCATAATTTGATTTGATTAACATTTATCTTCATAATCACAACATGTGATTTAAATTATTAAAATATTAACATTCACTATCATAATCTCCAATATATGATTTGAATAAAATATTATAATTTCATCAATGATAATATTTAATTTGCTTATAATTAAATATGTTATCTAATTTTAGAATTCAATGAAAACTCCAAAAAAATAAAATAATTAAATTGATAAAAAAAAATATTATACATGGTAATGCATAATAGGCAATAAATTTTTCATATCTACAATATGCATTTACCTACATCCCAACAAGTCGTTAGGGTACCAGTATTATAATGACGAAAATCCTACAACGCTCAAATAATAACTAAATCAAAGATAAATAAAGACAAAGAAACATAATGCATTAATATGTCAAAATAAATAATGTACTTTGTAAAATAATATAGATTAAGTATTTGTTATGAACTTTGGACCCATGACTCCTATGCGTATTTTTGGGGTATGACCTATTTATCTAATTTAGCTAAAATTTAATATTTTTAAATTTTAGTCAAATTATGTCCATTAGGTCCCACCACACTTATTCTTAGTCCAAAATAAAACAAAACCACGTAAAATCCGCATATGAAAATATAGAATAGAACATCGATAATGTCATCATTAATGGCTAACAGCTTCGATTATATCGTATAACTAGATGTTAAATTTGATATGAAAAATTCAAGGGGTAAATTAATAATGAAACGGGGTCGTTGGCTCCATTCTTTCGTCTACTAAAAGCGACTGCTGATTTAACCTTTGAAATTGAATTTGTGTTCCTCAATACTGGACCTACTGCTGACTCAGGATCCACTAAACTAGCTAAGTATTAGTTAGCATAACACTATTGTTAAAGTATAAACTAAATTTGGATAATAAGTTATGAAAAATCAATTATTCTGTCTCCTACTTTATGTCTATTAGTGATTTTAGTCCACAGCCACTGTCCTTTTGGTAAAATAGCATCAAATAGTTCCCTTGTGGAAAAAAAAAAAAAAATATGTGATCTGAGTCTACACATCAGATTCCAATATCAAAAGTGAGTGAACTAGTGATTTTGACTTATAGTTAGAGAGTAAATTTTAGGAATAAGTGCGGAAAGGTAGGTTTCGGCAACCTCACCAAACTATTTCAAATTCTTTTTCATTAATTTGGAATTTTTTGTTTTAATTTTATATTTTATTGTTTATTTTATTTTACAGATACAAGTTAAAATTATAAAATTCATCATAAATGTGTATATATATATATATATAATATTTTATACATTTAGCAAGGATTTATAACTGATAATAAAAGATAAAAACATTAGAACTGTTCTCCATTAGTAGTTTGACAAGACTAATATGATTGGTATTAATGTCCGAGTCTTAAAATATTTAACTTCTAATTTACTTCAACATATCAAATTTTGTACATACTGTTGTTGTCTCATGTTGGTTCCTTTCAATTTATTTCATTCTATAATAGGCATAATATTTCATTTTGTTTATACATTTAAATTGTTATTGAAAATATATACACTAATTGATGCATCCTACACATGCTAGCATAACCCTTTGTCAATCCCATTAAATACCCCCCGTTCTCATTTATTTTAGAGGTAAGTGATTTATCATTTTACATTTGAAGAGTTCTAATATTCTTGAGTAGTCCTTCTTGCAAAATTGAATAAGATTGAATTGATCATCGAATAATTTTCATGTCAATTTTTTTGATATTTCTAGTGGTTATTGGTGTTGTAGGTCGGACCCGTCTGTGCTTTTGTGACTTTACCTCTAGTTTGGAGACTTGGACATTTTAGAGTAAATCCAACTTGGACATGAGAATGTAAACCAAATCAAGTACTCGAGAGGTTAACATGAGTGGGACTGAGAGAAAATCTAACCCCAGGAGATGCATTAAGAAGGAGAGGCCGTAGCACCTCTTGAAGCACCACCCCCTAAAGCCTCAACTATGCACATGATGCAGGAAGGCCCATTAACCATGATAGAGAGCACTTCCATCAAAGAAGAATTGCCCTATATGAGTGAGGCATCAACTGAGAGGTGAGCCCTTTTAATCACATTGTCGAGGACATGATTCCTTTCTAGCTCGCAAGGGTATTGTGCACAAGCGCATAGAATCTTGAGATTGTGAAGAAGAGAGCTTGCAGTCGAGTATCATACCCTAGGTCTCGAGTAAGGAGGAGGCATGAGGAGATGGAGACATCACACAACATGTAAAACATTGTACCACCTACTTCGAGTAGAAATACTCAAGCGGGTGCAAAAAGACATCAACATATACTCTAGAAGGCAACACCATCCAAGGATAGCCTTTTTCTATTTCCATTCTAACTGAGTCACTCCCTCAAAGGACGAAGAACCCCTCGAAAACTTGGACAAATTAAGCGAGAAGGTAAATTTATATGACCTTAGTCGTGACCTATTGTAAAATCTTCCACACCACCCTCTCGAAGCGAGGGTTAACATGGTTCAACCAACTATCCACCGATACTATCACTAGTTTTGAGGAGTTGTCCCTTCGCTTCTCGCATCATTTTTCGATCAACAAAAAGTGTCTAAAATCTAACTCCTACTTATTCATAGTGATAGAGAGGTTTAATGCTTCGCATCATTTTTCGATCAACAAAAAGTGTCTAAAATCTAACTCCTACTTATTCATAGTGATAAAGAGGTTTAATGCTTCTCTATAGTAGTCTTGGAGGTGTCCCCTTGTTTACTATGAGCTTCTAGCTAGCATTATGCAACTAAACCTCAAGCAGGTAAGGTTCAAAGAGTCTATACTAGGAAAGCCTCCTATCATAATGGAAGAGCTCTTAGCAAGAGGTGAAAAGTATATCTGAACAAAAAAATTAATCAAAAGACTATAATGAAGAAAAGAGAGCTGATAGCAGCAAAAACTCTAGTAAGCACCACTTATTTGGAGAAACCTTGTATCTATCTTCTACGAAACCAAAGAGGTAAAATTATGAGTTGAACTAGTGCGATTTATCTTTCCACCACTTCCCTCATAAGGGAAATTAATATATATATCTTCCTTATAAATTGCTTTGAGAGGGCATTATATGTTGCATTGTGATACTCTTCATTAATAATAGAAACTCTTTTGTAAGTCATAAACAAGCCTTGACCCATAAGGTTGAAGCAAAGATACATTAACCCAATACATAGTGAGGCAAAATTGAAAATCGCCTCAATTAGCTCAGGTGAAGATCGAATACCTTTTGCAATAGGCCATGATATGGAACCTTGGCCTAGGATGGGCTTAGCTACCACATTACTAGCACAACTGCATGGAACAAATAGAAACCCAGGACGCCATCTATACATCTCGAGATGAGGCACCGTCACCCAATATGGATAGGGCAACCTCGCTCGACGAGGGCAAGGCCTCATTACTGGCTCCTCAAGAAGCCTAGATACATTGGCCGGCCTGGCGAGGTGATGCCTTGGCCAGGCCAGGCCCCCTCTCAACCAACCGAGTCATAAATGCCTCTACTCATTGAGGTGCATGCTCAGCCGATTGAGACATAAATGCCTCGGTTGGCCGAGGCACAACCTCAGCATAATGAGGCGATGCCTCGATAGGCCTGCCAAGGTAAGGCCTCGCTCACCTGGATCGATCAAGGCATAACCTCGGCTAGCCCAAGGGGCTCCCTGCCACCCAGCTCGAGAATGTAATAGATGCCCAAATTAGCCTCGACATAGTGCCTAGGTCAAGGCTGTCGTGGTGTAGATTTTTTCCATCTCCTATTATGCAATCTAGTGCCTCATTTTTTTCTGAATAAGAAAAACATGGATGAAGGAATATTTTTTTCAAATGATCAAACATAAATATCGAATACTCCTGGATAACTCAGAGAAGGGCCACTAATTTGTATAATGGCAAATATATAACATAAATTGAGAGTCAATCTCTTTAAAAATGTTTCTCACAAAATAAAATAAAATCTCCAAAGAATAAGAAAGGAGAAATTTGTTTTCAAGGGCGTGTATCCTAAAAGAAATCCCAAAGACACTTCTATTTTTAAAAAACACCTACAATAAACTCAAAATCTACTACTAGTTTCATTTTTCGATACTCATGCATCCAAGGGTGGGGGCTATATGATATACCATACATAATATGCAAAGGGATATAATAGTCACTGTATTTATATATTTAAATTTTTATTAGAGAATGAACACTGTAAGACAAGCACCCTATCACAAGAAAGCACAATCATTTGTCAAATACCTCCATTCTCTTTCATTTTAGTAAGTCATTTATCATTTTGCAATTGAAGAGTTTTAGTCTTCTTGAGCATTTTCTTGTATGACTTATACCAATATTTCTCGGCGCCTCTAACATTTTGTTCATTGCTGATTAAACCCCTCTATGTACCACATTCAATATTATTAAAACTTGTAATTAGTTCTTCATAAACTATACATATCATGAAAAAGTATATTTATAAAACACGGTGCCACAAAAGAATATTGGTTTTATTTAAAATATTAAAAAAAATCTCAAAAAGTATACTTAAACTTCAAGATCACATAAGCAATTAATACACACACACACACACATATATATATATATATATATATGAAAAGTATATGACTACACTATGAACATAAATAAATAGCACCTTCTCAATGTATATTTATCCAATACTAGTTGCTGCCACTCTTAAATTGTGTTAAAAACCTTCTAAGTACACGTTTCCTTACCATTTTACATGTTGAGTAGTAACTATAAAAGGAATGCATGGAGTTGGAATATTTACATGTACACTTACATGGCTAATCACATACTCATCATGAATACTTGGAGGGGAGTTAGAAAACGAGTTAGTATCTCTTATTAAAAAAAGAAAGAAAACTCACCATAAATAGTCCCCTTGCTATTGATGCAGATAATAATTGCAAAAGGAATGAAATAGCCAAACTATGTCTTCAAGGTGGAAATCGAGTTCCACAATTTCCTCAAATCCCTAATAGATTTTTCTTGGAAAAGTCGAACATATTGACCCAAATTCACCAATAATCAGGAATCATATTGCAATATGTAGTATCAATACATAAGAATGATGATGAAATCACACATAATCCAATAACTGTAGGCAAATTCAATCTAATAAATCGAAACCCCCTCAAAATTTCCCAACCTCAATAATCTTGAAACTCCTCTTAAATGTTCAAAATTACAAACTGTAATACGCACAAAATTTAAAAGAATTTAAATTTAAATTTTTCGAAACTCAATCAGTTCCGAATTCCTCAAACTTTTCGAACCTCAAGTGAACTACAAATTATGAAAACCAAAAATCACAAATAATTGCTAGAGAATTGAGAACTAAAGATGAGAGATCCAGAGAGTAGAGAGCCTTCAAAACTAGAGGTGGGAGACTATTAATAGGGTTTATGCGAGTGGGAGAGTAAGCAAAGTCTACCTTTCTATTAAAAAATGTGGTTTTGAATTTTTACAATTTTGCCCCTTCATGGCATTTTTCATTCACATTGAATAGTGAATACAATGTCGCACTTTGGGTGGCTGTTATATGTACTGGGTCTTGATGACGTGGCTGATTGGTCTTTCAGTCCAACGAGACAGGATAACGCAGAAATCTTTACACGTGTTTACTATTTTTTATAAAAAAATATAAACATAAATAATTCAACATTTGAGATAATTAGATATATAATAAAATTGGAAGGACTGATAGTAAAAATAATGCCATTACAAATATATACATATATATATATATATGTATATATAATAGTGACAAATTTTTAAATGACGATTTTATATCGCTAAGTAATGATAAGTATTAAGTAATAACTATATTTATTTTATCATAATAATATTTTTTTATAAATTTACTAGAGTGTGCTAATAATATTGATTTATAATTAATTTTATTTTATTTCCACCAAACTAAAAGATGTGTGTCTTTATTAGTAATTATTTTTTGTTGTTAGTTGATTTTAGTAATTATCATTAATTATTAATTAATTATTTTTATTAATATAACGATGAGATAATTATTTCAACAAAAAAAATATGTTTGATGGTGGAAACCGGGACCCAATTATCGGCTAATTAGTTCCGATTGAAGCTTTTGAAAGGCACTCATACCAGATAAGGTCGGTGGAGTGTGACTTTTCAAACCGCCCAGAAATCACTGTCCATAAAGTGGAATTGTAATAAATACCAACAAGAACAAGCCCCACTCTAGCGCACTCTGTCGCAATGGATAGCGTCTTTGATAGTTTGATTATTTTTTTTAAGATTTAAAAAAATTATTTAAAAAGTGGGCTTAAGAGTGATGTTGCAATAACATATTGAATTATCTATTTAAATATATATATACTGTAAACATCATACAATTAATTTTATCCGATAAACGCTCTTGAGAGTGGACATTTATTTTAATATTTAATTAGATCATAAATTTTAAATATATAAATATAAAATATATATATATATATAAGAACATCAAGTCTTTTTATTTCGATGCATATAGGAATTTTTATCATAAATTTTATTATATTTTTATTGTAAATTTTGGTGGTTTGATCGATTCAATCATTAACTCTTATAATGTGTTAACTCAAATAGGAAGTTATTCTACAGTAGCAAGTGCAAAATATAATTTACCCCTTAATTCAGAATATAATTTACCCTTTAATTAAGGTTTATGTGACACTTATCCCCACTTGTTAAAATTTGAATTTGCTTCTAAATCTCTAATCAGATTCAAATATGTTCCATTGATACGGTATGACTGATTTCTGTTGGAGCAAATTACAAAATTACCCTTGTAATATTGAATGAATTACTTGAATTGCCATTACAAGTGCAACATACAATTTACCGCCTGAATTAAGGTTTGTGTAACATTTACCCCTATTCTTATAGATTTGAATTTGTTCCTAAATCTGTAACCAAGTTAAATCATGTCCTATCAATATTTATATGTAATTTTAGGTTTTAAATATCCATAATATTATGCTTATATGTCATATTAAAGTAAGCATATTAAGATTACTATTATTTTCAAAGAAAAATACTTCAATTAATTATGTGTAATTAATAATCTATGTTGTGCTAAAGGTGATTTATTCTGATGTTAATTCAAACCATTTATTCTTTTGAATTATTTAAATTTACAGATTTAATTTTACTTTTTCACGTTTCCCATGGTTCAATATTTTTAAAATTGTAGAAGATCATATCGGTCACAATATATAATTTGCATATAAATAATTTGTTAAATTGATTTTTTACTGTTGTAAATATTCAAATACAATGTTATTCTTGGTGAAAACTCAAAAAAGAAATTAACATAAGACTTCTTTCATTTAAATATAACATAGTATTTTTAGTTAATTGTGTTAACTTTTTTTTGTGAGAAATTATTATTCTACTTTATGCATGACAATCTATAGGTTAGAATTATATATACAATGAGAATACCATTGTTCTAAATTAAGTATGTTTATTAATTATAGTATTAAGTGTGCCAAAGATAATTTATTTCTGTAATTTGTTTTAATTATTTATCACTCTTTTATTACATAATTTTACAATTGTGGTTGTACATGATGAACGACATTACTGTAATTTGGCATGGTTATCGAAACAAACAATTTATTTTGGAAAATTTAATTAGATAAGGATTAGTAAGACGGCATAAATAAAATGAAAAATATAAAGTATTTTGACATTCTTGAAATTTAATGTAACAAAAAAAATTATTTTATATTTAAATTTGATATTAAATACAATAGAATAAAGCAATTGGAAGAACTCAAGTTGGGATGAAATTTGAAGCAAAAAAAGTTTGGCAAGAGACAAAAGTAAAATAAATTTATCCCCCCTAAATCAAACGCATATTATAGTAAGGAGTATTTCTGTCAAATTCTACATCCAAACCTCGCGCGTTTCACTATTTCTAGTTGTTTTGTTCGAGTTCCTATACAATTTGTAAAGTAATCGGATTTGATTGCAATTAAGTTCTTTATTATATTTAACAAAAATATGTTTTCTTTTTTTATTTATTTAAAGTTTATTCATTGAGTTTAGGATTTTATTTTAGAAAATGGAATGTGAAATTATCTAACCAAGTCGATCATAGTTTATTTTTTTTGTTATATATTTTTTGAGATGCCTAATCCTGATAAAAAAAATCAATTTATGCGTATAATGTCTAATTTTTTATACATAAATAACTTTTCTAGATCAACTAAATAATACTTTATTCTCTTTATCAAAAAAATAAAAAAAAATAAAAAAATGAAGAAGAATGATACTTTCTTCTACTTTATAGCAAAACGTATGTATTTATCGTCAACATCAATATAAAATTTGGTATATATTTTTAATCTTTGTAATTGACTTTAACTTAGGGCCCTTATCTTTATAATTAAAATATATAATAAATCCAAACTAACATAGTAGGGAACACGTAAGTCTAATCAATTAATTTGGACACCAACAAGAGTGGCTATATTAATTTGGATATTAAAAGCAACCACAAGTCAAATAATTTGATTTGTCTTGTTTTTCGGAGAGTTATATTATATAGTTTTTTTGGGAAATATTTGTTTTTATTTGGGAGGAAATATTTTATTTTTTCAAAATCTACTTTCTTCAAATAAATTCATCCTTCTCTCAAAACAAATATGATTTACTAGGTATCAACAACATTATATTATTCAATTATTATATTATTAAAAATATATATAATTTCTTTACACTAAAAAATATATAGTATTAAAAAATATTGTTATGACACCACCAATCAAACAAAAATTTATAAAATAAAATATTTATAATAAAACATATCTTTTCAAAATAAAATCAAAGATTACTTTCATTCTCAAATTCTTTCTTCCAAAATACCTTATCCTAAAATATTGATGATAAAAACAAACATAACCTTAAAATTTTCCTATTTCCTTTTTCCAAAATTACATGGATGACAGGACATAATTTTTTAAATAAAACTTGAAAAGATGTAAGATTTGTATGCTTTTATAATTTTTTTTAAATAATAAAAAATTAATAGTGTCATAATATTAGAATAATGTAAAAAATAAATATTTTATAGCATAAATTTTAATTTGAAACGTTTCAACAAGAACAATGACTTCTGAAACGAGAGAGTAGTATTTTAATAACATAATTATGACTAATATCTATTGGTTGATAGGTTGAAATATTTTGTGAATGATGACTCATCATCTAGTCAAAATTGGTAGGTAACGCCTAATTTTCAAATACTGAGAGCCCCATTAATATTTAAAAAAAAAAAATAATTTAGCCAAATTTTTAAAGGTTCACACTAAAATATACAATAATTTAGTTCACTTTTAATAGTGAATTGATAGAAGAGGACCACAACTACAGCACAACACAACTTTGTTTAACTTTTCGGGAAAAGGGCCTAAAATAGTACATTATTTAAATCCGGCACTAACTGTCACCCCTTTATTACTCATTCCGTCCAAGACAAGTAATCCGACTCATGATGTTGCGGATATGAGAAAAGGATTGATTATTTCTTATATACTTATCCTAATCCAAAGCAAAATATATTTTTTTAATAAACATATTTCATAATTTTTCCATTTTTAAAACATAATATAATAAACACTAAAACTTTAGTATAATATATTTGTCAAAACAACAAGATAATGTACCAATTCAAATATTAAAAAGTTGATTAATTTAAACGGATCATCGTTACGACAATTCGACACTCATATCCCTAACAATCAGTTCATGTCACACGTAGAACCGCAAGTACTTGAAGAGAAATTATTTTTTATCTGTTCCATAATTAGCATGCCACGTTATTATTTAAATAAAATATCGTGTAAATGTTATATATAAATAAAATCACAACTCCAACAATTTTTCCACTATTCAAGTCCAACACCAAAAACCAAACCATATCAGCCCATTGTAAAAAATATATCATACAATTTATACATTGAGAATTCGCAATGAATTTTCCTCGGCTACATTATAAACTCAAATTCTCAAAATTTTAACTAACTTGATTTAATGATTATTTACAAAATCTCCAATTATTTGATGTGTTGGTTTATATTGCTTAAATTTTTTAAAACCGAATTATTTGTTATTACACTTAAAAAAATAATCAAAAATTGTCGGATCATAACGTTAGGTATATGTTACGTATCCGCAAACTTTAGGTCCGAAAAGATCTTCCCCATTAGATTAAATTTCATATTATCTCAATAATTAAGATTGGTCCAAGAGCTTTATTCATTCTTATCCATATGCATATGTAATAGAAAAAAACCAGAAATGTAACATCAACTCTCTCATCAAGTCTAGTCAGCATATTTCTTCATATCCATTACTTTATCCTAAGTGCAGTAATAACAATCTCATATTCTTATCCTTTACTGTTTTCTTTTATTTTTTTATTTTATTTTTTCTTTTGTAAAATTATTTTATGAAATAGGGTTAAAAAAAAACAATGGGCTTAGCTAACATTAGTACTATTAAAGAGGATCCAATCATAATTGGACTTGAACAATGCAAATAGCCCAACAATTGGAGTCGTTATTAGAACGAGAAAACTGGGGGCGAGAAAGCACGCTTTCAGTTTCGAAAATTGCAATAGGAATGTTCTTGGATGGTATTTTGTTAGTTGGAAAGAATTCTGCAGATTTTGAGAAGGTTTTTTCAGATTTTATTATTATTAGGATTTAGACCCCAATAATCCCATGGGCTTTATTTCTTAAGAAATTGTAATTTGAGCCCATTTTTTTGCGAATTGAACTCCGGGCTATTCTCCTCTATATTGGCATTAATGGGCTTCATGGTTTTATGAAAAAAAAAGCCGAGGCCCAACTTTGGAAGTACTAAATAAATGTAAATGTGGACTAAATTGGCTGGATGGCCCTGGAATTCATTAAGCAATTTTGCCTTGGAGTCTTCTTAAAGCAAATTGGTTATTCCCATGTCATGGCTGATCAAATTGGGGGTTAAGGCGGGAAATTCTTTGCTGGATGGGAGCATAGTAACAAATTCGGATTGGGGAAAGAGTCGTTTAACTTTTAAAATTTGTAATTCGAGTATTTAATTTTAAAAAAACTTAAAAATATTTTATTTCATAACAAAATTTATTTTTAAAATTCACTATTAATTCGATACAAAATACCTAATTATTTCATAAAATAACATATTTTGTGTGAATATTGTCAATAAAAATTAGATAATCTACTAAAAGTATATGTTTTTATTGAAAAAATAAAAAAATAAATTTATATAATATGATCTTATTAAAATTGAAAAAAATCAGAAATAAATTGCTTTATTAAAAAAAAATCAAAAGATTTTATCACATAATTTCAACGTCTCACAAAAATATAATATTTTATTCAAGTTCATTATAGGATGACTTGCAATACATTACACGTCAACCATGACTAGATGTAAAAAAAAACTTCAAAATGCACTTTCAAGTAAATGTTTGTGAATGAGTCTCAGGGGCAGATTTTTAGACTATCTTGTATTATATGGTAATATTATTCATTAATTCAAAAAAATATAATTGACTGAAAACTACAGATTACACTCGTGCCGCACCTCATGCCAACCTGTAGTTTAATACACAATTTTATTTAAGGAAATAAAATTGATTTTTTTGCAAATAATTATAACTTTTAATATAATGATAAGCAACTGATATTGTCACGTTATCAATTATAATTGATTTATATAGAATATATGATTTAAGTTGTTTCGTCACATGTTTTTAATTCGATAAGATTATTTAAGTCCTTGTTTAATTAAATTATTTTGAGCCAAATCTTAATAGTCTCATTTATAATACTGAAATCATGTCATTCATAAGGTTCAAAATAAACAACTAAAACTCAAACTTAATTACTCCTCTAATTAATGCAAGCATTTCTGAGATGGGATTCATTTTTATTTAGAGCAGATTTAGTTTTCATTGTGCGATTTATGATTTGTTTGGTTCAAGGATTTTGATGAGGAAAGGAAAATTTTAAAAATAAGAAAAAAAAATAAAAAATAATACAAAATCTCAAATTTTTTTGATTGTCTAAGGAAAACGATGGGGAGAACTGAGAAGGGATCGAGGTGAAGAATGTGTTGAAGAAGCATATATATGGCCAAATAGTATTTTCTCTCATTTTCCTCTATTTTTTTGCTAGTAAAATGAGTTTTTCCTAATCATCTTATATTTGTCCTCAAATATTCTTTTATTTAGTGTATTTTTCTTAGCAACCAAACAATTAAAATTATTTTCTCTAGCATTTTCTATTTTTTTTTCTTTTTTTCACCAAATTTTTTGTTCCAAACAGAATGTTAATTTGCTTGATCAATATTTTCTGCAACTTAAATTAAGGTTGACTTTACAAAATGTGTAAGCAATAACGAGTCTACTGAAAAATAAATTAGAACAAACTTAAAGTCGGGATCTCACAAGATATTCACTAATTGATTAAATTCAAGAACGAGTGCCCTATGTTAATAGAGAGTCTTTGTATGAATAGGTCTTATTATTGTAATTGTAAAATTTGAATTAGTGGAGTGATTATTATATTTGATGACTTTATGCATGTATAGTACATTTGTACTTAAAGCACGTAAAAAATTTATTATCTATTATATTAATTTTTTATTTTCTACTTAGTATTGTAATAGTTACTCACATTGTTAATCAGATTATTTAAATAAAGTGGATAATAACACTAAAATATGTCAGTAATTAACATTTAATTAAATTCATGCCGATGGATGAATGCAGACATTGTATTCTTCAGGGCTCGGCTGTTTATTCTGAATATAGTTTAAGTAATTTAATTTCATTAAAAAAAAGGTCACTCCACCTACCATGAATTAAATAAATATGGAAGTAGTTTTATTTGACTCAAAATCGAAAGATTAATGGAAAAAGATGAAGATGAAGAAGAGAAAAGTTTGTCAATATTCAATTCTGCCGGCCAAAATCCATTGTGCTTTCAGTCAAACAGAACACCAAATGAGAAAAAGAAATGGATAATTAATGTTTTGACAAAACATACCTGATGTCATCCTTAAATGCAATTAGATTTTTGACAAATATTATTTAATGATAATGACACATTTGTTAGGTTGATTTTTTTATTTTTCACTAAACCCCTATCATTATACCAAGTGTTCATTAGACATTGTAGTTGTTGGTAGTTTGGATATATATA
Source organism: Paulownia fortunei (assembly GCA_019321725.1). Classification (NCBI taxonomy): domain Eukaryota; kingdom Viridiplantae; phylum Streptophyta; class Magnoliopsida; order Lamiales; family Paulowniaceae; genus Paulownia; species Paulownia fortunei. The sequence goes on along the minus strand of CM033114.1, from coordinate 5,230,820 downwards.
TATATATATATATAAACTCGATCAATTAATGAAAAAACATATGTCGACAATAAATAAATACCAATAGATTAGACTTGGAATTAAGAATTAGTCACTTATCTAGGTACAAAACAATAACCAAAACATTTTCGCTCAATTTTACAACTCCAAGAAAATACTATCATCTATCATGATTTCCCTTTTACTTCTTGAAACCCTATTCTGCAGCTAATCAATGAAAAAGTAGTGGCATCTCTTAGTAATTGCTAATTACTATCACTAAATGTATGTGAATTTTATGTTGCACACTCATTTTCTCTAATATATCGACCAACAAGAAAAGTTAAAATGGAAGTTAAATAAAGAAAAAAAAAAAAAAAACAGTATACAAATATCCAACATTCAAGCAAATATTTGAAGAGGAATTGATTCCAAAAAAATTGGCTTTCCTAATATATACCACATCAGTATTTAAATAAGATGTCATGTATATTATGTAATTAAAATCACAACTCCAATATTTTTCCCATTATTAAAGTCTAAATCGAAAACCAAGACCATTAGCCCATTGTAAAAGGCAATTCCATCATAATATATCATACAATTTATACATTGAGAATTCACAATGAATTTTCCTCCACTACATTATAAAGTCAAATTCTCAAAATTTCAACTAACTTGATTTAATGATTATTTACAAAATTTCCAACTATTTGATGTGTTGGTTTATATTACTTCAATTTTTTAACACCAAAATAATTGTTATTACAATTAAAAAATAGTCAAATTTTCTGATCCAAACATTAGGTATATGTTACGTATCCGCAAAGTACATAAATCGAATAAAACAATATTGCAAGGAAAACTTTAGGTCCGAAAAGATGTTCCCCTTTAGATTAAATATCATATTATCTCAATTATTAAGATTAATCCATGAGCTTTATTCATTCTTATCCATTATTGTATAAGTGCATACGTAACAGAAAAAATCCAGAAATGTAACATCAACTCTCTCATCAAGTCTAGTCAGCATATTTCTTCATATCCATTTCTTTATCCTAACTGCAGTGATAACAATCTCATTTTCTTTATCATGTGGTCGTTTACTTATTTGTTGGATGATGAATCGATTGATGAAAATATGATAAGATAGGATATTAGTATTAAATTAATTAAGTTGCTACAAATTTGGTCATATGTTTTAATTGGATAAGATTATTTAAGTCCTTGTTTAATCAAATTATCTTAAACCACAACTTAACAGTCTCATTTATATCAAAATTACACTTATAAATATTGAGGTGTCATGTTCAATCAAGCCACGCAATTTAAAATGGTCAAATATATGAGATAGTGAAATCATGTCATTCATATGGTTAAAAAAAATGTCATTCATAAGGTGCAAAATAAATAACTAAAACTCAGACTTGATTACAGACTAATTAATTACACCTCTAATTAATGCAAGCATTTTTCACCAATATTTTTGTTCCAAACAGAATGTTAGGTTCTTTGATCAATATTTTCTGCAACTTAAACTAAGGTTGACTTTGCAAAATGTGTAAGCAACATAATATCAAAAGTAACGTGCTTACATAATAAAAAAACTAGAATAATTAACATTTGATTAAATTCCGTCTACCTAAGTTTATGCGGATGGATTAACTCTGAATATATTTTAATTAATTTAATTTCATTAAAAAAAGGTCACTCCACCTACCATGAATTAAATAAATATTGAAGTAGTTTTATTTGACTCAAAATTGAAAGATTAATGGAAAAAGATGACGAAGAAGAAAAAGGTTTGTCAATTGTCAATGCTGCCGGCCAAAATCCATTGTGCTTTCAGTCAAACAGAACACCTAATGAGAAAAGAAATGGATAATAAATGTTATTTCTCCATGTAATTAAGAAGAGAAAAATTATGTCATATGGGCCTCACAAGAAATGGCAGTCCTTGGCGTTCACAAAAATTGACTTCTTGATCAAGGCAGTTTTAAGTTATGCTCCATGGACTTAAGTGGAGTAGAATGCAATAGAAATGACAAAGTACGAGACTTAATTCATTTCAATGATGCGGATTTCTATTATTATAAATGGATTTGCTGCGAATTTTGAATCTTGATTTTTTTATTTATATTATATAGTATTATATATATTTATGTGATATTTTTTTTTTAATTTTTTTTTAAAATTTATTATATTATTTTAAAATAATATATTGGATCTGACGGGTCTAACCTGTTAGGTCTGAGTTCCTAAAAAAAATTTAGTAGGGTAAGCCTGGAGTTTGGACAAAACTTGTCGTGCCGCCATCCCTAATTGCAATTAGGTTTTTGACAAATATATTATTTAATGATAATGACACATTTGTTAAGGTTGAATTATTTTTTTTAACTAATCGTTTATTACTAGACCAAAACCTATAAATGTTGATAGCTGGGATATTTTTTTATATATATATTTGTGAGGGAAAGGTCTTGTACTACTATTATGTAACAGTTGATATGAGTTGTTGTAAACCATAAGTGAAATGGGTTGCACGATTAGTTTTCAATAGTTCTCAATCAATTAATTAAAAAATAGATGTCTACAATAAATACCAATAATTTGGATTTGGAATTAAGAATTAGTCTCTAATCTAGGTACAAAACATTAACCAAAACATTTTTACTCTATTTTCATCTACAACTCCAATAAAATAGTATCATCTATCATGATATCACTTTTACTTCTTTAAACTGTATTATGCAGCTAATCAATGAAAAAATAGTGGCCTCTCTTAGTAATTGCTAATTAGTATCACTACATGTATGTGGATTTTATGTTGCACACTCATTTCTCTAATACATCGACCAACATGAAAAGTTAAAATGGAAGTTAAATAAAGAAAGAGAAAAAGGAAAAAAAAAAAAAACAGTAGCTAATTGGCTGAAATATTTTGAAGCAAATAGCATAGATTCCGGACCATTATGTTGTCCTCACCCGAAAGCAAAAATGCAGAACAACCTTAACAGTCGATTCTTGTCGCATTCAAAAATCCAACATTCAAACTAACACTCAAAAGAGTAATTGATTCCCAAAAAATTGATTCCCTAGTGCACACCACATCACTATTCAAATAAGATGTCATGTATATTATATATATTTAAAATCACAACTCCAACAATTTTCCCACTGTTCAAGTACAACACCAAAAACCAAAAACCAAGACCATCAGCCCACTGTAAAAAAATATATCATGTTGTAAAATAAAGAAAATTATATATTGTGAAGTGAAGAATATAAAAAAATAAAAAATAAAAAATAAAAAATAGATGAGTAAGAAATGAATAATAGAAAGAATATTTTTTCTCTTATATTTACTTGTTTATTTCATTATAAATTTACTTCTATTTGTAGGCATATAAGGTGAATACATACACCATATAATAATATGATAAATTAGAAAATGAGTTGGATATTCACATTTGATTTGATATTTATCTATTATTGATTAGACATATATTCATAACACTCTCCTTGAATGTCCATATCCATATACAAAGAATATGTTTCGTTAAAATTTTACTAAAAAAAATCATGTGAGAAAAATCTTAGTGAAGGAAAAAAAGTACAACATTCTTGTATAAATACGCATTATAAATTGTCTCTTTAAAAACCTTGACAGGAAAAATTAGTGGGATAAAACCTTGGTAAGGAAAAGAATTTAGTGTGTATATGTTCCCCCTCATTCATATAATATTTTTATGTCAACGCATTCCAATATCATATCTCGACTTTTCAAATGATGCAATGGATAATACTTTTGTGAATAGATCTGCCAAATAATCACTTGAACGAATCTGTTGGACATTAATATCACCATTCTTTTGGAGTTATGTATGAAAAAGAATTTTGGTGATATATGTTTGGTTCTATCTCATTTGATGTATTCTCCTTTAAGTTGAGATAGATATACAACATTATTTTCATACAGTGTTATTGGAGCCGTTTTGATATGTGATAGCCCACAAGTTTATTAGATATGTTGAATCATTGATTTATACTTCATGAATTGCAAGAATTTCAACATGCTTTCAAGAAATAATTGTTATAGTTTGTTTTGTTGAACGCCATGATATAACACTACCACCGAATGTGAAAAGATATCCTATTTGAGAGTGAAATTTATGTGGATCAGACATATAACCTGCATTTGTATAACCCACTAATTGTGAAATATATCTATTGCAGTAGAATAACTCCACATCAATTGTTCCTTTAAGTAACGAAATACGTGTTTTATTCCATTACAATGCCTTCGCGTTGGAAAATAACAAATTTACTGAAAATATTATATCAGGTCGTGTGTTATTGGTAAGATATATTAGTGCACCTATGGCACTAAGATATGGTATTTTAGGGCCTAATATTTTTTTGTTATCTTCTTCATGTTTAAAAATGTCCTTTTTTTTCATATCAAATGATTTCACAATCATTGGGGTACTTATCTGATATGCTTCATCCATATAAAACCACTTTAGAACCTTCTTTATATAGGCAGGTTGATCATCTACTAAATACTCGATGTGCAGGCCAAAACTCAATGTCTTTCATCTTAAATTCTTTCTTTAAATAGTTTACTTTTGAAATTTTCTCAAAAGTTTCAATGATATTCAAGTCATCAATAATTATAACAAATCCAAAATTAGATCTCTTTATAAAATAATTGGGCAAATGGAACATTCCCATTAATAAATAGTAACTGAATCGATTATAACTCATCAATCCATATACTTCAATCCGTACAAAATCTTTAATTAAATATATTTCTCAAAAAAATTAAATTACATGTTTCAGGTATTTTAAATCCTTTAAGAATTTTCATATAGATATTATTATCAAGTGAGTCATATGACTACATTCATAAGATGCATATTTTTACGAACTATCAGGCTAATAAAAACTCTTAATATTTGCATCCACTATAAAAGAATATGTCTTTTTATAATTAATATTTGGTCTTTGTAAAAAAAATTTGTGCAACGAGTTATGCTTTATATCTCACAACTTTATTATTCTCATTTTATTTTTTGCACAAAGACCCATTTATACTCCACTGATTTTACATCCTTTTATGTTTGGATTACAGATCCAAATACCTCATATTTTACGAGTGAGTTTAATTTAGCCTGAATTATGTCTTTCATTTTAGCCAATTATTTCTATGCCGGCATTCTTCAACTATCTTTAGTTTATGAATCTCATTTTCTGTTATAACATCAAACGCTATTTTATATGTAAAATTATTGTCGACAACTATTTCTTCGGTTCCATCCCTTTCCAGTATTGACATAATTTATTGATATTTCAACATTTTTCATTACTTTTAGGTACCTCAACCTCTTTTGGGGTTTTAATTATATCCATCATTTCTACTAAAATACTTGCATCCTTAAGAGAGTCATTTTGATTACTATCTCATTTATTTTTTAAGGGTTTTTTAATTTTTGAAATCGATTGGTCTTCCATGCTTCAAGCGTGCGTTAAACTCATTAGTTATAGATAGTTCTGTTGGGACATCAATTATTTTTTGAAGCATTACCAACTGGTATATATGACTTTGTCATTTTCTTTGAATCAGTAAATATATTAGATAATTGAATGACTATATTTTGTAAATAAATTATTCTTTGAACTTCAGGTTCATATTGGTTTGTGTATTTATTTTTTTCAGTTGTTTTTTTTCTCCCCATAAGGCTGGAAAAATTGTCCCATTAAAATGACAGTTGACAAATCGTGTTGTAAAAATATCACTTGTAAGAGTTTCAAAATATTTAATAATTGAAGGTGATTCATATCCAACATCTATTCCCAACCTTCTTTGTAGATCCATCTTAGTGTGCTGTGGTGGAGCAATTTGAATATATACCGCACAACCAAAATTTTTTAGATGGGAAATATTAGGCTCCTGACCAAAAGTCGATTGTTGATAAGTGCATATTTTGACATATTTTTGTATCAAATTCTTTATATTTTTCTTGTTTTATTCTTATTAATGTTATAGTTTTATTAGTATTTTGTGTTAGGGAATCAATGAACAAAAAGAGATCAAAAAGTGTCAAAATAAAACCAAAGAAGACAACACGTTTCGTGAGCAAGTTAGGAGATAATATTTTATTGAACCAATAAGGATCACAATTAGAAAAAAAAGAGTCATTTTTGCCTAAGTCCATTATATTTAGATCGAAATATATGTAATAAATCACTTGAACTTTGCAAATGATTGTTGGATTTGCATTAAATTCAAAATAAATATATTTTCAAATTTGTGCAGTTTTTGTATTTTTGGTATAACTCAATGTCCAAATTTCCTATGGATTTAAATCTTACTTCATTTGAAAGAACTATAATTTTGCAGTTGGAAACTCAACCTAATTCAACCTTGATTATAACATAAAATTCGTTCAAGTGTGTATATTGGAAAGAATCTATTTATGCTGACGCATTTTCTTAAATCAAGCATAGTTTTTTCCCCAATGGTTGAAATTAGGTGATTCAAGTTGAAAAATGAAGTAAAATATAAAAATTTACAATTTTTATGTTGATTACTTTTCCAAAATCAGGTGATTGCATGGAGAAAAATATTTGATAAAATTCAGATCTGAAAAAGACATATGTATTTATAGCATATTTGGAGTGAATTTGGAATTGTCAATTGAGGCACTCTTCTACTATAAATAGGAGCTTCTAGACGGTATTCAAGACATAAAAAATTGTTAGAGGGGAAAATAAAGTTTTATTGTTGTATTTCTTTAGGCTAAGTTTTTTCGTAATAATAGAAATGCATTCTATAGTTTTTCTTTTATTTTTAGTCCTATCTATTTTCATTATATCTTTCCAAATTTCATTTAGTTGAGGAGAAAGAGTGAACCTTTTTATGGAGGAAGATGAACGGTTATAAAGGCGCATAATGTTCAAGTGTGTTGTATTATTGTTTTAATTTTTGATTGAAATCCTCATTGTTTTGTGGTGATTCTTTATTTATGTGACACCAATGGCACAACAAATATTTGGGTTCATTTAGCTTATTGTACGGTTCTACTCCACCGACTGCTAACGTCAAATCTTGATTTGTTGTACACAAAAGTGTGCATAAATACTTAATCCCATAAATAAGTGTTGGCGTTAAAATCCTTCGTATTCAGTGGTGATTCTTGATTTATGTATCACCAATTGCACAATAAATACTTGAGTTTATTTAGCTTATTGTACGGTTCTACTGTACCGGCTGCTAATGTGAAAACCTTGATTTATTGTAAACAAATGTATGCATAAATATTTGATCTCATAAACAAATATTAGTGTTAAAAGATAATTTGCAAACAGTATAAATTGTATGATATGTTATGAATATATGTCTAATCAAGTAAGAAAATATTTAATTAATAATAGGTAAATTTCAAATCAACTGTGGATGTCCAACTTATTTTTCTATTTATCATATTATTATATGATGTATTTATTCATTTTGTATGCCTATAAATAGATGCAAATTTGTAATGAAATAGACAAGTGAATACAAAAGAAAAAAAAATATTCTTTATATTCTTCATTTTAACTCATTTTGTATGCCTATAAATATATGCAAATTTGTAATGAAATAGACAAGTGAATACAAAAGAAAGAAAATATTCTTTATATTCTTTATTTTAACTCATCTATTCTTCATTTCTTGTTCTCTATATTTTTCACTTCACAATATATAATTTTCTTTATTTTACAACACGATTGTATATTTTATAATTCTAGTCAAGGTAATATTTCTCTACAAGTTCATTATATTACCTACATATATATGTGTGTCATGATTGTTATAAATATTATGTATGAATTAAAATTAAGATGATTAGATGAACATGTGTATATAAATATAAATGTATACATTGTTATAAATATTATGTTAATAATTAAGATTAGTAACTTAATTAGATACTAATTTGGTTTACTTCAATTGTTTTGGTTAATAAAGGTAAATTATTTATTTGATTTTTTAAAGTAAATGATACATATATATATTATTATGTCTATTCATTTTTATTTTTCGTTCTTTCAAATTATGTAATATAATATTTTTTTTATTTTATAATTTATTGATACTATGTTGCTCAAATACAATTCTACATATCTTGATAATAGGTAAAACAAAACAATGGATAAATACCTTTAAAAGTTATTTTTTTTCTTTATTACATAATAAATACTTTAACTGAAGAAAATATATTGTGAACAGAGAATTCATCTTCTTCCAATTTTTAATTAAAGTTAAGTTGTCATAATTCAAGAAGCTCTGTTTTAGATAGCATGGAAAATAAATTGTTGTTGAATTCTTCAAATGATTTGGTTAATGTTATACTAAAGAATATAATGGGTTGCATGGAATCAATTTGTTAATTGATTTTGATGCTTTTCTCATATGTCAGATTTATTGAATGCACACACATGACTATACATTATATTGTAAAATTAGAAACGAAAACTGATCTAGTATTGGAAATTGTATTTAAAATTATGACTCCACATTTATAAATTATAAGTGATAAAATTATATGATTTGGTGAAATTTCCAGTAAATCTTCATATGACTACTACTAAGTAAAAAAGTAAATCATTTCATTTGCTCAAAGAATTCTCTCTTTATATCCTATATTTGTCTACCCACGTGTCATTTTATTCTTTAAAGCATATCTAGCAGGATTTCCTAATATTAATATAATTTCAATAGAAGGTTAGTCAATTGAAATAGTTGTTTGTTTGTTTGTGTGTGTATATACGTGTGTGTGTGTATAATAAAAGTATGTTGAACAACTAAAGTATATATATAGACAATTTTATTAAAAAAATTAATGATATATATTTAGTAGACAATCAGATTGAATTATTTATTACTTATAATATCTGTCTAGATAAAAATTTATTAATTATTACTTATATGCTTAAGCACACATTGAATTTATATGATAACCAAAATTTTAAAAGAAAATATTAAATTAATTCAATTTATTAATAATTTAATTTAAGTTTATCGTAGTCACACTTGAGATATTTTTTTCCAACAATAACTCATATGATATTATTATAAGGTTCCTATGATTTATAATTCAATAAATATTTTATTAAAAAAATTATCTTGACATCTATTCAAGTGAGATGATCAATATAATCTACATTTTATATTTGAAAAACTTTATACATGACAATGTTTTTTTTTTTTTTTTTTTTTGCATTTTAATAATATTATGTGGAGAAAAACAAAATTACTAAAGATGACAAAATATGTTCATGCCTCATATATGCTCCAGAGGTAGCAATGAATTTTCCTGCACTACATTATAAAGTCAAATTCTCAAAATTTCAACTAACTTGATTTAATGATTATTTACAAAAAAATTCAACTATTTGATGTGTTGGTTTATATTACTTAAGTTTTTTAACACCAAATTAATTGCTATTACAATTAAAAAATAATCTTATCGAAACATTAGGTATATGTTACGTATCGGCAAAGTACATAAAACGAATAAAACAATATTGCAAGGAAAACTTTAGGTCCGAAAAGATGCTCCCCTTTAGATTAAATTTCATATTATCTCAATTATTAAGATTAATCCATGAGCTTTATTTATTCTTATCCATTCTTGTATAAATACAACTTGTATACGTAACAGAAAAAACATAGAAATGTAGCATCAACTCTCTCATCAAGTCTAGTCAGCATATTTCTTCATGTGCATTACTTTATCCTAAGTGTAGTGATAACAATCTCATTTTCTTATCCTTTACTGTTTTCTTTTCTTATTTATTTTATTTTTTCTTTTATAAAATTATTTTATGGAATACGGTAAAAAAAAAAAAAAAAATGGGCTTAGCTAACATTAGTACTATTAAAGAGGATCCAATCATAATTGGACTTGAACAATGCAAAGAGCCCAACAATTGGAGTCGTTATTAGCACGAGAAAACTGGGGGCGAGAAAGCACGCTTTCAGTTTCGAAGTTGCAATAGTGGGAAAGGATTTTGCAGATTTTGAGAAGGTTTTTTCAGAATTTTATTATTATTAGGATTTAGGCCCAATAATTCCATGGGCATGATGTACATTACCTTTATTTCTTATGGAATTTTTATTTGAGCCCATTTTCTATATTAGCAATAATGGGCTCCATGGTTTTATGAAAAGAATCCGAGGGTCAACTTTGATTGGGATGAGTAGTGAAAATTACTTAGATTATGTTTGGATTTATTTTGGGTGTATTGAAAAAAATATTTTGAGAAAAATTATAGGAGAATGTGATGTATGTGTGGTTTTATTTTGGGAATATATTTTAAAATTTAATAATTGGAAAGAAAAAATGTTTTGGAGGAAAATGTATGAAAGAATGTGTAATAATATTTAGTTTTATTTTGGGAGAATAGAAAGGAAAAATGAAAATAAAAACAAACATAGCCTTACCTTATACAATCAAAGAGTATTTGTGAATCAAGAGCAACAAGTCAAGTTCATCATATAATGACTTGCAATAAATTGCACATCTACCATGGCTATATGTAAAGAAAAACGATCACAATTGATTTACTTCAAAATGCACTTTCAAGTAAATGTTTGTGAATGAGTCTCAGGGGCAGATTTTTAGAATACAGAGATTATTGACAATTATTATTATGTTGTATTGTGTGGTAATATCATTCATTGACTCAAGAATATATAATTGATTGAAAACTAACATTTTGTCTATGTGAACCTAGGAGAAAAGGGGTTCGGCGTGTACATGAGAGAAGTAAGGAGGTCAACCTCTTTCAAATATACAACATGAATTGTGGCAATGTAATCTGGCTCGATTCTCATATCGATCTGAATGAATTATCCTTTTCTGTATAAGTATATTTTTTTCTGCGAGCATTAGATCCGTGCAGCACCTCATGTGCATTTGTCGCTTAATATACAATTTTACTTAAGGAAAGAAAGTTGAGCCGTTACAAATAGTTATAACTTTTAGTATAGAATTGATTGATATTGATATATCAATTATAATTGATTTATTTAGAAGATATAATCACATGATTTTAATTTGACAAGATTATTTAAGTCCTTGTTTAATCAAATTATTTTGAGCCAAAACTTAATAGTCTCATTTATATCAAAATCACATCTATAAATATTGAGGTGTCATGTTCAATCAAGTCACGCAATTTAAAATGGTCAAATATATGAGAGAGGGAAATCATGTCATTCATAAGGTGCAAAATGAACAACTAAAACTCAGACTTGATCACAGACTTAATTACACCTCTAATTAATGCAAGCATTTTTGAGATGGGATTCTTTTTTATTTAGAGCATATTTAGTGTTCATTGTGCGATTTATGCTTTGTTTAGTTCAAGGATTTTTATGAGGAAAGGAAAGGAAAGTTTTTAAAACAAGGAAAATAAAATTAAAAAAAAATATATAAAATCTCAAGTTTTTTTTATTGTCAATGAGGAAAGAAATAGGAAAAACTGAGAAGGGAGGTGATAATGTGTCAGAGAAGCATAAATGACCAAATAGTCTTTTCTCTCATTTTCCTCCATCTTTTCGCGAGTAAAATGCGTTTTTCCTAATTATCTTATATTTTTCCTCAAATATTCTTTTCTTTAGTATATTTTTCTTAGCAACCAAACAATTAAAATTATTTTCTCTAGCATTTTCTTTTTCTTTTTCTTTTTTTCACCAATATTTTTGTTCCAAACAGAGTATTAGTTTCTTTGACCAATATTTTCAGCAACTTAAACTAAGGTTGGCTTTGCAAAATGTGTAAGCAACATAATATCAAATCGTAACGAGCCTATTGAAAAATAAACTAGAATAAACTTAAAAGTCGAGCGAATTTAATTGGATATTCATTAGTTGATTAAATTCAAGAACGTTGTAACTCTAAAATTTAAATTAATAAAATGTTCATTGCAACTGATGACCTTATGTACAGTATATTTGTATTTGAAACACGATAAAAATCTATTATGTCCATTTTTAGTGTTGCAATAATTACTCACATTGTTATAATAATCGAATCTGATTAACTAAGTAAAGTGGATAAAAATACTAAAACATATCTAACAATAATTAAAATTTAATTAAATTCCGTCTACCTAAGTTCATGCCGATGGATAAATGCAGATATTGTATTCTTCAGGGCTCGGCTGTTTATTCTGTATACAGTTTAATTAATTTAATTTCATTAAAACAAAAAGGTCACTAAATAAATATTGAAGTAGTTTTATTTAACTCAAAATTGAAAGATTAATGGAAAAAGATGAAGAAGAAAAAGGTTTGTCAATTGTGCTGCCGGCCAAAATCCATTTCAGTCAAACAGAACACCAAATGAGAAAAAGAAATGGATAATAAATGTCATTTCTCCATGTAAGAAGAGAGAGATTATGTCATATGGGCCTCACAAGAAATAGCAGTCCTTGGCGTTCACAAAAATTGACTTCTTGATCAAGGCAGTTTTAAGTTATGCTCCATGGACTTAAGTGGAGTACAATGCAATAGAAATGAAAAAGTACGAGGTAATTTATTTTATTGAGATGGATTTCTATTATTATAAATAGGTTTGGGGTGAATTTTGAATATTGAATTTTTTATTTATATTATATAGTATTATATATATTTATGTGATATTTTTTTGAAAAATATATTTTTTAAAAAAATATATTTTATTATATTTAAAATAATATATTAGGTTTAGTTGATGGGTGTGAGTTCCTTAAAAAACCCTTAGTAGGGTGGGTTTAGAGTTTGGACAAAACCTGTCATGTTGTTATCCATAATTGCAATTAGATTTTTGACAAACATATTATTTAATTAATGACACATTTGTTAGGTTGAATTTTTTTTAACTAATCGTTTATCACTAAACCAAAAACTATAAATGTTGGTAGTTGGGATATTTTTTTTATATATATTTGTGAGTGAAAGGTATTGTACTACTATTATGTGACAGTTGATATGAGTTGTTGTGAACCATAAGTGAAATGGGTATGCACGTTCTCAATCAATTAATTAAAAAATAGATGTCTACAATAAATACCAATAATTTGGATTTGAAATTAAGAACTAGTCACTAATCTAGGTACAAAACATTAACCAAAACATTTTTACTCTATTTTCATCTACAACTCCAATAAAATAGCATCATCCATCACGATTTTACTTTGTGCTTCTTGAAAGTTGTAACCATATTCTGCAGCTAATCAATGAACTCATTCTCTAATACATAGACCAACAAAGAAAAGTTAAAATGGAAGTTAATTAATAATGAAAAAGAAAAAAACAGCTAATTAGCTGAAATATTTTGAAGCAAATTGCATAGATTCCGGACTATTATGTTGTCCTCACCTGAAAGCAAAAATGCTGAACAACTGTCCGAACACAACTCAATTGATGGATCAATTAACATAATACATGCTTCCAGTGACAGGGTGGGGGTTCGAATTTTGATAGGAACCTGCGGCTGAATTTCGATATGCAACAATTATTGTGGTGCCTATAAGATCTTGCAATCGGAGTTTAGTATAGAGTAATCACTATGGACGACGGTTCCTTGTGCGTAAAAAAAGTTCATGAGGGAAACATGTGCTCCACTTGATGCATATTCCGCGATTTACCGCTTCAAAATTTTAGAAGCATGAATTTTAAAATTTCAAAATATAATTTGGCATAAGTTGAAATATTTGAGTTATAAAAAAAAAAAAATATTAAGAACAACCTTAACATTCGATTTTTGTCCGCATGCAAGAATCTATTATTTAAGTAAACACTTTGAGAGGAATTGATTCCCAAAAAATTGACTTCTCTAGCACATACCACATCACTATTCAAATAAGATGTCATGTATATTATATGTGATTAAAATCACAACTCCAACAATTTGTCCAACACCAAAAACCAAGACCATTAGCCCATTATAAAAAGCAATTCCATCATAATATATCATACAATTTATACATTGAGAATTCACAATTAATTTTCCTCGGCTACATTATAAAGTCAAATCTCGAAAATTTTAACTAACTTGATTTTAATGATTATTTACAAAATTTCCAACTATTTGATGTGTTGGTTTATATTTCTTAAATTTTTTAACACCGAATTAGTTGTTATTACACTTAAAAAAATAATCAAAAATTGTCTGATCATAACGTTAGGTAAATGTTACATATCCGCAAACTTTCGGTCCGAAAAGATGTTCTCCTTTAGATTAAATATCATATTATCTCAATTATTAAGATTAATCCATGAGCTTTATTCATTCTTATCCATTCTTGTATAAATACAACTTGCATACGTAACAGAAAAAATTCCAGAAATGTAACATCAACTCTCTCATCAAGTCTAGTCAGCATATTTCTTCATATCCATTACTTTATCCTAACTGCAGTGATAACAATCTCTTTTTCTTTATCATTGTGTTCGTTTACTTCTTTGTTAGATGATGTTGGATGATTAACCATCGATGAAAAATATGAAAAGACGTGAGATTAATATTAAATTATTTAATTAATTTTATATATATTTTATATAATTATTTGAATGATATATTAGTTAAAAAATTTATCATATGTGTACTTTAATTGATAATCATATGAATTATTTTGTTCTCGATTAATTTATCCTTAAGTAAAAATTAACATAATTAGTTTAGATTTAAATTGTAATATATTAGTAAACATTTGACTATATTTGATATCTCAGTATATCCAACCTAATCAAATAAAATAATAAAACACCTTACTATTTTTTTTTCTTTTTTATTTTATAAAATTAAAATTTATGGAATAGGGTCAAATAAACAATGGGCTTGGTAATAAGCTATTAAAGAGGATCCAATCATAATTGGACTTGAACAATGCAAATAGCCCAACAAATGGAGTCGTTATTAGAACGAGAAAACTGGGGGCGAGAAAGCACGCTTTCAGTTTCGAAATTGCAATAGGAATGTTAGCTGATGCTATTTTGTTAGTGGGAAAGAATTATGCAGATTTTTAGAAGGTTTTTTCAGTATTTTATTATTATTATGATTTAGGCCCCAATAATCCCATGGGCTTTATTTCTTTATGGAATTTTTATTTGAGCCCATTTTCAAGCGAATTGATCTCCGGGCTATTCTCTTCTATATTGGCAATAATGGGCTCTATTGTTTTATGGAAAAATCCGAGGCCCAACTTTGGAAGTACTAAATAAATTTAATGTGGGCTAAATTGGCTGGATGGCCCTGGAATACAGAAAGTGATTTGCCTTGGAGTCTTCTTAAAGCAACTTGGTTACTCCTGTCATAGCTGATGGGAGCATAGTAACAAATTCGAATTCGGGAATAATTTATTAGTTTTTAAATTTCGTAATTCCGGTATTTTTCAGGTTAAGTTAGAAAAAATTCGACAAAATTTCATTTTCATAATGAAATTCATTTTTAAAATTCGCGATTAATTCAATACATAATACCTAATTATTTCATAAAATAATATATTTTTGTGTAAATATTATAAATAAAAATTATATAATCTACTAAAAGTATATATTTGTATTGAAAAAATTAAAAAATAAGTTCATATAATATGTTCTTATTAAAATAGTTAAAATAATCGGGAATAAATCACTTTATTAAAAAAAAATGAAAGATTTTGTCATATTACTATTTATGAAAGATATATACGCGATTCCAACGTCTTACAAAAATATTATATTTTATTCAAGTTATTTTAAAAAATTCGAAGAATTTTTGTTGCAACGATGGGAGATATTGCTCACGCCCCTTAAATTGGGGTGAGTAGTGAAAATTACTTAAACTATATTTGGATTTGTTTTGGATGTTTTGAAAAAAATTATGGGAGAATATGATATATGTTTGGTTTTATTTTTGAAATATATTTTAGAATTTAATAATTAGAAAGAAAAGATGTTTTGAAAAAAAAAATAATTGAAAAAAAATGTAATGGAGAACGTAGAATACTATTTAATTTTATTTTAAAAATTAAAAATTAAAAATAAGAATAAAAAACAAATTATAGCTTTACCTTATTAGATCAAAGAATTTTCGTAAATCAAGAGCAACAAATCAATTTCATCATAGAACGACTTGTAATATATTGTACGTCTACTATGACTATATGCAAAAATAGAATGATCACAATTGATTTACTTCAAAATGCAATTTCAAGTAAATATTTGTGAATGAGTCTTGGGGGGGGGGGTTGTATTATGTGGTAATATCATTTATTGATTCAAGAAAATGTAATTGACTGAAAACTAACTATTAGAACCGTACAACACCTCATATCAACTTATTGCTTAATAGGCAATTTTATTTAAGGAAATAAAGTTAAGTTTCTTATAATATAGTGAAAGAATTGATACTGACACATTATCAATTATAATTGATTTACACAGAAGATATGATTTAAGTTGCTACAAATTTCATCATATGTTTTTAATTGGATAAGATTATTTAAGTCCTTGTTTAATAAAATTATTTTGAGCCAAAACTTAATAATCTCATTTATAATAGTGGAATAATGTCATTCATAAGGTGCAAAATAAACAACTAAAACTCATACTTGATTACAGACTTAATTACACCTCTAATTAATGCAAACATTTTTTAGATGGGATTCTTTTTTATTTAGAGCATATTTAGTTTCATCGTGCGATTTATGCTTTGTTTGGTTCAAGGATTTTTATGAGGAAAGGAAAATTTTAAAAATAAAGAAAATAAATTAAAATAATAATAAAAAATCTCAAGTTTTTTTTTGTGTCTAAGGAAAACAATGAGAAAAGAAATGGGAGAACTGAGAAGGGATCGAGGTGATGAATGTATTGAAGAAGCATACATGGTCAAGTAGTCTTTTCTCTCATTTTCCTCTATCGAGTAAAATGATTTTTTCCTAATTATTTTATATTTTTCTAATATATTTTTCTTAGCAACCAAACAATTAAAATTATTTGCTCTAGCATTTTCTTTTTTTTTTTCACCAAATTTTTTGTTCCAAACAGAATGTTAGTTTCTTTGATGAATATTTTCTGCAACTTAAAACTAAGATTGAGTTTGCAAAATGTGTAAGCAACACAATATCAAAGGTAATGAGCCTACTGAAAAACAAACAAGAATAATTAACATTCGATTATATTCCGTCTACCTAAGTTTATGCCGATGGATTAACTCTGAATATAATTTAATTAATTTAATTTCATTGGAACAGGTCACTCACCTACCATGAATTAAATAAATATGGAAGTAGTTTTCTTTGACCCAAAAGTGAAAGATTCATGGAAAAAGATGACGACGAAGAAAAAGGTTTGTCAATTGTGAATGCTGCCGGCCAAAATCCATTTGGCTTTCAGTCAAGCAGAACACCAAATGAGAAAAAGAAATGGATAATAAATGTTATTTCTCCATGTAAGAAGAGAAAAATCATATCATATGGGCCTCCCAAGAAACGGCAGCCCTTGGCGTTCACAAAAATTGACTTGTTGATCAAGGCAGTTTTAAGTTATGCTCCATGGACCTAAACGGAGTATAATTAATATGATATTGAGACAAGTTAAAATTAAATTTTATTTTGTTTGATGTGGATTTCTACTTTTATAAATGTATTTGAGGTAAGTTTTGAGTCTTGAGTTTAAAATTTTTATTATATATTATTATTATATTTATATGATATTTTTTTAAAAAAATTAGTATATTATTTTTTAAATAAATTATTTTATTATTTTAAGATAATATAATGGGTCTATCGGGTCTAACTTGTTGGATCTGAATCCCAAAAAATTTTAATGGAACGGGTCTAGAGTTTGGACAGATATGTCGTGTTGTCATCCGTAAATGCAATTAGGTTTTTTGACAAACCTATTATTTAATGATAATGACACATTTGTTAGTTTGAATTTTTTTCTTTTTTTTTTTTTAACTAAGTGCTTATTACTAGACCAAAAAATATAAATGTTGGTAGTTGGAACATGCTTTTATATATATTTGTCAACGAAAGGTCCAATACTACTAGGTGACAATTGATATGAGGTATTGCGTCCTCGTAAGCGCCATAAATTGGGCGATTAACCCCCAATCAATTAATTAAAGAACAAATATAGACAATAAATACCAATAATTTGGACTTGAAGTTAAGAATTAGTTACTAATCTAGGTAACCAAAACATTTTTACTCAATTTTCATCTACAAATCCAAGAAAATAGTATCATCTATCGTGATTTCACTTTTGCTTTCTTCAAACCTTAATCTGCAGCTAATCAATGAAAAAGTAGTGGCCTCTTAGTAATTGCAAATCAGTATCACTACAAGTATGTGAATTTAATGTTGCACACTCATTCTCTAATACATAGACCAACAAAGAAAAGTTAAAATGGAAGTTAATTAATTATGAAAAAGAAAAAACAGCTAATTAGCTGAAATATTTTGAAGCAAATTGCATAGATTCCGAACCATTATGTTGTCCTCACCTGAAAGCAAAAATGCAGATGATTTTCTTGAGATGAGAAGAAGTTGAATTTGAGCCATAAATTTTATGTGTCCTTTGTATAACTAAAAGTTAGCCTCAATTAATGGTTACTCAGGCGTTTCAACACCAGCCTACCCTGGTTTGGTGAGTGTGAGGTGACACCATCTACATCAGCAAAGTGTTTCAATTCTGCTGCCTCTTGTATTGAAGACAAGAAATTATTCAGAAAATCCAAGAGAATTAATTAATTTTCTTCAAAACGTTAAGCAAAATCCCAGAAAAAATTATGTGAATAACACAATAATCAAGAGTCTTGATATTTATGTCACACATGCATGAGATTACAAGTAATTTAGGTAAGTCGAGTCTCAGAATTCTAGTATATGAAATAGCAACCATTTAAAAGATGTTATACCCGATGAAAGAAAAGGTTCTAGCATATTTACATTTTTTCTAAATAAACCATTGAAGGAAAAAAGAATAAACAAATTCGAAGACATGAAACAAGAAAAAAAAACTAGCTTAATTAACTTAGAAAAACATGGACAAAAATGAAGAACCCTTTTATTTGTTGGTTGGTAGCTAGTTGTTAGCATTGTTGATCCTTCTGCTGGGGCCTGATGCCGGAATTCTCCCTTTAGGCAGCATGTTCATGAGTGAAGGTCCGAATGCTAATCCAAGCTTCCTATGATTATTAGCTTGAAACACTTTCTTGATTTCATCATCATGAGACGGCGTGATCCCGGAGTTTCTCTCCAATGAGTTCCCCTCATTCTGCTCTCCGGGGAAGATTTTAGTCAATCCGGCAGGATATAATGTTGCACCATCCTCCAATGGCCGGGCTGATGCCAGTTGAAAAATGACAAGGGAAAAGAGGAGAAGTATAGATATCAGGGAATGGAGAAGTTTAGGGTTGGCCATGATGAGAGAAATTCTGATACAAGTATGATTATGTGATGATTTCTGTGCAAGAAACTCAAGGCAAAAGATGTGAATGGTTTTGGGAATAGGCTTTTTAGAGGGGGGGGGGGGGGGGGTGTTATGAGGAGAATATGAATGGGAAGAATAGGCCTTTTAGAGGGGGGGTTTAGGAGGAGAATATGAACGGGAAGGAGGAGTGGTTTGCTAAGTGTTGAATTTTGAAAAGGTCAAAGCGTATGAAATAAGAAGAAGTCGTAGGTGTGTGGGGAGAGAGAGAGAGGGCTAAAATTATTGCATGCAGAAACAGCAAAAGTCTACGCGCTTTTAACACGTCAATTTCTGTATCTTGTTTGTCTGATTTAAGGTTCAAGATTCTATTAATGTGATACACACCTCTCAAGATTTTCAAAATAAAATAAATTTAGGTTAGTAATATGTTATTACAAGTGTTGAGGAAGTAGGACAAAAAAAAAGGGTTTTGGTAATGCAGTATTTTCTTCTTTTTTTAATAAAAAATTTAAACAAGTATGAATTATTTTCTTATATGCAGGTCTATTATAAACATATATTAAATTTTGTGACGAGACAAGATAGTATATTGATAAGTATCATACACCTATAATTTAGTTAATTATAAATTCGAGTTATTTAGATGAGAGTTGAGAAAAAAAAACTTTGTAATTTCAATATACTATTGAAAATATTTTCCATTGCAAAGTCCAATTCATATCATTGAGCGTTTTTGGATTGGATATTATTTTAGAGAAGTTGACTTCTTAATATCGAGTAAGTATTTTTAAGCCAAGTTTTACGTTAGAGATTTTGACAAGTGATTGGAGAACTAAACTAAATCAATTTAATTTTATTATGAAAATTAGTGTTTTTAATTAAATTCTTCTTTACTAGCTAAATGAGCTAAGTTTGAATATACAAGGTTGAAATGATTTTTTAACTTTCCAACTTAAATAAAATATAAACACACAATATAATTAACTATTTATGAAACTAGGAGAATGAAACTTGTTAATGAGAAATTGACTACCACACCAACAGCTCATCAATGAAAACTAATGTTAATTAATAATATCCACACAATTAGTTTTAGAGTCTAAAATTTGTCACTTGAACTAGTTTAATTACCGGCCCCATTTATATTTTATATAATGTTTAGTTCCATTTTCATTTTTAGTTTTTGCATTTGTTAAACTTTGAAAATGTAAAAATGTGTTTGTTTTGTGCAATTAATTTTCAAAGCTTGAGCTCAAATAATTCCTAAAGAAAATATCCATTATCAATAATTTTTTGCAAAGGCTTTACAATCCTACTTTCAAAAGCATATCACATTTAATAATAATTGAAAAAAAAAACCTCTAATCCTACATATCATCACTCATTTATAAATAAGTAAACTAAATATGTTTTTAATTTTTACATAGTTTTTTGAATTTAATTAATTCAAGAAATTTTTATTTTTACTCTGTATTTGAAGCATAATATTCTTAATTTATAAAGAATTAAAAATTAAAACAATAATAACCAAACCTAACAAGACCTTAAAACTTCGCAATTTGCAAGTGATGGATTGTGGCGTAATTTTGCATGTGTGGCACGCGCTGAAGGAGAGCACGTGGGGGAAATAATTAGCGGAAAGCAGGGCCAATAGGGTGTTTACGACGTCAAAGCGTGGGTGAACCGCCACCTCCACCCTGGGAAATTTCCTGGAAATTAATCCAGTACGCGACGGTGCATCGTTAGTCCCAACCAAAGTCGGGCCGCATTGGCCAAAACTTGCCATGCAAGTCACCTACATTTATAACTAGCTGTCGCCTGTCTACGTACTAAGTGGTCGGGGACTTGGCTCAAAACTAACCTGGTTAATTTTCTAAAACTCCTCTTAATATTGAATATTGAGATTTATTTTAAAAATATATATGTAAATAAAATATTTTTTTAGAATATTTTTTTAGAAGAACAATTTTTTTAAATTTTATATATTAAATTTATATTAATTTAAAATTTTATGAAAATGAGTGGACGATTGCCTTTATCTCTGTTCCTAATTTTGTCCGTCACTCCAATATTTCTTAATATAAGTGTCACTGTCATATCGAACATTTAATTTAAATCATATCTTATTGAAATTGGAAAGCAAATTTATTGAGTTTGACATTGTAGCTATCAAGGAAATACGGGTTAGTCAAAGAGTATATATGTGTGTGAGGTGATTTCAACAAAGTAGGTATAAGGGACGGATTTAAGGATTGACAAGTGATGTCGCCTCCTTCAATATCATATATTTTTAAATTTAATTAAATAAAATTTTAAATTTATAATAAGTTTTACATATAAATTTATAAATTTTTAAGGTTTTGTCTTCGTATAAATGATAATTTTTTATAATATGATTGAAAATACTTTTTTTATTATTTTTAAGAAAAAAATTAATCACTTAGAATTTCTGTCCGAACAGGTATGTTATCTTTCTTTCTTTACCTCAAAGTAAAAGTGAGCAGTGCGTGTTTTGTGTGTGTGTGTGTGTGCAAGCTTGTCAGGTGCAGCCATAACATTCAGCACACTGCAGTCAAGATTTGCTACTTAATTAGTGGAGACGCATAAATTGTTAGGTTAATAATTTGGCTGTCAATTCCTTAACCTCCTCCATTTTTATTTTTACCTCCTCTTTTTTTTATTTTTTTTTATTCATCAAAGACCTAACTATTACAACATACGTACAACCTCGTTCAAATTTGAATATTCAATATTGGAGTTAACGTGTAATTTTAAAGTTAGTTGATAATTGAGATCTCTGAATATCTTTATTGTTTTAACATTAAAAATAATATTTGTGAGTTATTGTAACAAATTATTATTTCAGTAAAAATAGCACTTTTATAAAAAGAAAACATTGCAATTTTAGAAAAATGAGATACCATATGTGGAAAAAAAATGAAAACAATAATTTAAAAGAAACACAGTATTTGAAACTATGTATAGAATTACATTGTTTATTTAATTTGCATTTGGATGTAAGGATTTGAATTTATAGGGTGAATAAAGGGGATGATTTCAAATAATTTCATACATATAAGATGTATTTGAAATTCTCTTTAATGACTATAAAAAAACTTAATATAAGAGTTCAAAGATTTGATATCCTTGAAATTATTTAAACAAATTCAATAAAATTATTATAATGAATTTGAATTCTTTAATTTCAAACCTATCAATTCAAGTAGAGCATTATTATTTTATTTTTCTCTATTAGAATTTTTAGTAGTATAATGAAGGCAATACTTACGAGATTATCTTTCAATGTAGTTGAATTTATGTTACACCTAATACATATATACTGAATGTATGAATTTTATGTTAAATATTTTATTTAAAAATAAATAAATACTTAATATAAAATACAAGCACATATACACTGGTCAACATCTACAATAACCAATTCCTTCCTTTCTGGCTGTGTTTCCTCTTTTTTTTTTTTTTTTGACTTTTTCTTTTGTCCAGATTCACCTCCCTTTAATCACTCATTAAATGTCCTATAATTTCTCCTTTGCTTCTTTTCTTGTTTTTTCTTTTTTATTATTCTTATTCTTGCAGACCAATATAAGTTTCCTCATGCAGAAGAGTTTTACATCACTAAAAATAATGGATCCAAGTTTTAAAGTGGCGGAGTCCAACTTGAGGGAAAAAAAAAAGAGAAACATGGTCCAACCCAAATTAAAATTCATTAGTTTAAATAATCTCATTATTCTTATTTAACTAATTCTTTGGGCATCATATTGTAACCATGGAAAACTAAAATTATTCCACGGGTTAAGACAGTTTTGTAACCATGGGCCACACGACGTGGCCTGAATAAAATTAAGAATTGTACTAATGTATCAAAGCTTATTTTTATTTCTCACTTCGATAATATTCTAAGATAAGAACTTAATGTGAAAAGCAATTTTGTACTATTTTGACGGTAAACAGTTTACTATGATGAAAATATTGGCTAGCTTATGACAGCTAAAACATAAAAAAGAGGGGGCGGAGGGGGGGTGGGTTGGGTGCTGATCACCCCAAAAATCAGTGTATTTTTTCTAATTTTTATTTTTATTTGTATTTTAAATATTAATGCTTACACACAAATTGTATCTCAGATTTATATTTACACTTATAAAGGGATAAAGAAGATTGTATGGCCCAGCCCAGCACATCTAGGCCAGCAACGTTTTGGGCCAAGCCCATTTAATCCAGTGAAGTCCACAAAATGCTACAAATCCCAAAATCCCTTAATTTTACTTCTGCACATTTTAACTTATGAAATCATTGCCAAAGATTTTATTCAAGAGATAAGATTTAGATTTCAGAAATAAAAGATCTTAAATTTGAGTTTCAATAATGTGAATATTAATATTAATTTATTTATATAATAATTTATTTTATTAGTATTTGATATTATGATGTTATGAATGATATAATTATTTGTAATTAACAAATTTATAATTTAGGTACAATGACTAATATAAATTGCGAAAGTTCCAAAGAAAAAAAAAAATACTACTATAGTTTTACTCCTTTTATAATTTATTAACTGCCAGTTTCGAGTTGTTGGTCCATGATCATCGTAACCATTAATCTATCAGTTCAAGAAATGAACTCACAATGAGATTTCAGTCCCATAAAATAAATGATGGTTATCTTTTTATTTTTTTGTGGATTCTGGAGTTTTAGAACCCATTACAAATAACGCGCCTCAAAAAATGTGTCTTAACGTATTACTAGTCTATATTTGCAAATCCATAGACTATCAACCCTAAAATTCTGCGATGAATCGGTTTTGTTCCGTCACACTTACGGTCCAAATTCTAAAAATTATGTAGTCTAAATTATTTTTGCAGTCTAATTATATTCCCTATTGTGTGCAAGAAATGCACAATATTGGTTCTTTTAGACTCGGTAAATAATATATTGATTGTGTGGATAATAAAAAATATCTCACTTCTTATAAAATGAAGTATTTATCTGATGTGGAGGGGATTCGTTCCACAGAGTGTGTGTAGAAAGTGATTTGTGCATATAAAATGAAAATGATTCATTTTCCTACAAAAAGTTTTATAATATCTTGTAGCAGGACGTTATATATAGGAATTTCAACGGTGTCCGTTATATGTGGGAATCGTTTCTACTCGAATACAAAAAACCTTTTAAAATCATGAGGGAACTAAAGTGAACAATATCTTATAACATGATGTCTGCTCATTCATATTAAACATATGATGAATAATATATTGAATAGATCATACCCTTTTAAGTCTACAAGCCTCCAAAATGATCCATCCCAGTGAACTAACCGAGAAGTATGTTTATGAACCTTCAGCCCTCTCTATTTTAATTCCTTGGATAGTTAATTCCTTCGACAACATATGCTGAATATTCCTTGTGGACAACGGACAAAGGACTCTGTTGCAAATCCATAGACCATCTGAAATAAGTTTCATTATCTTAAACAAACCCTAAAATCTTGCAGTGAATCCACTTCGTTCCCTCGCACAGTTACATCCAAATTCTAAAAATTATGTACTCGAAATCATTTTTACTATGTGATTATATTCCCAATTGTCAGTAAGAAATTTACAACTGTTGGTTTCTTCGACACGGTATACTTTGTGAATAATAAATTGAGTTTGTATGGATGATATAAAATATCTCATTTTTAATAAAATGATTATTTGTCCTTCGTTTAACAATTGATAGATAATATATCCGGTACAATATAGACATTACCCATTTAACCCTATAAGCTTCCAAAATTGTCCTTTCTCAATGCCGAATATTCCTCCCAAAATGATCAATGTGGCTTGGTTTCATACAATGTTCTGAATGAAATTTAAAAAAAAAATAAAATATAAATTTGTATTTTTTTAAATTATTATTATTAAAAATAATAATTGAGAATTAATGACGTTATATCATTACTTTAACTAAAATGATAGTTTTGTAAAAAAAATATGAATTTTAGAAAATATAGTTTTAAAACATTCTTAAAATTAAAAAATTTGAGAAAAATAATATGATTAATAATTATAGTAGAGAAAAGACATAATGAATTGTTCAAAGTTGAATGTACCTTTGCATTCAATTTTTTCAGATCTGCCTGATATATTCATTAATGCTCTAATGATCTTTTTCGGCATAACTCTTTCAGTCATCAAAATTTGGTTCAGTTTATCAATGTGAGAGAATTTAGGAGACATTAGGAGTCGCCATTTCTTAGTACTTA
Organism: Paulownia fortunei; assembly: GCA_019321725.1. NCBI lineage: Eukaryota > Viridiplantae > Streptophyta > Magnoliopsida > Lamiales > Paulowniaceae > Paulownia > Paulownia fortunei. The sequence goes on along the minus strand of CM033114.1, from coordinate 5,205,120 downwards.
CTAGACACAGCAGGGTGAATAATTGAAGAGGGGAGATTAGTGTAATCACTTAAAGGATGCTAGAAAATGATGTTGCTGTTGTTAGCTGTTCAAGGTAGACTTATAAATGTACTGTGTAGACGAATCATGGATTAGTGGACTCAATCCGATTGACCTAATATATCACCAATACACGAGTCACTGATGATAATTTACCATTTGGCTTAAAAAGATGCAATTTGAATAATCTGTTGCAAAATATTATTTTATTTTGTATTTATCTAATTAATATATATCATATGTACGTTAATGACATCATCAATATATACATGATACTTATTAATAAAATAAAATACGAGATTATTATATAACAGAGATTCCGAACTAGAAAAAATGATATTTGTTTAATTTAGGGTTTTTGGCAGGGGCAGAATTTCCCATCTCAATTCTAGTAGCCAGGCAAAAGGCCACGTCTTCTCCTCTTAACCATCAAGATCCTGAGTGGTAGCCATACAATCTTAGACTTGAAAAGAAACACACTAGTGGTCCAAGCAAGCAAACCAAGCCTTCAGACACAAAAAAATTATTTCCTTTCAGCCTCATGTTTTCTCTTCTTTTATGCCCTCTAAATATACATATATATATATATATATATCAAGTGCCAGTGAACAATGCATCTTCAAAGACATTGAAGAAAAACAAAACATGGGACTCAGGGCACTTCCTCTGTCACCTTCACAAAATGGTCTTCTTCCTCCCACAGGCACTGCACAGAAATATTCCCAGCATAGTTACCGCAGAAACTCAAAACTTGTGGTGACTTGTGCCAAGAAAGAGAATGGTGATGAAGAACCAAAGAAGAGGAAACAATCCCTCTTCGAAAGTGTGACAGAAGCTCTAGATTTCTCACAGGTTAGATCAGCAAAGGATGCCGAGCTCCTCGAGGAAGCCAGGGAAGCAACAAGATCAGGAGAGAGGATGTCAAGGGAACAGGTAATGGAATTTGGTTCTTTATTCAGTGTTTTCAAACTTTGTGTCTGAATTTCTGAAATGGGATTTTAATATAGTTCAAGTAGATGATGACAAGCTGACCTTTTAAGACCACTTCAATTGATGTACTTAACAAAGTTTTTGACTTCTTGCAGTATGGAGCTCTCAGGAGGAAGATTGGGGAACATACAAGGATTTCTTCAAATCATATGTTGATGGTAATCACACAATCATTGGTTTATTGAGTTCTTAGTTTCACCATATTTCTGCCATGAAATAGTATCTTGACCATTGCTGAAGCTTGAGAACTTAAATTACAATTACATAGCAGTTTAATTAGGTTCATATCAATATGGCACAGTTTCCTGTTACTGATTACATGCCAAAGTTTGGTTGATTAGCAACTGTTTGCAAACAAATTAATGGTGGTAGTGGTTCTTGTTGCTGGGTGATTTAAACAAGAATATGCTAATTTGTTCTTGCAGTTCATTTAAGCTTCAGATCTTTTTCTTATTTTTTTGTCAATTGGAGAGTATGTGTTACTCGCTTGGTCCAAAAATTATAGTTATATTTTGGATTGGTACAGAGTTTTACTTGAAAGTTGTAAAAATAGTGTCTATTTTTTTTCACTTTTATCCTTTTAAATTGGTGGTCAAGAGTTGATCGAGAGCGTCGCACTATTATTTTTATATTATTACTTTTAAATGTGAGGATGATTTTGGAAAAAGAAGTTTTCAATTTAGAAAACTTAGACTAATCTTTGAACATAAAAAAAAAAAAAAGGAGCAATGGGACAGAAGAAGGATTACTTATCTCCATTCTTTCAACTCTGAAATATATAGAGTCCAAGATTACAAGACTAACCAAAAAACCCATGAAATAAATAGAATGACAACGTTTGTTATGTTTGTATCAGTGGATGGGCAGTATGTGGAAGAGGGATGGGTGGACAAGACCTGCAAAGTGTGCAAGAAAGACACCAAAGGAGAGCCAAGGCAAGTTGACAAGTTTGGGCGATATGTTCATGTTGCTTGCTTGGAAAAATCCAGTTCAGGGAACTTCTTTACAAAACTTTTCTTCCGATAATCCAAATAAATACACCATCTGTAGTCACAGTGCCTTCTTTTGTGAGTTTTGGTGTTGCAATACATTTTTCCTTTTTTTTTTGGAATTGATTTTGGTGGTCAGATGTACCACAGTCAGGGTTTGCTTTTCCATGTATGATTTTGGCACAAAATGCAATTGCTTACTCAAAAATCAATATTGATATATACATATATGTTTGTGTCTGCGCGTGCATATCATTATAGTCACACTCTGTCTTTTTTATTGCTGTAAATCTTTTCAGACTATGGCTCTCAACACGTCCCCTCAGCACTTACCCTCTGCGCAACATACTAAGCTCCTTTCTAAACTTCACAAACTTCTTGTAAGGCAGAGCTTTACTGAACAAATCTGCTAACTAATATTCAGTGCAAATTTTAAACAAATCCAACTCAACATAATTGTTTCTTGTCAATGGAACATTGGCAAATGGTGACAGAACTTGAGAGACTCAGAAAGGGGAGAGACTTCAGGGGAATGACAAAGTTTTACTACTCCTTGCCTTGGTAGATTAAAGTGGAAATATTGGTCTTGTAAGAGTGCTCCTCTATACTTGCAACAAACTTAAAGAAATCTAGGTAATGAAATCTATTATAGTTTTTATAAATATTCACAACCTTTGTCCTTGAACAAGAAATTAATCCATACATATATCTTCCACAATAATCACAGCACAGAATTTGATTTCAATTTCAATCCTTTTCTTATAGTAATTTTATGTAAAGATGAGTGACTGACTAATGCATCGTAGATGACGATAACTGCAATCACAAAGCGTCACACTAACCAAAATATCTGAACTTCCGAAAATAATTTGGATAAAATTAAATATTTTTACTGATACTGGAATTATATATATAATTTTCATAAAATTTTATGTGATGAAATTTGAAGAGATTAAGTTTAAGAGACCTATTCGAATAGTGGGTCAAGTCGTAATGCAACTCAAAAGCCTAAGTTCAAATAACCCATGAATTATTTAGCTAAACGAACATTGATATTTAAATAAAGCCCATTAAAGATTACAAAGACTACAAGACTCCAACTTATAAAAATCCATATATCAGTATTATAAATATTAACAACGTTCATTATTAAAAGTATGCAATTTATTAAATAATTATCTGCTCTCAATTTCTCTGAATTCTCTCTATTTCGGATATGATTTTTAAAGAGTTTTCGTCGAACAAAACCACGACATCCCTAATGATTTATTGTGACGTAAGCAAATTCCCACCTAATAGTTCAATTTCGCAAGAGTACTATCAATTAGAATGATATCACATCAAAATTCTTTAAAATCTGTGATCAAAAGTGTTTTATATTCTCATTTTGTTATAGTTTTATAAGACTAAGATAATTGGAGATAAATATATTATATTATTTTTTTAATTTATATGTATAAATTTACTAGATAATATGATTTCTAATGACATTTTTTCCATAAGAAGAATTTAATTCATAAAATAAATTAGTTTTCTCGTTGATATACTCCCAATTTAGTCATGATATTTGTGACTATGCATTAGCACCCCGAAATTTTGTGGCTCAACTGTGAATTCTTCACAATTACAGGGTTAAAATAGAAATAAGCATAAGTTCAAGGTCCAAAAGGGCCATGCTCATCTTGACTTTCACCTTCCGAGCAAGGTCGAAGATTCATTTGTTCTTCTAGCGACCAAAATTCCAAATTTCTGCCTTTTGCTCTCCATGCAATTCCTTTTTTTCCTTCACAAACTCCAATTACCCATTTTCTCAAATACTGAACAAGTACAAAAATTACAACACACACTTACAATGATAATTGATAAATCTCGAATAGAATCAATCATATCAATATTCGTTACAGTTTATCCCCACGAAACTGCTGCATTGATCTATTCCACCTCTTCCTTCTTCTTTGTAAGCCCACTTTTAATTGAAAGTTTTTTGTTGTCAATTAGTGCATAACGAGTTCTTAATTTTGCAGATTTTGAGTGCGTATTTCGTGGTACTCCCATTAAGGGATGAAGGTGCAATTTCATTGGGGTTAGGAAATCTTCCGGGACTTTTCATCGGATCTTTGTTGCTCACGTTGGTTGCTGCCCCCGTTTCCACTCTCATTTTTTCACTGCCAAACCTTTCCAAAGGAAAGGTATGAATTTTGTTAATTTGAATTTTCAGTCGCGAGGATTAACTTTGATATGGTAATGATGGTTGTTCTTATCTGATTTTGTAGAAAAAAGAGTGTACTCTTTTTAATCCATTTTGGGTTGCATTTGTTAAATATTTTTATAAATTTGTTTTACTTGAGTTGAAACTTGATGGTATGATTCTTGCCCTCTTCGAGTTTTTAGCATGTTTTAACTCTTGAAAACAAATATCCTGAAGTTCCTTGACTAATGAAAAGGCCAATGAGATTGGTTGGTTGATTCTTGGGTTGACGTTGGGCTTGGCACATATAGTCCCACCCCCTATTACCTTGAATCATTGCGTAGCTCCATATTAATCTAGGGGTCCCCCACGATGATCCAGGGGTGATAGGGGGCTAGGAATAATTCCTAGGAGGTCCCGGATTCCAAGCCCGAGACAATCATAAACATCAGTCATCTATGCACCGTTCCACACACATGGATGGTTGTGATTGTTTTCGGACTTGGAGTCTGGACCTTCTAAGAGTAACTTGGGGTCTGGGATCTCCGAGATCCAACGAATCACAATCATGAGTATAGATGTTTTTAGTTCTAGTTGAGTGGTTAGATTTAGTAGCGAGTAACTCGTAGAGGGATTTAGTTGTGGGGGGAGGATGAGGTTCAAAAATGGAAGAAATCAATTTAGGTACAGGCGAGCTGTGTTATAAAACTTCATTACTTTATTATTAATGAATTTTAGTTATCAATTTGTGTTTGAATCTCAATTGTATTTATGTTTATGCCTTTTCTAACTGATAATCATCAAACTTCAATAGAGCTGTTAGAATTGTAATTCCTATTATAGAATATGATTGCTAAAAGAATTTAGAACTTGTAAATTATTTCTATAAAGGCTACAAATGAGAAATTTTATCTTTTACATCTTTATTAAAGTGTTGCACAGTTCTAAACTTTGTATTCGTGAAGGATAACGAGAAATGTTAGATGTTAGATGTTAAATGTTCGGTGGTGGTTTGGAAAGGGGGATTGGAGGAGGGGAAAGGTTAGGAAGGAATACAAAACTCTCTTTTTGTTTAGAATAAGGGTGGAGCCGGGGCCGGGGGGTGGGGGAGTGGTGGTGTGTTGAGGCAACCCCACATCGTGTACAATTTTCATTCCCTCCTAGTATGGATGAGTTAGGAGGACACCAAATCCACCTCGAGAGTGCGAACCTTTGTTCCAAAGATCGAAGAATCTAGAGAACAGAGCTTTCTATCTGACCATGATGGTCTTCTATTTCACTTATCTCTATGGTTGTGAAACGCTTTATGTGGAAATTAATCCCCGTCATCTTTCTTCGAACAACTTTAAAACTCAAATCAGTCACTTTTCCCTTGGTTTTTTATGATAACAAACAAAAAAGAAGAGGTTGCCTTTTCCTCCCTTACGTAATTCCAAATAACATAGAGCGTTCCCATACCCCACTGGAAGAGAAGAATTAGAAAACAATCCCTTCTTGTTGCCCTTTCCCTTTTGATACTGAAAGGGCCCGTACTCAGAGCTTTTTGACACACTTTTGATAAATCACGCGCACTAGATACACTTAATCAGCTTAATATTTGATACATGGGCCATTGGCCCACATGATATTAATTTAATTCTTTTAGGGGAAGGCCCATTAAGGTAGTTTGCTCCCTGGGCCTTTGCGCTTCGCCATTGCGTTGCACTACTGCATGGGCCTGGCGCAACCCACCAAAAAAAAAATTGAAAAATGGTACACTTACTACATCACATAATTGAAAAAATATTGTATCACTTACATACTTTTCGATATTTTGAGGGCATTTGAGTGGTCTTGTTCCCTAGTCTCCTTGTGCAAATGCACATAGTACGAGATGAAACCACAATCATTTTGGGCTTTATCTTTGAAGTAGTGGCAAGTCGATAATATTGGCACCCGTACATAGAGAGGCTGTCGCTACACTATCTCTGAGGAACTTCATTTTTGTTCTTACAAAATTATAAGATCACTATTGGATATGTGATTTAAACAACCATCTTCAGTAGTTTGAGTTTTGTCATGATGCTAAGTTCTAATGCAAAGATTCATCTCTAAGATATGCTGTGCCTTGTATTAATGTGTTTGGGCACAAGTCGAGCACTCTGACTGTCACGTTAGAACATTCATATTTGCTGCTTTTGAAGAAACTTTATTGTGCATAATATCTCTTTACAAACTTCAGCTTCAATGATGTATCCTTTATTGTGGTGATGTTCATTGTGTTAACTATGTATAATTGGGCACATCATTAAATGTTTTCGCCAATGCCATCTAGTATCCGGTTCTGGACTTCCTAAAATCCACATTACTTAGCCTGTAGCCATCTCTGATATTAGAGAATCTATTTCACTACTACCTATGTTCTCTCATAATATAGAGGAGAATTAGAATATCACTTTCATAGTACAAGCAATGCCAAGTATTGTTTGCAAAGGTGCTGATTGCTTTCAACTTGCTTCCATCAAACTTTTAGGAACTTTCTTGATGTATCTTTTGAGATAATTGAAGAATCCTATTGGCACTATCTTGAACTATGCATCCGAATAGTAAGTTTATTTGTGTCAAGTCTTTCATTGTAACTAGTTTTCCCAGCTTTCTTATTAACTTTACTAGCACCATGACCCATCAGCATGTGATTGAAATAAGCAATACCTTGGTAAAATCACCATTAAAAGGATTCTTAATGAACACACGATGACCTGAAATGGTTTCTTCATACTCGAGGATTGTAGCGGGGGATGTGAATTTGTTATTCCTCTATCTAGATGCAAGTTTCACGCTAAATAAGCTCTTTTTCAACCTACAGATAAAGCTTTATTTTTTCTTTCAATTTGAAGCCGTCCAGTTGCTCCTTGTGGATTTCTTCCTATTAGTCACTATGTATACTCTTGGAATTCAATATCAAGGTGTTAAATCCCTAGCTAAAACAATTCGAACAACTTTAAAAACATATTTACCACAGGAGAAAATGTTTTTATGGAAGTAACACTTTTTCTCAATCTAAGCAATTCATTCCAGCTTTGCTTTTTAAGTTAGCTCTGAGCTATTTCAATCTTTAACTTGTAATTCATACAGTTTTGAGTGATCTCTACCACTTAAGTAGTTTGGATTGGTCAGCTGATAACATCTGGAAATTCTGCTCCTGCTCCAGGCTTTGGTCTTGATACACCGGTTTTTTAGCTTGTCTCTTGTTCTATTCTTCATTCTATGGATTTTTTCTACACCTGGAAGTTCACCATTTAACCTCAAGGCAAGTGCATAACAGTCTCATTCTTCAACAGTTTGGTTTTACAACATTTCTTATGGGATTATGCCGGAGCATATGTTTATGTAGGAAATGCTTCCAGTGAACTCCTCTATAAAGGAGGAGCTGAAGGTTGCAGTTAATCAAACCATTCCAGCTAATTCTGCTGGCTGGGAAAACCATGGGTGGTTTTACATTGCAGTGAGGATTGCCATGTTCCTTTGGGTAAAATGTTGTTTGCTTTGCTTCTACAAAATTGAGATTGTCTCCAGTTATCTTCTCTCATATTTGTCTCCAAATTAATCTCCTAAATATTTTTCTTTTGCACTTTGTTATCTACAGGTTGCTCTGCTTAATCTTATAACTATCTCCTCAACATGGGCGAGAGTAATTGACGTGATGGACAGTGAGGTAGGTGTGCTACCATTCTCTGTTGGAATGTAGTCTAATATTTTTGAAGTATTAACTCAATTGAGCACAATTATTAACTGATGGCAAGAAATCTCAATCTAACACAACTATTTCCTGGACTCTCAGTTTTGAACACTTAGGAGGTTAGTGTTTGTGCTTATTTAATCTTGTTCTAAGGGCCTAGTTGATTATGTGAACAATAACTCTCTTGAATTCAGTCAGGTTCGAGATTGTTCGGGTTTATTGGTGCTGGTGCTACACTGGGGCAGCTCTTTGGTTCTCTGTTTGCCACAGGAATGGCTTGGTTAGGCCCATGTATGTCTCCTCTTTGGTGCCCTCTCTCTCGTTTTCTCCTTGCCTTGATTTTGTGACTTTGAATTCGGTTCATTTAGATTTGCTTCTTGTTGCTGCCCTCTTGTTGGAATTTGCCGCTCAGTCTTCGATAGGTATTAACAAGGACATTTCTCAGCATCCACAAGAACTATCTCCCATCAGGTCTTATATCTTTATCTTCTGCTTCATGCCTTACCAGTCATAATCTTTTTCTTCAGAAGTATCTGTTATAAACAACATCAAGGGGGTGCCCCCATTTAAGAGAATGATTTTCTCTAGTTCTCTACAAATTAATATTTGCTTTCTTTAGAAAATATTAATAAACATAACAGTAGTATTTCCTTGGCCTTATATTTCATTTAACAGTTTCAATGATCTGTTTCTGACATTTAAATAACTGTTCTACACACGTATTTGGAAGTGGAAATTGATTAAACTCGTACTGTTTATTTCTCATTCTTATTCTGTTCCCAACTGTTTTAGCAGCTTTGGGTGTGTTTTTCCTCTGCTTTCTTTCCTTTTAGTATCAGAACGTTTTAATCATTGAATGGAGCATATTTTGTTATTCCTTGGAGATTCTTTTTACGTTGATTTATATTCGATGGGCATCTTTCTGGGTTCATTTTCATTTCTTTTTAACTATCTTGTAATTGGATCTGAGTCTTCTCTTACAAATTAGACTTGGATCTGAGTCTTGCCTTACATATAAGACTTGATTTATTTGGATGATTTCAAGTTGGTAAATTAAGTCCCTTGCCTCATCTAGAGGTAAGTCACAATGAAGTTACAATAATAATGCCAAAAAGAAGAGGTTTATGGAGATTGTCTTTGTGGTGTTGATGTAGAGCAGATCGGTTCAAATTGGACGATATGTGTGTTGGAAACAAAAGTTAAGGCTATATTTCTTTTTGCATCTAAATACTTTGGAGAGAAAACTTCATCCTATGCTGCTTTCCAATGATTTTCTCCCGAAGAACTAATTTTTATAAGATTCGATTTAGATATATTGATCCATCTTTTTAATTGGATTGTATGAACAATGGTACATTTTTGCATAAAAAATTTAGACCTAAATGTACAAGAAAATTTTGATTTCATTTCAATATTCAACTGAGACATGTTAATATAGTATTGGACAGTAGAACTAAATGGAAGTTAAGAAACAGATTTTAAGTGTCACCTCATTTAGTTGGCATGAAAGCAATATGTCTAATCTATTGGAAAAGCCATGCTTGAGTCAAAATATCCTCATCTCTGTTTGTTAGGCTAATACTTAATATGCCTTTGAATGAAGGAACTTTGTAGGGCTGAACCTTATGTGTGTTGTTCAATTTCATTGTTGTGGCTTGTAGAAGAGCTGATACTGATCACATCAGTGAGACCCATGAACAAAGTGAAACTACTCTAAAAGCATCTTCCCCTAGAAATTCTACTTCCACAGAAAAACCTCAAATCTGGGCTATATTGGAGGGACTGCAGCTTATATTATCATCAACTTATTTATTACAAGTTGCGCTATTCCTATGGCTCAGTGCAGTAGTATCCTCTTTCTTCTACTTCCAGGTGAGGAAACTTTGTCTTCTGAGACTTCTATTATTTGTTCTACAGACGGTCTTAGAGAACTTCTTACTTGCTAATTCTAATTTCTCTAATCATCCTTGTATCTTGTGTTGTTTAATGCCATGAATGGTTTTCTATGTATGATCTTAAAGAAACCATTGAAACTTGACATGTAACAACGATTATGACTTGGATGTAGATGTTTCATTTATTTTCCACTATCATAAGGATAGAGATAACAGTCCATTACACGATTCTTGTAACCCCATCTCTTATGCAGATGAATACTGGTCATTGAAACCATTAACAAGTGTTGTTAATTGATACAGACAACAAAATACTCAAGAGAAAGTAAATTCGAAAGGGGAACTTATCTGATTCTTTTTAGCTTTAAAGAAGTGCATTGGGTTAAGGGTATTTTAGTATTTTTCAGTTTCTGCAGTAATTGTTATTACAAGTCTTTAGTTAGGATTTATATTGAGTTTTATTTGGAGCCCCTAGTCGTTTAGTATTAATTAGCTAATGGTTTTTGGTTGCAGTCTAAATCCTTTTCCTAATAGGAATAGTCTTTTAAGGACTATAAATGCTTTTATAATCTTCCTATTCCATCTGAGTTGAATATGAATGAGTTTATTGGGTATACATAGAGCTTTGAGCTTCTTTTGGATTGTTTGGCTCAATTCCAAATCCTTGGAGTTCTAGATGCCTTGGAGTTCTAGGTGCGATGCCTAGGATTCATTTCTCTCTCTTATTCTATTCTTTCTATTCTGAAACTTTCGGTACTTATAAATCCTTTTGTTCCATTCACAATCACTATAAACTATAAACCACGCCTTTCGTGATTTTATGAACAACTAAACAGCCTTTGAAACATAAGTTACTGACCACAGCCCTAAGTGGCTCCTAATTTTCACTATTTATAGATCTTCATGATCAGTGAAATAGTACCTGATTTACCTCACAACTACACTTCCCATCATTTTACATAAGTTATCTGAATAAACATTTTCAGACTCCCAATAGTATGTTATGCTAAAGCAAGTGTTGCTAAGTACAGCAAAGTTGATTATTTGGTTTCTGCTAAGTTGTTAGTTTTGTAAACGAGTTCAAAATCTAAAAGTATCCTAACTAATGTAGTTGGAAAAATGCATAATTAAGTTAACATTATCAGGCTTCAAATATGTTGATCAATCCTTTGCATTTTTGTTTAAGATGCTTTAGTGTTAATTGGTTTGATTATTTATTAAGGCTACCTTCTCCTCGTATAATTGCAGAAAGTAACTGTTATTGCCAGTACAGTTACAAGTCCTGTTGGTAGAAGAAGATTGTTTGCACAAATCAATAGCTTTATTGCTGTTTTTATCCTTGGTGGACAACTTACTTTAACGGTATGTGTAGGTTCAGAATATGATTTTTATGTGTGTGTCCAGAGAGGCCCAAAGTCTAAGTGACTTGGAAACAGAGAAAATAACTATTGCTCTATTTCCTGTTTCCTCCTCCATTCTTTGCTTCAAGCAAGGATCTCCAGTACTCTTATGATTTCTTTCATCTGAGCTCCAACTCCTACCAGATAATCTGGGACAACTTTTTCCTCTTTCTTAAGTTTTCTTCAACTTGCTGAACTCTTAAATAAAAATTGCAACCACTTTTTCTTTTTTATTAATTATATTCATATTTAGTTACGGATATATATGTATTCTTTCTGAGCCCAGTAGCTGGTTACAATAATCACCTTCGTATTTACCTACTAATTTATGTTTCTCACAGGGGCGTATCCTTACTATTGCTGGGGTTACTACAGCTATCTGCTCTGCACCATTTGTTGGGTTCCTAAATCTAATTGCTTTAGCTGTATGGCCCTCATGGATTGCAGTTGCCATATCTGAAACTCTACGGAAGGTTACTTTTTCAATACCTGGTCGATATTCCTTTTTATCTTTTGTCATGCAATTTCTGCCAGCATTCTCACAATCTTTTTACCGTTTTCATATTTAAGGACCAAGTGGATTTGAGTAATTTTCTGTCCTTTTGTTACTTCAGGTGGTTACGTATGTTGTTACTAGGCCGGGAAGAGAGCTACTTTTCACTGTTGTTACACAAGATGAGAAGTACAAAGCAAAGGTCTGAAAAAAGCATGCACATTATTTTTTAATGGTAGCAATTTCTATTGAAGGTAAAAAAAGTTGTTTATTGGTGCGATATATATGCGTAAAATGGATCGAGGAAGTACCTTGATTACCAAACGTAATGAATACTAAAAGGGTTTAGCAAGATCCTTCGTGACGGTGAAAATTTGAAGAGCCCATGAAGTTAAGTATTGGTTTCCTTTAATTTATCAACAGATAATCAGAGCCACTAGCATCGAAAAATTATGTAGTTGTCTTTATCTCATTTTTATGACATCTGTGTTTGCTTGGTATAGCATGCACCCGGCAGAATGGGAGATGTTTAAATACGGACTTGACAGTAAACATAATGTCACAGGTATGCATAGATGTAATTGTTCAAAGGCTTGGAGATGCCACTGCAGCTGGGATGTACAAGTTACTCTTCAGCACTTTAAATGGCAGTGCGTCCAGCGTCTCTCTTTATGTGTTGCCTGTACGTATTGTGTTATGATTTGATCATTATTGCTTCTATGAATCTAAACCAGCCTTTCTAGTTTGCCATCTACTTGAAACTTCTTTATATTCTTTTGTGTGTATAAGTTTTTATGAGTTGGGTCATCTCAAGAAAGAAAATTCATTTTACTTTGCCCTGTTTATCAGGTTTGTTTCCTATGGATAATGACAGCATTCCATTTAGGACGCCGGCAAACACAACTTGCGAAGTTGAGAGCATCTCTACGACCTGAAACTCTATCAAGATGATGTTTTGTAGGTTCTTGTAGAAATACATAGTCGAAGGTTGTTAAAAGAAAACTTCCTGCCTCTCTTCATACAGTACACTATGATTTTTGTTTCAATTGCTTAGGCCTGGCCTCAATGCCAAATATAGGAAATGATTATCGATCGAATCCTTCTATACTACTTTTCACCTCTTCGAGGCCACAGCACAGATGCTGATAGTTCATGGTATATGTGATTGTCTTTCGTTTTCACCTTACTGAAAAATTGAAACCACGTGTTTTCAGATGCTATTAATACTTAGTTGATATTGAAGTAATGATTTAATTCCTACATTTGAATATGTAATCAAAATCCTCCGGGTTTCAAAGTAGAAACGATGCCTTTATTTGGTTGCACCAAATTGGTTCACAATGTCGCTTGATTGACCTTTGGATTTTCACTTTGGAAACAATTAGGTTGTATTTGGATTGATGGAATGGATTGAAGTATTTGAAGTTAAAAATTCTATATCTATAATAATAAATTCGTTGAGTTTATTTGGACAATTTTATGATATAATAAATTTTAAATTCTTAAGTTTTTATTTTGAGTTATTATAATAAATTTTAAATTTATTTTAGTTGGAATTATTTGAAATATATTTTTTAAATTCTCGTATCAAATTCAAATTCTTTCATTTAAATGCAACTTTGAATGTGCTACTGAGTATTATTAATCTTGGTCGGAAATTGGAATGTGCTAATCTTGGTCGGTCGCCTACGAGAGGGATGCCCATAAACCAACGCTCATTAATAAATGTTGATGTGCATATTTTAAGCTGTCTTTTTATGATTCTGAACAAATTTGTCGCACGTTAAATCAGTTTATATAGACCATCAGGGTACTTGAAACAAGATAGAAGAAATTTCCAGCTGCTCTTTGCTCTTTATTAGGGCCCTTGGGGGTGTGTCATATTCCGCATAGAGCTCTTATTTTTTTATCTAGAACCTCAATAAATCACTCATATACTGCCAAGACTTGGATACTAAGCAGACCACCAGGTTAATATGAAAACTATCAATACATGTATAAGCAGCCTAATTTATTTGCCACCCATGAACGGTGCTTTTGCGTCAGATCCTGCTAAAGAAATTGGATGACATTCTTTTCTAGATCAACAAGCACCTGACTGTCCTTCAGATACAAACCTCAATAACCTAAAAACAAACAAGAAAATATGTTAGAAAAAACATGGACTCAAATAAGAACAAAACTAGTTTGAACACAACTGTATAATATCTATGATAGTATATTGATCATCATAAGGAAAATGAGAAAAGAATAAAGGAAACGAAATATTTTTTTCCCGTGAAGGAACATTCGGATATGACTAATGATGAGTTAAGGAAGTGGAATAGAAATTCTTAAAGAATTCTTACTTTTGAGTATTCTGAATCATCTTACATAACAGAAAACATTTATAAATAGGAAGATCAAGATCGAAAATTCCTGGAAGAGGTGAGTTATATAAACTGCAGTTTACCATCTGCTGCAATGTTAAATGCACTTTAAGTTTGAGAAAATGCCTTACCAGAGATTCTCAAGTTCCACGAAGGGCACGGACACGGTCCTGGATAAGTTTTCTTTCCCAGTCTGCTATATCCTCAAAAGCATATTCAGGTAAGCTTTCTAAAGGCTCCTTCCAAGGGTCATTTTTAGCCAAATCATATGTTGCTCCACGAATTGCTCTTCTGTTAGGCCCACATGGTCTCTTTGAAGTTAGTGTATTGTATGCCGTATCCAGCTGCTCCAAAGGAACATGAGCAAGTCAATGAGAAAGCAGATATATTACAGTTGATGGCACAATGATTTGCCAAGAGTTTGAAGCAGCCTAAATTGCTCTAACAATCAGAGTACAAATTATATAGAATGATTGCCTTACATCCATATTGCAGAACCAGAACATGTACGTAATTGCAACAGCCGGTGCCCTCCCCAAACCAGCAGTACAGTGAACATACACTCTTCCATTCCCCTCTGAAATTGCCCATTCCAATGAGGAAACAGCTTTGGGTAATCCTTTTCTTAATGAATCTGGATCAAAATCTCTTGCCTGAAAATATGTAGTACTGTACTTGGTCATCAATATAACTTCAGTTTATTAATATTCTGTATGAAAAGCCAACCACATCTCATTCAGTCAAAGCTGAATAATTCTTGATAGAATGTAACCCATGCTAACAGAATCTTCATTGTAGAAACAAATTTGATCTATCTCAGTACAATATGGAATCATGAATGCTGAGGAATTCAAAATTGATTCCCCTTAAAGAAGATATACATAAGACAAGACAGCTTCCCAAATTTTGAAAACCTCGACCAGAAAGATTTTTCTGTGTTTGTGAATATGAGTGGGTTCTACATAGTGAATTAATTTGTGTATGTATTTCAGTGCTTCAGCTCAAGCACCTGTGTTAGACAATGGTGGAGTAGATAACTTCTTGTGACATCTACGTTAACTTGAACATCACAGAACAACTGTAGAAACACAAGATGGTTTGCACTTATGTTCTACTACTATACTGCGCAAGTACAGTAATGCACGAAGGCAAAAAAACTCAATATCAAAATTAGCTTTTGAATTCACAAAGAAAGCAATTTTTTTCATGTGTGCATCATGGAAGAAAATTGATTTACAGCAATGGGTTCGACAAACACATCAGGCCTTACTGTTAACAATATACAATTCAAATGAACAACAAGATTAGCTTACAGGCCTTCTCATGTGATGGATCCCAAGTTCTCTGCACCTCTTTATAATAGATTGCAGGTCTATTCCCCAGTATTCAACATCTCTGTCCTGCTGCAAGTTGAGAATATAGCCCACATTCTGTTCCTCTTTCAGATGATCGATGTCTTCAACTTTCTGAGGTTGGGAGCCAACGATCAGATTTTCAGTTATCACTGTATAGTTCATGCCTAAAGCCACAACATACCTGTTAGATATTATATTACTACCTCAACATTATCAAATAATAGCAATACACTTGGTAGATTCACATTCAACAGTTGTCGTATGCAACCTCCAATTTTCAATGAACAAATTTCATTTTCTGGGCCTCATTGATTGACTTAATAGGAGATATCCCATCTTCATTTGTGATGGTGCTATAAGCTTAATAGAACAGTTTGCACAGGGTAAAGCAAAACATATTATGCTGAATCTCTCTTTCTTCTCCTAAAAGCTCATAGATATTCATATTAATTCAGCCCACGTGACATAGACAATGGAAAGGTAAAAGAATTAGGTCAGATCCACTTTTCTAGCAGGGAGTCATCTGTTACTTGCCACTTCATTAGTCAATACTGTGAAGCATAGTGAATCATTAGTAAAAGACAGTCAGACTTGCTTATGCCCACAACTTTGCTAGTATGCAAGATCGCAGAAGTTCACAATACAAAAATTTTGATCCTTGTTAAACTTCAAGAACATTCTAGTACATAAAAGATCTAAATATAATAGTACAATAACAAAATCCTGGCAACACAATCATCCAGAGAACTCACACAAACCCATTTAAGTTTTTTCATTCTAAAGATTTTCCATGTCTTAAGGGTCATCAAAACACTATGATCCTAATAGAAAGGAGAACTACATAAATCCAAGAAATGTGGGGAGAAAGAAAGAAAGAAAAAAAAAAAAAAAGGATAAACTCACCGAGATCATGATGATATTCATAAGGGTTCCTCATCATTTTCTTCATGGCTATGTTGTACTCTTCCATTTTGTTCTTTGAGCTGCTGATAGAAAAACCTTGTCTAGAATGGTTCGCTTCAGTCCCACCCTCGGGTAGTTTGCAAGAGATCTTGGGAAACTTGAAGGAATTCTTTGGGGCCCTGATGGATTTGCACTGAGAGGCTGCGTTCTTTTGCTTTGAGGAAGAGAACAAGAGAGCAGTGGTTTGAAGTGGAGATGTAAGCAGTGGTGAAGAGAATGAGAAAGAGGTGTTGCCAACAACTTCCATTGTTTCTGGTTTCTTCTTTCTGTGATTCTCTCTCAAAGCTCTGTTTTCAATGCTGTGTCATGTTCTCAGATTTTCTTTCTGTGGTTGCGGGTTGTCATTTATAGCTTGGCTGTTTGACTGATATGTCCCACTTTTCTCCTGTTACATGGAGAAAATTACATTATGTTTACAAAATGGGTTTTAAAAAAATAAATAAATCAAATATTTAACTTAAAAGGCTCTTTCCTTTTTTTTTAAAAAAAATGTTAATCATTACTATATATATTTATATAAATTCCAATTATTATATAGTTATAGATATTTTATTTATTTTCCAATCATTAAATCAATAAAAAATTATATTTTGTCAATCTTCTTCTTAATACAATAATAATCATGTAATAATAAAATAAAATTTTATTTGACACCACTAACTAAATAAAAACTTATATTTATAGTAGAAAATGCCTCCCAATACAAAAATCAAACATCTTTTCAATTTTTATACATTTCCTTATATATTTTTCAAAAAAACAAAATTCCCCAAACATTCCAAAACAAGAGCAAACAGAGCTTTATACATTTTGGTAACCTAATTTTGAAGCCTGACTTAGGGTGAGTATATAACTAGAGAACCTCTTCAGAGTGACTCAAATTTAAATTTATCCAACTTGATAATTTTAAGCTCAAATTCAATTTATAATTTTTTTTCTTATGAGACCGACTAGGTATTAATTAATAATTAAGTAGAAGATAAATAATTTTTTTAAACCAACTCTAGTATCAGATATTTATAAGTCTTACATTTTACTCCCCTCAAATTTTTGACATATTATTTTAAAAATTAAATTTTAATCACTTTGCCATCTCAAACTTAATTATTTATACTTTACCACAAAAATAAATTTTAAACACTTTACCTTGTCAACTTACATTTATTATAACGTTTTGACTCAATATCAATTTCAAATCAAATTTTCATAAAAATATTATTCGTCTGCTGTCATAGCACATTTTTCTCCTATCTTTCCACACAAAAAAGTAAAAAAAAATACTATAATATTTTATTTATTGTTAATAATAAAAACATAATATAGTGATAGTTTTACTGTAAATAATATCGATTGCAATACCATTGATAAAATTATCATCATTTCAATAGTAAAAATACAATAAATTGTGGTACTTTTATTATAAATAATATCGAACGTAATACCTTTAACAAAAATATTACCATATATCGTTTCTTCACTATTAATAATAACCAAAAAAAGAAAAAATTGAAGGGTAAAAATTATAATAAATATAAGTTGAAGGACAAAAGGGCAAAATGATTAAAATTTATTTTTGAAGGAATAGTGTCAAAATAATTAAATTTAGGAAGATGAAATACTATTTAGCAATCTTATTAGACTTAAGTGGACTCAGAAAATTGATCTAGCCTAATTGAATAAGTGAAACTCGATCATACTAGAACAAGATTAATCTCAATTCAAGTATAATCATTTTTTGTACTTGCTCGACTCAATTGAAACTACTAGACATAAATTAGAGTTTTGTATTAGGGAGAGAGGAATTACACTAGGATGGATTGGAGGAGCAGCTTCTGTTGCTACAGTCAGATACATGGAAGATTTCATTTGAATTACAATTCAGAGCCGTCGCCATTCTGGCCAAATGATGCAAGTGTATATGCATATTAAGGATGACGTCTAAAATTTAGATTGGATAGAAGGGTGTTGATAAGGAAAATTTGTAACCAATTATATATATACATGTATAATATATTTTTATTTATTAATTTTATATTTTTATTTATTTTTATAATATTATTAAATTTTAAAAATAAATAAGATGTTTAACTGATAGAGTTAAATATTACCATATATCAAATTATTATATTTTGACAATAAAGATTATATTTTGAAAATTATAGAAGTGAATATCAATATTTCGGTAATTCAAATTATATTTTTGTGATTAAAATAGTAAATATCTATGAAATTATAAAGAATCAATCAAATCTTTTGATGTCATCAAGTAAAAATGGCAAGAATCATTGTGCTACAAGTATAAATAAATGTAATCTCTAAAAAGTTAAAACATAAGTTGAGAAAAAAAAAAAAAACAAGTCCAAACAAGTTGAGAAGAAGAAGTTCAACCAAGAAATGTGTTAAAGGAAGTTTTCTTAACCCAAGTTCAGCAAATTTAAGGAGATCCACGATGTTTAAGGAAAAATCAAGGCATTCATCACGGAACTTGTCAAATCATGATATTTAATTTGAGATTAAGTTGTTAAATTTTCAAATTAACATTGGAAGAGATTGAAGGGTTAATTCTATCAATGAGTTACAAAATCCAGAAACTCAATCTTCTTCAATAGAAGAATTAGAGAATTAATAGAGATTGTATCTACATTCATTCATCAAATTCAATAAAAAATTATTTGTACCATTTTTCTTATTTGTAATTTTTGCAAACAACAAAAAATTGTATTACAAATTTATAGTACTTTTAGTGAGATGATTTCTACCTCTCATCCCTTATTTTCAAATTAAGTTCAAAATTCAAATGACGATGAAGGGCAATCACTCCAACTTCACAAATGTCAAATTTCTTATGTCGAGGCATGAAGTCACTATTCCAAATCACAAGCATAAATGGGCAAAATAAAATGGTGTGTTGCCGAATTATGAAGTCGTCATTCCAAATCACAAGTATAAGAGGGCAAAATAAGATGGTGTGTTGTCAAACTATGAAATCACTACTCCAAAATATAAGCATAAGGAGGCGAGACAAGATGGTGTGTTGTTGAGCCATGAAATCGCCACTCCAAAATACAAGCACGAGAAGGTAAGGGAATATGGTGATTTAACATTATCAATCAAATTGAAGGAAAACAAGAAATAAAAGTTGTGTATAAAAAAATTGATGAATCCAACTACGATACTCGAATTTTCTACAAACTCAAATTTTGAAGTTACAATAGATATGGTGGTCCAAACTACTTCACTAGAAGAACAAATTACAAATTTGATGAAAGTTGTTCAGGGATTCACAAATCATATTCAAGAGCAAGACTCTCAAATTACAAAGTTGATGAACAAAGTGAACAATGCTTATACTAGTCACGTAATAGACAAAATTGAAGCTCATAATGAAACTAAGATGTCCATGAAAAAACAACCAAATAAAAGAGAGAAGTCTTCCAAAAAGTTGCAAGTTTCATCTGATGGGTTGATTTCTGTTGACCAACCGAAGGAATTTATCATGGATATTATCAAAGACAAATTCAATAGAAACTTCAAATTATTTTTGACTTATGCCAAATTGTACACTAAGAAAATTGACAATTTGAAGATGTCAGTTAGCTACCAACCCCCAAAATTTCAGCAATTTGATGGCAAAGGAAACTCAAAACAACACGTGGCTCATTTTATTGAGACGTGCAACAATGTTGGGACATATAGGGACTCCCTGGTTAATGAATTTGTCTGCTCATTGATGAGAAATGCATTTGATTGATACACTAACCTGGAGACAAACTCAATTGTTAGTTGGGAACACTTGGAACAAGAGTTTCTCAATTACTTTTATAACATTCGTCGTACTATTAGTATGGTTAAACTTGCTAATTTAAGACAAACAGAAGATGAGCCCGTAAATGAATATATCAATAATTGGAGAAATTTATCTTTAAATTGTAAAGATACTTTATCAGAAATTTATGCAATTGAAATATGTATCCAAGGAATTATTGGGGTCTCTACTATATACTTCAATGAGTCAAACCAACTTTTTTTTTTAGAATTAGCAATGCGTGCACATGTCATTGAGATAAGCATGAATTTTAACAAACAAGAATATCCAAGTAACGTCAATGATGATGAAAATGAAGAAGATGTTGTATTATATGCAACAATTGTTGACTTTGACTTTTCATTACTCATAGATACGAGCATAAATTATTTAAAATTGTCAAATTAAATCATACTCAAATGCTCATTGGTAAGAGCATAAACTGTCAGCAATGCTCCTAGATACAAGCATAATCTATTTAAAATTTTCAAATTGAAGTCATCTCAAGTGTTCATTGATAAGAACATAAATTGTCAGTAAGACTTTTTGATACAAACATAAATTATCTAAAATTTTTAAATTAAATTTTGTTCAACTGCTCCTTAGTAAGAGTATAAACTATCAGCAATGCTACTAAATATGATCGTAAACTATCTAAAATTTTTAAATTGAAGTCATCTCAAGTGCTCTTTGATACGAGCCTAAACTATTTGCTCCCTAATAAGAGTATAAATTATCAGCAATATTCCTAGATACGAGCATAAACAATCTAAAATTTTCAAATTGAAATCATTTCAACTGCTCTTTGATAAGAGCATAAACTATCAGCAAAACTTCTTGATATGAGCATTAAAAGTTTACAAATCAAATCAAATGAAGTACTCCTTGACAAGAGTATAAAATGTTTATAAGTCAAATTCAAATAAAAACTCCTTCATATGAGTATAAACTATCTGCAAATTTAAATTTAAATTTAAATAAAGATTCTTTGATACGAGTATAAATTATCTATAAATTTAAATTCAAATGAAAACTCGTTGATATGAGTATAAACTATTTATAAATTTTAAATTCAAATAATTTTTTTTTTATACGAATATAAATTATATACAAAGTCAAATCAAGTCAAAAACTTTTTGATATGAGGATAAACTATCTACAAGTTCAAATCAATTTAAATGAATAACTCTTCATATAAGTTTAAAATGTCTATATGTTTCAAGTAAATTGTGGCTATTTGATCCACTCGATAAAAGATTTCGAGACTTATTAGCTTTTCACATCTGTTAAACCAGATGCACGTGAACAAATCTCGATAGGCATTTGTAGATATGAAAATTTTGTAATCAATTATATATTGACATGTGTAATATATTTTTATTTATCAATTTTATATTTTTATTTATTTTTAGAATATCATTAAATTTCAAAATCAAATAAGACATTTAATTGGTAGAGTTAAATATGATCATATGTCAAATTATTATGTCTTGGCAATAAAGATTACATCTTGGAGATTATGGAAGTGAATATCAATATTTCCGCAATTCAAATCACATTTTGTGATTAAGGCGATAAGTATCTATGAAATCATGAAAAATCAATCATTCTTCCCATGTCATCAAGTAAAAATGGTAAGAGCTATCGTGCTACAAGTATAAATAAAGGTAATCTCTAAGAAGTTAACGCACAAGTTAAGAAGAAAAAACAAGTTCAAACAAGTTGAAAAGAAAAATTCCAAGCAAGAAATGTGTTAGAGGAAATTCTATCAATCTAAATCCATAAAATTCAAAGAGATCCATGGTGTTTAAAGCGAAAATCAAAACGTTCGTCATAAAAGTCGTCAAATCACGGTATTTAATTTAAAATTAAATTGTTAAACCCTCGAATTAACGTTACTAAAAATAAAATCAACGTTTGAAGGGATTTGAGGATCGATTTCATCAAGGAGTTACCAAATTCACAAAATTAATGTTTTCGAAGAGAAGAATAAGAGATCAATAGAAATTGTATTTACATTCATTCATCAAATTTAATAAAAATTTATTTATATTATATTTTTATTTATAATTTTTGCAAACAACGAAAATT
Source organism: Paulownia fortunei (assembly GCA_019321725.1). Lineage (NCBI taxonomy): Eukaryota > Viridiplantae > Streptophyta > Magnoliopsida > Lamiales > Paulowniaceae > Paulownia > Paulownia fortunei. The sequence continues at coordinate 5,182,825 of CM033114.1, read as the reverse complement.
TGTATTACAATGGAATTATTTTTTTTTAAAAAAATAATAGATAAAAATATAAAATTTATTAACTGATAAATTTATATAAAATATCTATACTAATAGAGTGGAGGCTGCCCTATCAGCTCCCTAGCTCCGTCCATGTGCATACTGATTCAAAACTCAGTGTCGTTGCCATTCTGACCAAATGATGCAATTGAATATGCATCGTCAAAAGTACCATCCATATGTCCAAAATTGGCCTGCTTTGTTTGGTTTCACTTAGTCGGGACATTTTCCTTCTCTCAAAAGAAAAATGTATTTGAAAATTATTGTTTTTGAAAAATATGTATTTATTCTCCTAAAATATTTATTAATTATTATTTTAATTAAATATTTATATATCTTATTATACCCTCATTAATTATAATAAAACAATATTGACAAAATATTTACAGTTAAAAATATTTACTATTAACCACAATAAATAATATTAACAAAATATCTACATTTAAAAATATTTTTCAAAATACATCATATTATTTTTTTTAATAAAATACCTAAATATATTTTTATTCTCCATACATTTTTCAAACTCACTATCAAAAATATATTCTCTCAAAATATTTTCTTAAAATTTTCTTAAAACTTTGGGAAACAACACCAAACAAAGCGCTCTTTCCCTGTAATCACATTACTAATTTCTCATTGAAACACATGCCAAAGAGTTGGCAGTCGATGCCATGTTAAGCGAACTAGTGGAAAACAAAATTATTACATTTAATGAGTACTATACTTAGGAAAATTAAGTTTAAACTTTTCAAATTAAGAACATAGCAACTTTTACATATTTATAGAAAAGGAAGTTTACATTATTTATTAAAATGAGAACTCGAATAGAAAAAATACATGTAATTTCAACAAATTTAGTGAATTCTAAAGTAATTATTCTTTATTTCGAAGAGATCACAATGATTGGGAGTCCCATATGGAAGGCGCTCAATGGATCAAAGGTAAGTTGGGATAAAAGGCTGATAACTCCAAAAGTTCTTATTAACAGAATCGTTTGGCATCTCAACGTTGACTGCTCACATTCTGAAAAAGGCTCCGAGGGTTGAGTTGTTTGTCGATTTAAGTGGTACGTGAGTGAGTTGGGTATAGAATATTGATTTAAGTGGTATGTGAGTTGAGTTTAGAAAATTGTAAGACATTTTGATTCTTATCTACTGTTAATGTTAATTAGTATTAAAGGGAGAACTATGAGGATATTAAATTACCTTCTACATAATTAAAGATAAGAGATTTTTAAAATTTATCTTTTAGTACTGTGACAAATTTGATGGGAAAATTAGAAAAATAAGCTTAAAAACATGAATTTTTCAAATATAATAACACATCAAATTTTTATATTTAAGAGATTGACAAACTAATAGAATTTAGTGAAATATCAATTTCAATTGAATTATATATAGAGCTTTACATGTGAGATTTAGGAAATTATCAAAACATATTTTCATTCTGATTTTCCTTTCATTCATTTTTGCTTTTCTTTTCTTGCAGCACAAAGGAGAACAATGGAATTTTGTATGTAACAAAAAAATATATTTTAATTTAAAGTAGTATACAAAGTAGCATAAACAAAATTCTATACAAAATTGTCATGTTAGTAAGTAGTAAACTTTAGTAGTCCCTTCTCTTTCAATATATATAAATAATTGTACTTTTTATAATTTTAAAAGTTCCTACCCATTTTTAAAAAAAATGTTGATTTTTAATTTTGGTGTCTAAATTTAGTAGTTTTGTCTATGTGAAAAATATACATAATAATCTAAACATAATTGTCTGAAAGATATAAACACAAATTTGTCCTATAGTCTATATAACAACTATTTTGGTATATAATCGACATTTTCAAGAGAAATATACTTGCTCAAATTCAGTCTATTTTCTTTTTTTTTTCTTTTACAATAAATAGTTATATAACTGTAACATCCAATGTTATATATAATCAATTTTTCGAAGACAAAAATATCAAATAAATAATGAATTTTACTTAATTACTTCAATTAAACATGATATAATACGCAAATAAAACTCTGATTGCTATCTAGCTTATTATGATATTTATTTATTTTATTTATTTTTTGAGGTTAGATTTTTAAAAGACAACCATTAGAAGTTTATAAGGAACTACTGAGCCCAATAGTATATGGATTCAGAATGGCTTCTACTACCCTTTGGGCCTCTCTGATCACATAGAGAGGCCCAGGTTCATTTTATATTGTTGGGTCGATATAAGGTTGTGGTAGACCTCCATAGCCAAAATGGATTTCTTACTTATTTTTTATTTTCTAATAATAATAATAATAAACAAAAAACAAAACTCTTGAAAATTAAATTTATTCTATTATTTTTTTAGTAAATGCAACATAATGGTAAACCTCATTTTGTGCTAGCTTATAAGATCAAAGCAACATCACCAATTTTTATATTCAAAAAATCAGCTCGTAAAGCGCAATGAATTATTTGGACAAAATTCATTGCCTATTTATTATGAAGAAAATAAGGAATAGTGCTCTATTATTCATTATGTGCTTAAATTCACTACTTTTCTATTCGTTATTATTGGAAAAGGAATTTTTGAAGGAAAATAAGTTTATGTTTAACCACGTGTACTGAAATGATTCTGATTACATTCTAGTTATTTCCCATCAATTTGAGTTTTGATGTTATAATCCATGTCCCACATTTAATGCACATTTTTTAATTGATACAATATTTTAGATAAGAGATAAAAAAAAGTTAAAAGTTCTTATTTATTATCTTTCTAATTTTACTCTTAAAAGTTTAAATGTTTATGGAAAATCAATGGTCTGACGCTATTATTGTAAGCGAAATTACTTCTTGACAAAAAAAATAAATTATAAAATGAGGTTTGACAAGCACTATGAGAAAAAAATAATATTAGTAATAAAATATTAAGTGATATGACAAAGTTGTCGTTAAAAATATATATTGAATGACAATAATTTTTACTTTGCTATAACATAATTTGAAAAAACAAAACCCTTAAAAGTAACAAGAATTGTGTCTAAGTTATAACTGTTGATAACTAGTGTCACATATATAATACTACTTTATACACATTTTTTTTTTGTTTCTAATTATCAATAGTGATATTTTTTACATAATTCTTGTTACTATTAAAATTATTATAATTCTTATCACGTAATACACACACACACACACACACACACACACACATATATATATATATATATATATATATATATATAATTTGAATATTGTCACTTGACTTCTTATCATTAACAATCTCTTCTTTTGTACTGATATTGAAAGAAGAAAATAGAAACATTCAAATTCTGCGGCACACTTCAATTCATTTTTTTTACTTTAGTATAATATTTTATCTTATATTTCACCCGATACATTTCTTAATATAAATTTGATATTAGTTATGTTCATGTAGTGTATAAACTTAATGTTTGAGGCTAATGGATAAAAGATAAAAAACGTCAGATAGTTTTACTCTTAACAATAATCATGCAATAAAAATCCAAACATAATATTACAAATGAAAATCTTATCATATCTAGCTGTATCATTAAGCCCAAGTCCTTACATAAAAGAATTGATGTTTACTCATTTCTTTCTTCTTTATGAAGATTTTAAAATGATTGTGTTTGATCAATGGTAGAAATTATTGTTGCTACTTTTAATGAAATGTCATATCTATCAAGACCACCCCACATCAATATACAATAATACCCTAGACAACAAGTGAAATCAGGGTCCAACATAGGTGGATGAGGTTATATCCTTACCTTATTAGTTCACACATTCTAATTGGAGCTAACTTGGTTATTTTATTCTTTACATACTTTTATTAATTCATATAGGAAACAAAAGACAAGTGGGTATGGAGGGAATATTAATACATGATATCCCCTTCTCTTTTACATCTCCATTTTTTTCCACTCAAACAAGTACTTATTGTATTTGTATTAAAAAAAAAAAGCATGGAAAATCAAATTCCCTTATTTATTTTTTGCACTAAATTATTTTTGAATGTAATTAAGTATTGAAAAGTCGAACGAAATAGATGTTTAATTCGTACATATTTTCTTTAAAATCAACTGCAAAAATAGTTCTTTTTAGCATTTTTCGTCGCAAAATGCAGGATAAAAACATATAATTATGTGATCTATCTTTACTTCCACGTCCATTTTCTGGCCCTTTTTCACCCCATGGCAATGACACTCACTTTTGAGCATCATAGAATAGAAGGAATAGGAATGAAGACGAGGAAAAGAGAATGTTGCAACTTTTGTGCTTTGAGTAAGTGCAAGGAACAAGAGTAGGGGGGAGTGCTCCACAAATTTCTTAGCATGTGATTCTCTTATATAATACATTAATTTTTCTTCCTTTTATTTTCTAATATAGTTTGTATTTTTGAATGGTTCGAAGAAACAAAACGAAATCAAATGAATTTATAATAAAACAAAAGTAAAAATCATTATAGATCAATATAATCAGTTCAATGGATCAGTTTAATGGGGCAGGACAAATAATCATATATGCATGTTATTATATTTTACACAAATGAACTATTTTTCAGCTTTCTCTCTCTTTCTTTAATTGTTTGTCATCATTCATGTTATTATATTGACTCTTACTTATCCATCAATGTATACTACAATTTTTTATAAGAGTATAATAGTCATTTAATAAAAATATAATAATATGTTCCTTCTCAATTCCTATAAATACCCCTCCTTTCCCTTGCTCTCTTATTTCTCTCTTTAACTCTTGCGATAGAAATTTTTTAATAATTTATTCGTATCGCAATTCAGACCATCTTTATGCTTCGGACCCTTTTTATGCTCCCCATACTCCTTGTTAGGAGATTTGCAGCATCACACAGGAATCGGAGAAGATCCAAATCTCATCCCTTTTGTATTTTTTTCCCTCATAAGATGTGTTTATATATATATATATATATATATATAATGTAACAAATGAATAAACTGAAATGTGTCTTTGTTGGTAGGCAAGCAAGTTGGTGAATAAAGATGCTTTTAAATGTGTGGAAAAGTCCAAGAATGATGTCTACAAGGTGAGACATGAACCAATACGTGCACAACTTAAAATAAGTAGCCAAGAATTTATTCCCACAGCTTTTTGGAAGCTCTTCATGGGAATAACCAGCCATGTCATGTTTTTGAACATAACTTACGTGGACCACAAAATGAGCTACAAGTTTTAAGCTAATCTATGCAATTTAATTACCTGTCGATATAGATACTTTAAAAATTCTTGTTAATCTCTTATATATAATCAAATAAAAAAAAAACCCTTTGATTCTCATTTATCCTTGTATTAAATCCATTTTATCCAATTCTAATTCCTGTCTGCAACCAACCCCTCAAATCCACCACAAATATAGAGCAAAGAATTTTTACATCCATGAGTATGTGGTTGGAACACGTTTTTTTTCTGATTTCCACAACCCCAGAATATGCATAAAAGCGGTATATATACTTTATATTATTTTTATGTTTATATATACGCCTTTTGCTGCAAAATATATATTTAGTTTTTTGTTTTATATGAGTACTATTGATTAATATTGTCTTTTCTGATTTTCTTTTTCTTGATTTTTCTTTTTAAAGATTGTGGAATACAAGAATAGCCAACTCTGCCAATGAACGTGTTACATTGGTCGCTTGAAATACGATTCTCCTTGATCATCGGTAGCATATTTAATATTATGCCACGATGTGACCATAATAAATTAATATGCATTAATATGAAATTAGACAAATAGTGATATTTTTTGTCGGACTCAAACTCCATATTATATAGCTGTAGTGTTTGTTAAGTGTTAATCTTTATCTCTTAAACTAGATATGGTAAATAACTACTATCCCTTTCAAGCCAAGTATGCTCAAATGAGAGGTCGATTATCCGCTTAAATATTTATTGTTAATTTTTGAGCTGCAGGACTACTGCTTAACAGCAATAATTAGTGGGGTTGTACATGTCCACCATTATAATCAATATTACACAGTGGTTGTTATGCTGATGTCCCTATTTCACTCTTTATCGAATGCATTAAATTTCTCACCCCACCCCCCCCCCAACAAAAAAAAAAAAAAAAGAAACAAAGAAAGAAGGAAAATTTACAACAAAACAAAACATAACATGAAATAACTATAGAACAATGACTATTGCAATACTTAAAAGTCACTTCACAATGGGATGGGGCTTAATTGTAAAACTTTGGAGGTTTGAAAAGATTAGATCTATATCCACTTTCACTCCCCCCCATTTTTTTAATAAAAATTGGATTTTCCCAATAATAACTTATGGTATTTGCTAACTGTTGGCAAATAATCAACAATATGAATCACATACTTTTGTACATAAGTGAATCCTGTAATACTATACAAAGAAATTGTCGGTTCATTTATTCTTGAATCAAGCTCGTATATAAACTTTATTTGAATTAAACGACGAACATGTTTTCAAGTGTTTTAAACATAATCTAGTTCCCAACACTAACAACCTTGAGGTGTAAGTGATGCTACAATTGTAAAATTCTTATCATCTCTTTAGGAAGAATTTCAATTCAATTAGAAAATTTAATTTCACTCAAATTATAGAATTAAAGTTCATATATATCACGATATATTTTACACATACTCATATATATATATATATGTATAAGTATATATAAATATATAAAAATATATACATCGGATATATCCACGGACCTAGCATCTATAATATTAAAGCCAAAAAAATGGAAGATTTTTTATTTTGTTAATTTTTTATTTTGCACTTTTGCTTCTTCTTTCAAAAAAAGCAGACAGTTGAGAGCCACTTCCACCTTGAATTTATGAATCTCACGAGATCCACTTGATAACGTGGCATGGATAAAAGCGTGTCAGAAGAGTCTACTAATATTCAGGCACTAGAATAAAATCTAAATAATAATTTTTTATCTTCTGATATTAAATGAAACACTTACACTCAAAATATATGCAGTAAATGTTGCGTAGATTTAACAAAAAAATTTCGGGCTCACTTTTTCCCAAGACTTTTAATTGTAGAAGTGTTTGTTAAATACACGGGATGGGAAGATTGTAAAAATTGTGATATTTACTCAAACTGAATGGTCATTAATTATATGGCAAGTTAAATGTAGGATTATGAATATAAAAAATATTGCAACTATTATAACAAATGAAACATTTTTTCAATTCGATGTATTGTTCATTGAATTGAGTATTGTATATATAAAATCACACGTGTGAAATCATTCAATATTTTACTCAAATTAAACCATAATCACTCTCCATTTAATTTTGTCTAAGTCCGATATTTTCAGTTCACCTCAGACCAAACAAAAGACAAGTTCAAATGCTCTCATAATATACTTCAAAAAGGCACCAAGGAAAAGGGAAAGAACAATCATTTTGTTTTGGTTCTAAAGATTGGTAACATAGGCCTTCCACCATTCAAGTATTAAATAGTCTTCACCTTTTCTACCTGCATCATCAGATATATGTGGTGGAGTGGGATGATATTATATACACAATTCAGACATCTCATCACTTTTGGCTTGCAAGTTGAGTTATTTAATTAACTTCCATCATCAATTCTTTCTCCCGAGTTTCCAAATATATGGGCTTTGTTTGGAATTATTTTGGGTTGTTGGAGAAAATATTTTGAAAAAAAAATATATTTTGAGAGTTTGTATTGATGAATGCATGAACAATAAAAATATATTTGATTTTGTATTAGAAATAGTTAATGTGATGTATTTTTGGAGAAAAATACATTTAATTTCATTTTCGAAGACCACATTTTTTATTATAGATGTTATTACTAAGATTTATTTGGTTAATGGTGCCATATTAGATTTATAAATAATTATATATTGTTATTATATTAATGTAATGATTGAAATTTGTATAAGATATGTATAAAGATATATAATGCTTGGAATATATATAAAAACATGTATGTATAATCTTAATTAGGATTTTTTTTTTCAAATTATTTTGTGGGAAACGGAGATGCCTTTGGAGGATTAAAACTTTAAACGATTTTTATCAAACACGTTCTCTTTCCTGAAGAATGAAAATATATCCCCAGGAATGAAACTAAATATTGCCATGGTCTCTTGTATTTTCATCTTATCATTTTGTTTATTAATTTCTTAGCGGTTTACAAATATGGTTTAGAAATATATATATATATATATATATGTGTGTGTGTGTGTGTGTGTGTGTGTGTGTGTGTGTGTGAAATAGAAGAATGGTCAAGGGTCCTAATTAATGCCCAAAGATCATCCAGAGCAACTTCAGTTGCATTGGCCTTGATGGTGCAAGGAGAGGACCTAAAGTGAAGGCAGAAGCCAAATAGAGTATAAGGAGAATGAATAGCTTCAATACCATATAGTAAATCATTTAAAAGCTTTCATTTTATCCAGGTGGCCATGATTGACAATTCTCCTATATACTCTCTAAGATACACAATACCAATCTTCTAAAACGTTATACCCGATGAAATACACTTGATTTAATATTTATTTTTTATTTAAATATAAAAATACACACACACACTCATGGATTTGTATGGATGAAATATGAATTTTTACCCGATAAAATATCCAATACACACTTTATTAAATGTAGCATGTGCTTGACCTACGCAGTATAGCATGTGATAACCAACTCTAACTTGCATCCAAACATGTGATGGAAGCACATTAAATGCATTTTTTTTCAATTTACGTGTCTAATACATGCACTTGCTCTGACAAATATCGTCGACTAATCAACTATGACTACACTTATTTTCCATGACATGTTTGGACAAGAGAAAACGACTTGCATTCATACAGGCATGCAGACATAAATAACCTGTCTACCACCTTTGTGGGATTAACATTCCTAATCCACCAGGCGTATGAGTCCTAATACAGTTACCAATCAACCTTTGATTTAATAACAAAATCCATGGATATCTATGTATTTAAAAACGCATCAATCTCAATCTTGTCCTTTCTTTATGCTATTTTTAAATTGATATCTTATTCTTGGTACTCTTGGACAATTAAGATTAGGCCAAACAACCAATTGCTACCCCTTTGTCATTTATTTCATTTCCCTTTCCTCTTTGGATAAGAAAAAAATTGAGCTTGGCTTGGACAGAATTCATTTGACTAATGTTTGATAAGGAAACATGTTAGCTTGAATGTATAACTCGTAGGATATTTATCTCTTTTTATGTTTGCTGTGCCACAACAACATTTTGTGGATGGTGCAACCCTTTTATTGTTTGTTGGACTTTAAGCATTCAAATGTAAAGCAGAGAAAGTCTATCGAATAAGCACGGTAGGCCGTTCAAATTCAAAGGAAAGAAAATCTATCAATATGGCGTGTCCAATCTGAATATGATGTACCTGAATTTCAATTAATTTTTAAAATAAAGTGAATTTACTTGTTATGTGTTTGATTGATTTCGATCAAATTTCAAGAATTAGTCTCAATTACTTGATTGATTTCGGTCAAATTTCAAGAATTAGCCTCAATTACGTTTGGCATGTAATTGCATATGAGTTAATAATATAATCTAGTTGTGTAAAATTTCTCATGATTGTTGACAACCAAATGAGCCCAACATCGAGCAAACAATATTGCAAGCATAGTTTAAAATTATTATACTATTATTGATCCCTAAATTGAATATACAAATCACTTAATTGTGAAAAGTAAAACATCACAAAATAAGATCAAATACCAAAAAAGTGATGAAAAAGAAAATAGAGAAAGAGGAAAAAATCTTTAAACTATATTATTCCCCCTTCTTTGGCACCACTATTCACCACCACATTATTATTCCTACCAATCACCCCATATTTCTTGAATAACTCCTTTCCCCAATCCCACAAATGCAAAACAATGTAAGTCCCAATCCCACCTATCAGACCATAGGCAATGGAATAGGTCAACGGCATTAAAATCAAAGTCATGAACGCCGGAATCGCCTGCCGCATATCATCCCACTCCACCTCCACCACCGCCCTCATCATCAGCACCCCCACCAGTATCAGCGGCGGACCCACCGCCCACGACGGTATCGACGCCAGCAGCGGCGTGAAGAAAAACGCTAGCATAAAATACCCCGCCACAGTCAAAGCGGTTAACCCGGTCCTCCCTCCCTCTCTTATCCCCGTCGACGACTCGATAAACGCCGTAACTGGCGACGTCCCCAATAAAGAACCCACCACAATGGATGACGCATCCGACATGAATGCGAAATACTGGCCTTCAAAATCGCCGTTAGAGTCTGTAAATCCGGCGAACCGCGCCATGGAATACAGAGTTCCGGTGGTGTCCAGTATGTCTACGTATAAAAACGTGACCAGGGCTTCCCAGAAATGGCCTTTTCCGATGCTCCTGAAGCTCAAAGCTCCGGCGGTGCTTTCAATTTTGTGAACATCAACTACGTTCTTGAAGTATTCGTATGCGGAATCCCCGGCAGGAGTGTTTGGAAACGCAGTTACCTTGGTGTTTCTGAACCAAGAAACCGCCGTAACGAAAACAATTCCGTAAATCATCGCCCCCTTTATATTTTTCACCAAGCAATAAGCAATAATAACAAATCCCACTACGCCAAGCCAGAGTGTGGGGCTCTCCATGCGTCCATGCAAGCAGAGTATGTCGCCGGAAACAGTGCCGCCGGGGATTAAAGAAATGGTGCCGTTCGCTGACGTCATCACCGGCGCCACCGCTGCCCTGGCATAGCTCGGGCAGCCACCTAGTGTGACCAATGTGGAGGAACTGTAACCAATGAGGCCAACCCCTTGATTGTTTTGCAATCCAATAAACGCCAAAAACAATCCAATCCCAGCAGAGGAAGAAATCCTGACAGGCTTGGGCACCAATTTTGCAAGCTTAGCGCGCAAACCAACGGCGGAGATTAATAGAAAGATTAATCCTTCGATGAAAACAGCGGCTAATGCGCTTTGATACGAAACATTTCCTGAACCATGAAATCCCACGACCGTGTAAGCGAAATATGCATTGGTGCCCATCCCTGGGGCTAATGCTAAAGGTAGGTTCGCTAAAACACCCATGATCACACAGCCGATGAGGGAGGAGGCGACCGTGGCCACGATCAAATCTTTTCGCGTTCTCTCCAAACAGGCGGCGTAGCCGGGGTTGACGGGGTCGAATTTGCAGGAGGCGTCGGGAGGGACAAGGCGGAGGTTGGGGCGGTTAACGCAGTCAGCGAGCGAAATGGAAGGGTCCGAGCAAAGAGGGATGCAGTCCGAGACGGAACAAGTGCCGCCGGAATCCGACAAAATGGAGGCGTTGACGGCGAGGATGTAGGCCATTGTGAGGAACGTGGCGGTGCCGGCGCGAAGCTCGGTGGTGAAGCTGGTGTTACGTTCCGTGATCTTGAAGCGTTTTCCGACACGGCTTTTCGCGACGTAGGAGTTGAGGCGGGTGATTTGGGACTGCGTGGTGGAAGTCGGCGGAGGCGGTGGTGGAAGTGGTGGTGGGCCGGATTCGACGTCCATTGCGGTTTGGAGAGTTGAGGGGGGTAGCATAGGGACTAATTTTTTAAGGGCGATGGAGTTCTTTTTATATTGTTTGGTGATGCTATTTTTTAGCATCACATATTCACTTTTTTATTATTCAATTTATTCAACTATTTGAATTACAATTATATTATATATACCTTGTGTCTCAGTCTCTTCATTTGAATTTTTTTGCCCTTTTACAATCAAAGGGATAATTCTTTTGATTCACACTTTAGATACAAGTTTTGTCATTCTCAATCAATTTTTTAAAGTAAACACTTAAATGCACCGTTGTTTAATTTTTATTTTTTTTTCTCAATGCAACTTCTGATAAATTGTTATTTAAGAAATAAAAATTTTATGCTATTTCATCTTTTATTTTAATATTATTAATAAATACTAAACCTTCTTATGTTGTTCAGGAGAGATGGGAATGATTGATTTGGGCAGTGGCACTCAATTTAAAGTCCAACAATTCTTGAAATTAAAAAATAAATAAATAATTGAAATAAAGTGAACAATTTGGCTTTTAAATATAATTTGGTTGACATAATGAGATGGGGATTCCATTCCATCTGGAGGGGATCTTTGTATAAAAACACAAGGCAAGTATGAAAGAATCTTGTTAGCTGTGCTACTGATTTTTAGGCTTCAAATCAGTTGACAATATGGCAAGAAAAAAAGTCAAGCAAAAATTTTAATAGTCATAATTAGTGTAAATACAGCTGACGGTTTGACCACAAATTCATAACCAATGAGGGTGAGAGTACAGATGTGACCTAATCTTAAGTTTGATTCTGGTTTTTGTTTAAATGCAGAAAAATAAAATAAAACAAAACAAAAATCAAGCCTTCCATTTCCAGAAAAAGCCCATTAAAATGTTAGAGCAACTACTAAGAGATTTTAGTAACCGTGAAAGAGAAATAAATCATAATATTAATGAATTAAAATAAATTAGGCATAACCGTGTATTATGCACTAAATATTATTAATACACTAAATATATATGAAATACATATCCACGATAAGAATTCTCATATTTCAAAAAGTAATCATATTTGTAAATAGCAATAAACCATGCTACTTGCAAATATAATTTTGTTTGGGGAGAATTTATTATAGCTAATAGGTACAGAGACTCATGGGTCCCCAAGATTTTAATGTAACTATGTAACGTTGCATTCGGATCTAAAGATTTAGATTTTAGTAAATGTTTTGCAGTTAAAAATCTTAAATGATTTCAATATTGTATGGTGAAATACAAAATAGCTTAATGAATGGTAAGAAAAATGAATTTATGATTATAAATTTGGATTTTTTTAACTCTATCAAATCATTTAATTCAAGCACATTTTTTAAATGGAATAATAGTCATAATGGCAATTTCAAGTCTCTCAAATCCCTTATCTTTCCATACTTTAATTAAATGATTTAAAAAAAAAAAAAACAATTTCCCACTTTAATTTGACCAGCCCCAACAAATTAATCTGGGCAAGTGCAGTGAATTTTGCCTCCTAATTGATTACTCTCCACACTAATTACAATTCACAATATAAGTATAATTTATCTACTATTTAATTTCCTTGGATTCGGCTGAACCCAATTCATATCTTTCATAATTTCAGCACTTTATTACCTTTAAAAGGATTTAGAACAAGATTTTAAGTTCTGGAATTCGAATCACGTTATAAGTATGGATATTTATCTATTTGCATAGTAATTGTTAACTAATATTTGATTATTATAAATTATTTATTAATAATTAATAATTTATATTTATATATGATGATATATTTGATTGCATCATTAAAAGAATAAAATAAAATCAAGCTTGATACAACAAACAGCTGGAACACTGAATGCATTTTTTCTTTTTTCATTTTGGTGAAGGCATTTTTCTTTTGGGAATAGCAATGTGGTATATAACATTTTAATTTAAGACTTATTTCCCCCCAAAAATTTAACACTAACCAATCCTATCCCCTCAGCTTTTTCACTCTTTCTTTTATCAGAAATCCAGAAGGGTACCTTTGTTATGGCCGATGAACTCATCTTTTCAGGCCTCCATTAGCATTAAAGCCTTTTGCAGATATTTGAGAGTCACTTTACTTTTTTAATTTGCTGGTCTAATTTACAATTTAAGGGAAAATAAAAGCCTATTATTATTTTGTATTATTTTTATAATATGTTTGTGGGTGTAATACTAATGTATCGGGTATGTATTTCGTCACATAATCGCACATATAATTATATATTTATATGTGAATATATGGTAAAATATATACTCAATATATATTATCAAATATAGCATTTTAAGTATTATTTTGTGTATCAAATCATTTATAGCCATAGGCCATCTATTTTGGTGAAGTCCTCTTTCCTTTTTCCTAATCAATCTCTAGATCTATGAATTAATAAACAAAAAGAATTACTTTTTATCTACTAATGAAATATGTATTTAAAACCAATAATATAATTCAAACACTCTTTAAAGACACTAGAAGATAAATTGATATTACTACAACAAATTAAATGGTAGTTTTAAAGTTGTCATTAGAGAATATTTTTTGTTTTACCGTAATAATAATTTTCAGTGATAATCCAAATTTTGCCCATGTTAATTTTTTTTTTAATCTAAATTTGGGTAAGCGCTCCTATACTTTGTTTCCTACCCAATATTATATTAAAAAAATACGTTTAGATAACTTAAATTCACAAAAGATGTGCCAATTAGGTTTTGACTTTTTGTGAATAAATAATTTATAAATAAATAAATAAAAAGAAGGATCGCATTGAATTATGATGTACTATTTTGCTCAGAAACTGAGCACAACACGTGCTGGTTTTTGGCATTATAGGATTTAGGTAAAAAGTGGAAACTCAGATAGTATCTGACAAATTTGTTTAATATGATTTTATTTGACATTTCCTAATTCGACACTAAATTCAAATTCAAATTCAGTTTTTGCTTCTAAGTTATGGGAGACGTCTGAATTCGTTTTAGGCAGGAGGGTAGGATTTGAAAATTGACACTGACGGGATTTTAGAGTCAGTTTGGTTTCATCTAAACAAAGTATTTTTTTATTTTTTATTATTTGAAATTTTAAAAATATATTTATTTTATTTATTTTTAAAAAAAATATAATTTATTTTTTAATTTACTAATATTTTTCGTATTTTTATGAATTTACTAAATTAAGTGAAAACTCACTAATATTTCACATTTTTTTATAAAAAAATATCATAAAATAAATACATTTTCATTTCAAAACATAAATAATTTACATAGAAACATACCAAATCTAAATATAATTTTATTTTTGTATGAAAATTTAGTGAAAATATTTTCAACCTAAAAATGCTGAAAATATGAAAATGAATTTAGAAATCAAACCAATGTGCTCTTATTTTCTTTACGATAGTTCCATGAAATTGCATTATGAGTATACTATATTATTTTTAACTTAAATAACGGAAAAGCTTTGAAAAGTTGTTTGTTATTTTCATTATTTACATGTGTTTATTATTTAACTGAGTCAAGGAAGGATTCCAAATCACTCATCACCGCTGTTATTTAAATGCAATAGCGAACAATTTAGTTATTTCATATTTGTTATAAACGTAAATATATATTAAAACTATTAAATATAGTAATTCGACGATCTTATGTTGTCAAATTATTTAATAAATAAATTAGTGAAAATATTAGGTAGTTTGATTTTATACTTTAATAAAAAAAAATCATTTATAGATGGAGGGAGTAATGATTTAAGTATATATGAACGAAATATACATTATATATATATATATATATATATCTAAAGATACAAAAAAAAAAAAAGACAAATTGCAAAGTGATGAGGCACGACCCAATAGGATAAGACGTAAAAAAAAGAAATAATAATAAATATTATTATTTAGATTAGTCCAATAAGATGTCTTTTAAAATATACAATTTATTTACATTCATAATTTTAATCTTTTTACTCTCAATTTATATATTTTTTATTTGAGTGTTAGAAGAATTTTCGTCCAAACAACATAATATTTCTAATGATTTACTGTGATACATACAATGACTTAATTAACAATTAATCTCGAATTTGAAAATCAAGAAATTAAAGTGATACACCGTTACAAAGATTAACACTAATAATGTAAACATACAAGAAGAGAAAAACCCAAAAAAAAAAATAAAATAAATAAAGAAGATCAATTGCAACTGTTAGCCCATAATTTTTGACTTATGTTAAAGACAACTTGAAATGTTGTTCATCACAATATGAAATCGGAATTTAGGTGTGAACAAATTTTTGTATTGCCAAAAAAATTCAGAGAAGGTAGTTTGCGCCGACTAAGTGAAATAATGAAATTAAGATTTCAAATTTTCAATGATCAAGTGATATATAATTAAATTCAACATTTTTAATAACTCAGACAAGTTTGCTACGTAATTGATTGGGTGTTAAATTTGACTTACAACTTCACTTAATTTCTCGATTCCACTTTATGTCTTCTTTATGCAGTTGCAATATAATTATTGGTCTTGTCAAAAATCACAAAAAATTTCTAACTCAAACTTAGGAAGCTTTACAATTTTACAAAATCAAACAGTTATTTAATTCCTTAAATACAAATTTTTGAAAATTTCATGTCGCGCCACGTGGCTTATATAGTAAGTTGTAGCGTTTAAGAAAAGCTGCTGCTTAGATTTTTCACAAGATAAAGAAGTCAAATGTAAAGAAAAAACAAAGCAGCCAGCAAAGGTATTTCCAAGCTATGCACTCTTTTTACTGCAACCATTCTATGTATAGTAAATGAATCCCTAAATTAGAACAATGTTTCCAGAAATGACAGCAATAACCTCAGACCATCATATTGGAGGAGTACAAGGATTTTAATTCTGTAAATACGAGATTAATTTAATTATTTCTAACACCTGACGTATGTTATTTATTGCTTATCCTTGCTATGACTATTACAGTATTCTATTTGCTCGTAGTGGATTTTGATGAGACGATCCATCAATTTTAGTTCCTTCAGTTTTAGGCTTGGTTCTTGGTTCTTCCTAGACCACACATTGATGATCAACCCATCGCACGTGTCATGGGTTGGCTCACTCGATCAATTCGGATCAATTATAATTATAATATTTTTTTATTTATGAAAATGGTAAATTTTATTTCTTCTTGAACTCAAATACCTATCATTTGATTTGAATGTTGTAGGTTTTGTCCAAAAATCCAATGAACATAGTCGTGTGAATATTATTTGTTGTAGCTAGTGTAGTATAATAAGGTATAAAATTATTTAAATATTATAATAAATGAGTGATATTTTAAAAAAATACAAGTAACAAACTTATTTTTGTTTAGGAAGAAGAAAAATGATGGAATGGAAATAAAACCCTCTGGAATTACTTAGCCAAGATCAATGTTTTTCAACTTACCAAAGATCTCATTGGTCATTGAGATTGAATAAATTTTTCATATCTACCGAAACATCATTAGTGCCAAATCCTTAGCATATGATCATCTGATTCAAAAATAATTTAATATGCTTGCAGGATATGTTAAAGTTCATTAAAGGCTACCTACTTAAGTGTTAAAAAAAAAGTTAAAGTTAACCTAATTTTAATTTAAAAAGTTCTTATTGTATTGGTTTTGGCTTGATAAGAACGAGTTAAAATCTTGACTTGATAGGTGTTTGTATGGTACACATAATTTGAGCTAACAATTTATTATAATTAAATATTTTAATAAGTAATAATTAAGTTTTTTTATTATTTAGACCATAATCACTAAACAAGTAAAAGGGGTATTCTATCCAAACTATGAACTTTAATTTTGTATATCCATATAATCCAATCGATAATTTGCTAACTCAAATTTATATACACATGTAACAATAGTCCTTAATAAATTTGATTTTAACAAATGCATCAACTAATCCTAATTGATTATTATTTCATTAATCAATAATTTTACATTAAATTCCACCAATCTGTTACACAAAGTTTAAATAAATATTTGATAAAATATTAAACTACGACTACTTATCTAGAACTAAAATATTTTTTTATTTAAAAAAAAGAACAATTGAGCCCGTGATTGGTAAAAATTATTACCCCCCACTCCCCACCTCCCACAAAAGAATAAATAAAAAAATGCCCTCAATCATATATAGGGTCTCATTTAATCCTAACTTACTTTACATAAAGTGAAAAGGATTTGTCTAAAGTAAAAATTGCAGTTCAAATGATGGCACAAATAAGAAGTACAAATGAATAAAATTGGATATTTGTGCTCTACACTTTCATGCTGTGGGACATTCCTTGAGTTGTGAGAAGTCTTTGTGTTGCTTTCACATTGTATTAGAAAAAGTAGGACCAAGCCCTTCTACCTTCTTTTCACCTAGTGAAAGATGATGTGAGAATTTAGTAAAAGTTGCAAATAAAGGTACATCAAATTATTTATAATTCCATCCCATAATGGAAAATTAGTATGTGTCTAACAATTTAGCAATAGAAAACACGTCATTTTAATATTATAGTATTTTAAAACTTTAAACATTCAAACTGCAAACTTATCGTTTTGTTTATCTAATATTTTTAAAGGTCTAACACGATATATAACATGAGTAACAATTCTCTGATTGTAGCGAAATCTTTTTTCCTCGTAACCCTCATTTGCTCTCATTTGTTAGATAAGGATATAAAAAAATTCACATTTTAGGCGATATTGATGTATATTGTAATCGATCATTATCTACTTTCGAAATATTTGCAAATGTATTTGTGAGGTTACTTTTACTTTCTAATTGGCACCTTTGCCCCCAAACTAAAGCTAATATAATGTGGCCAAAAACCAAAAGTGCACCTCCAAGTATGTTTATGGCTGTGTGTTAGCAGTTGTCACACACAATATGTGCGCACAATGCAATATTTCTTTCATGCTACTTTTGATTTCTGCCTGACTTTCTCTGTATTTGTTCTATTATTTGCTTTGTCTGGTCCCAATTTCCAACAAAACTACCAAATCAGCACTCAGGAATGAAAAATGGTTAATTGCAATTTACTCCCTGGCGGGTTTCCAATTTTGCTGATTTAGCCCATCAGGTCTAGATATGATGCAGTAACTCCCCTAAAATTTTTCGAAACCTATTTAATGTTGTAGGATATTTAACATGAAATTATTATTTTCATATGAGCTTAGTAGACAAATATTTTGACTGAAAGAAGCGGATCAACGTGGTTTGTTCCCCTTCGAAACCACGACAATCAAAATGTGAATTATAAAAAAAAAAGAAAAAAGAAAAGACAACATACATGATGTGGGACGGAAGAAGAAATGATTTTGACATAGATAATATTAGTAATTAATTAACATTATATAATACACAAAAGTAATTTTGAGACGGGCTAAGAATATTCGATCTTAAATCTCCTAGAAAACACCCAAGATTTCTTAATTTTATTTTATTTCTGAATTTATGGATAAAGGATTTTACATAATATGATTTTCTGGTAGCCTGCCAGTTTCTAGCAACCAGATAAGAACCTTTTGTCTCTTTATTTAGGTAACCTTCATAATCACCCCTTTTTCACTTTCTTCTTTATGGGAGTTGGGATAAAATGTAACTTAGTGAAAAAGATCTACTTTCATTAGCAAACAAGAGAAAAGGCATAAATGGATTCAAGTTCATTGAACACACAGTACAAAACAAATTATACTAGCAAAACTTATATATATTTCCAGTCCACAACTACGTGCTACGAATCGAGTAATTAATTACATAGGCTCGATCTTAAATTAGAATATAAAATTTAACGCCATCGACAATTAAATACTCAATAATGAGTAATCTCCTAAGCATTGAAATAAAGGCATGCATGGACAAAAATCTTACCAAAAAATAGTATGTTTTAGCTGTGAGGATGCTATACCAATCATTCAAATTATGGGTTCCCTCCAAACAAGGTACACTTTTTCTTTATGCCAAGTGCCCACCATCAGTGATCCACAATGTTAAAGTGTTGTAGCAAGTAGACCAAGTACACAAGGTTGCAATAGGATATAGCAATAATACAAATAATTTAGTCCAAAAAGAAAAAAGAAAAAAAAAAAAAAAAGAAAAAGGGGATTATAGTTAACTCTCCAAATGATTATTAGATGCATTGCATTTTGAGTTTGGGAAGGTGGACATATGAGATAGGAACTTGTTTTGGATTGGTTAACCTTATCTTTGTTCTTATCTTCCTTTGCTTGAAGGGGACAGCTGAAAACACCATTTGTGTGCATAATTTGGTCAAATAGTGTCAGTCATATATGTGTAGGACACAAGGATCTTGAGTTCAACTTGGGTTGCTAGTTGAGTTGAAAACTTCGAACTAATTTAGGTGTTAGTCCGAGTTAAAATCAATTTTTAGAATTATATCAAGATCAACGCTGAGAGTGAAATAAATTAAGTTTGAATACGAGCACGAACGTCAATTTTTATTTATATTTTCAAACTCGAGTGTTAAACATGTCCGATCAAGTTGCTCTTAAGTTTACATCAATATCATTCGTATAATGGTGGTTCAAACTAATCGTTTGGTTAACATTGTATTCAAGGTAAGAGGTATCAACCCTAATTTTAATAACTTAGAACTTGATTCACCCACCATCAAGGTGGAATTAGACTTGATGGCACACGCATGTTATATGCTGAGAAGTCCGAATCTGTAAAGATAGAGGAGGACAATGGAAGCCCCTTTTGCCATCTGTAAATCTCTTGCTATTACAGGGAATGGGGAATCCATATACAAAAATCAGCATAATTTGGTTTTCTTATTCTATAAAGTTGTGAAGGAGATGAAAGAAGCCAGAAAGATATAAATTATACAGACACCCATGAAGAATAGATACGAAATCTTGTCCTCCTTTTTTGAAAATTATCGAGACATCCCATGAAATTTCCATGTCAACATATATTTTTCAGTAATAAATAGTTCGATTTATATTACAATTGATATTTCATCTCATAATACAATATTATCAATATTCGTCAAATTTATACTGATAATGTCATTTTATTTACTTGGCGTGAATTATTGATATTGCAATAGGTGATGGAATACTAATTGAAATAGAAGATTTGAATTGATAATAAGGTGTTCCTTTTGCTTTTCAAAATAATAAGAAAGGTAGTATGTGTGGTTGTGTGATTAATCTCAACTCTCTAGGGCTGATAGTGTAATTTCACATTATTATTTTTTCAATATTATTATTTACATACAGAATAAAATTAAGTTTAGCGCCAGTCTACATAGTTTATCACCATCCATTTTTTTCTTTTTTTCCTTTTTAATATATGTAGGGTCACTACAAAAGAAACACTATTTTATACATTCACTGGATCCCCGTTGCACCATGTTATATGTAGTGTCCTTTATTAAAAATAAAATAAAATGGGAAAAAATGTAAAAATGTAGGCTGCCAATAATAGTTCTTTTCTTTTTTTTGGGATAATCGATTTTAACTCAATTTTTTTAGCATGCATACGTATGCGATTCGTATGCATATACATAGACATATACATACATACATATATATATATATATGTGCACGTGTGTATGTTTAAGGTTGATTTAGTGAGGTATTTTCCTGGTCTTTAATGCATTAAATTAACTGAAATTAGAAAAATCAAATTGGTTCAATTTATTATATCGTACGTAACAATCTTTTTTTCTTGCTTTTTTCTAGATTTTGTTATTAATCTCGTTTGATTGATTGGTTTTTTTATATATTTTCTTGACAAGATTGAAGCATGTACTATATATATGTTAATTTTCAACTGGGATATGGCAGACATGTTCTCCACATCATCATTATCTCTCAAGTAATCATTTGTCCTGCATCTTCTACAACTTTTTTCTTTATTTTTTTTCTTTTAATATTATTATTATTTTTAGAAGGAGTGAGGATGAATTATTTCTCAATTTATTATGCTTGCTATCCTTGGGCAAGAGGCCATACTAATTTTCTCTATTACCATCGTTTCAATTTTATCGGATGTCCCCAAAGATGTGAGGATGGAGGTACATTACCGAGGTGCAAGTTGATTATCCTGATCAATCTTCAGATTTGTTATGCTTTTCTTCTTTCATTTTGGTAGGTGGTGTTTGTTGGAAATAAGTTATAAGTTTTCTTCTTTATTGTGTTATACCATTGTTTTTGCACAGCTCTATTATTTCATAAATAATATTAACAGCTGGACATTTACTTATATTATTGAAGGCCCTCTTATTATATTATTATTTTAGATGATTTATAACATTCTTATTAGTATGAGTTCATTATTCAATTTAATTGAGTCATTTCCACAAAAGTCAAATTGTCCTCCTATGAAAAGACGTAACATTCTATTCAATTATAAGATTTTGTCATATACTCCCAACAACATGGCAACATGATTGTGAATTGATTCTTAGTCTCTTCGTGTGAGTGGGTACGGAGCAAGATTTCATTGTTTTGAATTTATAATCAACCATCAAAATCTGAACATATGGAGATAATCATTATTTTAAGACAACTGTGTAACTCTCCAAGGATTCGACTTATCTATTTTTAAAGTTTTATTAAGTTGAATTTATTTTTTTGTAGTTTAGTTTAATTCTATTCGATTTGGATATTTGAATAGAAAGCAACAAGTAAATCATGCTTAATGAATTGTTTAGCAGTAGCCAACAGTAACCTGAGTTTGTAGCTAGACCATACTGAATATACTTGAGAATTCTACCACATTTATACATATCCAATTAGACAGGGAAATCTACAAGCAGGGTTGCGAAAACAAAGGTTGTATAATAAAAATCTGATGCAACATTAAACATTTGACTAAATCAAATTGGGTTCTGTCCAAATGTTCTCTTCCTCTTGGTGTAACATTGCAGCCTCAAAGTGCTGATGATGTTTCCTGGAAGCCAAGAAATAAATATATAGACCAAACTATGAGCTCCACTCATGTAATAAAAAGTCAAAGCAGTGCCCATTGCAGCCACCAATGGTCATCTTAAAACCAAGAGGTGGTTTCTAAAGAAGGGATGATAATGAAGACATCTTGATCCATATGTTTAAACTGATGTGGTTTTAATCAACTTCAAAGATATAATAGATATCTTTCAGACAGTGTGAGAATTATTCGAATAAAGCTATGGAAGCATGATCAACCAATATGCTACAGCAGTTCAGCAACAAGAAGCAAGTAGATAATATATAGACAGCATACTGAGCCAAGAGATGGTCCAAAAGAAAAGTTTTCTCACACAGGCCTAAAAGGATTACATAAATGAAAACAAATGTCAGAAAGTTACAACGCCAAATGAATAGTAGGAACAACAGATACTTATGAAATGTGTCAAGAACTCACAGATTGGGCAGAATTAGAAGTCAGCAGCTTTTTTTATGGATACTTTAACTAGTGGTGCTGTTGCTCTCCTTGCCAAGCCCAAACAAGTTCCCTAAGGGCTGGTCTTATATCCTGTCTCAGCAAATGCTGATAGTCTACCGAATCACCACTAGACTTCTTCACCTCGACTAAATGGAAGGATGGAGTGATTTCGAAAATATTTACATCAATGGACAAAGTCCCATTCCCACCCTCATTAGACCCCTCTAGTCTAACAGACCTTGATCATTCTTCATAACTTTCAACCTTAGATGGCGAGCAATGTCCTCAAGTTTTGATATGATAGAAGAAGCTGACTTTGTTGATGTGAATTGAACTTCATCCTTCTGATCATGGCTTACAAACAAACCAGACAAGTCAAATCCAGTGGAGAGAGAGATGATATCAAATGCATTCAGATTAGTAGGTTTTGCCAACTCCATCTTTGTCTTGTCAATATTATCGCACTCAGAAGGTTTTAAAACAGCATCCATGTCTATGGGAAGCTTTTCCACATCTCCTACTCCGGTCCCTGCATGTTTGGAATCCAAACCTTTTCGGAACCAGGAGTTTTCCATAATTCTGGCTATGGAAATCCTAGACTGGGGGTTCGGATCAAGAATCCTTGAAAGTAGCCTTCGCACTTCAGGTGGGAACCAATTAGGGTATCTGCACTCACCCCTGGATATCTTCCTATACATCTCCATAAGATTTGAGTCGTGGAATGGAAGATAACCTGCAAGTAGAACAAATAGTATCACCCCACAAGACCAGATGTCAGCTTTGGCCCCATCATAGCCTTTTCTGCTAATAACCTCAGGAGCAACATATGCTGGGGTTCCACAGGTTGTGTGGAGTAACCCATCCTGCCGCTTGGACTCTGAGAGTGCACTCAAACCAAAATCTGACACCTTTAAAATCCCATTTTCATCCAGCAGAAGATTTTCTGGTTTCAAATCACGGTGATACACACCCCTGCTGTGGCAAAAATTAACAGCACAAATCAATTGTTGAAAGTATTTTCTGGCAATATCTTCCTTAAGCCTTCCCTTGGCAACCTTGTGAAAAAGCTCGCCGCCTTTGGCATATTCCATCACAAAGTAGATCTTAGCTTTCGTGGCCATTACTTCGTCAAGCTGCACTACATTTTGGTGTTTGACCAAGCTCATAACAGATATCTCTCGCTTGGTCTGATTCATAAGCCCAACCTTTACTACTTTGTCCTTATCAATTACCTTGATTGCCACACTCTGTCCTGTTTTAAGGTTCCTACCATAGTAAACTTTGGCAAAAGTGCCTTGACCTAACAATCTCCCAACCTCATATTTCTTCATCAATATGTTTCCCTTCGTCTCCATTTGAAAAGACGAAACCTGCTATATGCTAGCACCAGTTTCGTCCGCCTGCTGGATACGATATTTAAAAGGCTGGAGTCTTTATAAATAAAGAACTCAACCGTCTTAAAGGGTTGTGCTTCAACACTGGAGAAAGTCGATATGTGGCCTCATTACGCTTCTGGCTGCAAAAATTGATTGTGCTGTTATATTCATGCCTGTCATTATCAACAATGAACAAGACTGATCCTGACTGAGGCACAATCCTGCAGAGACTGAAGACAGAAGCCTCAGCGATGAACCACATCTTTCCACATTCCCAGGATCTTGGAAATCAACGAAGAGTGAGGAGATTCTGAATGCGAAGACAGATTAAAAGTGAGAACCATAGACAATTATAATTATTAATCAGTAAGCACAATCTCTCTCATAGACAAAAGTTACAGCCATCACTTATGCTATTAACGATCTAGCTTTCAGCACAATAAATTCAGAACAGCCAGAAATTGAATTGTCAGCTCAGATTCAATAAACAAACAGTTGGGATACTTATGTCAGCATGTCCCAGATCCCTTCAATTGAGGGCCACGTTATATATTAACATACAAATTAACATATTCACTTTCAATTCTAATTGCACCGCCTTTCTATCGGCCCCAAATTTACATTCAATAGTCAACAAGTTTAACTCCTTCAAATAAGCATCTGGCAAATTTAAACACATAGATCACACCATTACGCAACAGGTTGAAAACAATATCAACTTGCAACACAAAATTATCTCAGCAGATTTAGATCTTGGCCTGATCTTTAAAAACCTTTCATCCAGCTTTGAGATCCAGCCTCAAATTGATCCGAGAACCCACTCCTTTGAATTACTTTTGCAAACAAATAGCCAATGAACATGCATGCCTCTTGAATTTAAAAAAAAAAAAAAATTCTAAAAGCCCATAAACATATTAATCAGGAGCACACATTGATCAACCAAAAGAATTAAACTTCCAAATCAGAGATAATAAATCACAAGGGCCATACAGTGCACAAAAACTGTAAGCCTGTCAAGAATCTAAAAGGGAAAGAGAGAACCCAGAAAAGTTTGCCAACAAGCCAAGAGAAACGAAGGCTAATTATGTACATTCAAGAATTCTTGCTCGTATAAAAACATTGTGATTCCTAATCTCTAAATCTCCATATTCACGTGTTACACGCACACACACACACACACTGATCCCAGAAACAGAAGTTCCTGCTTGGTTCAGACAGATATTTGCAAGAAATGGAAAAAAACTTAAAAAACGAAAATGGGGTTGTAGGAAAAGAATCATACCTTGGTGAAGGGAAGAGCTTCGGTTGGATCCGAAGCCTTTAGGAGAAAAAGAGAGAGGAGAATTGTTGAGGTAAATACTTTGTGCCGTTGTGGGTATATAAATCTCCAGATTACAACTAACTATTTATGGAACGTATCTTATGTTATTAATGTGTTTTCGTTCCGTTGTGTGTTTGAGGTTTGCTGTCGAAGACGTTATTTGGGGTCTGTTTCTCTACATGATGAACTACATGTGTGATTCTCTGCATTTGGCAGGCATGAGCCAATAGTAGTTTGCCACGTTACATGAGAGGGCAATTCGGGGAATCATTATGAGAGGGAAAGGTATGTCCACCTAATTGGAATTGGAATAATTTCACCAGAATATAAAATTCAAATGTTCTAGCTTCTAGTACCAGGGTTATTATTGGTATTTTATCAATAACCCTTGAATCTCCTTAAAATTGAGTTTTTGAAACTAATGACTACTAATTACTTAATAATTATTTAATTTATTGAAAATTCAAAACAAAATACAAAAATCTTAACTCAAAATTCCCGTTTCTTTCAATAATTTGACACCAAATAAAATTATTTGTTAATAAACACCTTACACCTACAAACTCATTAGTCATGGTCTGAGTCATTAATAATTAGAGAATAATCAATTTTTTTTTTTGAAGAAAAATAAAAAATAAAAAATAAAGAAAATCTTAATCAAACAATAATAAATAGTATATTTTGGAATATTACTCACTCGGATTGGACACATGAAAGGATAATCAATTTTATTAAGAAGTTGAGAATTTTTTTTCAAATAATACTCAACTCTACTATAAGTCAGTCAATTATTTGTACAAGTGGACTATTATATATATATATATATATGTGTAGAATTAAAGCCAAAAAAATATATTGTCCAATGAGGAAGACTCAATGAAACACGTCACAACTCTTGTCTAATGACTTCGAATAGAACCTCAAAATGTCAATTTTGAGTTGTGCATAAAGAAATTTAAACTTGCATATAAACCACACAATTTCATACAATAATTATTCTGGGCCATATCAATGTTTGCCGCTTTTATTTAAAAGCATATGCCCCTCCACTTGCTCCGAATAATGATTTAAAACCACTAAAAAAATAAAATTTAAAATAAATTATAAAAATTATCCTTTAACTTGATTAATTAATAAAAAACTCCCACTATATTTCAAAATTGTAAATACTATTTTGAAGTATTAAGAATATCCACTTTAGTGTTATTTTATAGATACACCCCCTCAATAGATATAAATTACAAAATAAAATTAAATGTTAGAAAATATTAATAATTTTAAAAGTTAGTTGAATTTTTTTTAATTAGGGCAGATTTTATAATTTTTCCTAAAATTTAACATTTATGCCCTTCAAAGTTTATATTATTCAATAATTGTACGCAGTACATATATATGTATAATTAAATGCACTTAAGTGGGAGTGAACTTTGATGCACTTGCAAATAAACAAATGTTGGGAAATGTGTCGCCGATTGTCTTGGTTCATCAATAAAAAAATATTTTTGTTTTTTTGAATTCCTAGATTTTGTTAGTACTTATTAGCTTTTTTTAAAAAAAAATTATATTCTAAATAATGTCTTTACGAGGACGTCAAGTTCACTAAATTCATGCTAATCAAGATTAGCAATGATTAGAGATTCACTTCATTAATATTTATCGAACAATACAATTTTTTAACAATTTTTTAATTGAATGATGTTATTTCATAACAAAGACATCACAATCATAAGGACGAGGAATCATTGATAATGATTACCTTTTTTTTATTAAAAAAAATAAATAATTCCTATTGAGCGAAATGTACACTCCACCACGTAAATTTTGCACAAAAGTACTTTAAGTGGTTTTGCACACTGCCTTTTTTTTTTTTTTTTTTTTTAGTTTGTCTTTCCTTCCCTAGTCTCTCTTTTCATAAGATTCAATCTATTTATAAATTTCAACAGTTTTACATTATTATTCCCAGCCTTGATTTTCTCTGTGTACTAGATTGTGACCTCATTCACAACGTCCAGTTTCTAAGGTATGAAAATTTTATTAGTATTTTAATTATCTTATAGTTTAAATAACTAACTTTTTAAGTCAAATATTTGGCATGCTCTTTGATATCATTACAATAATTTCTTAAATAAAGCAACTAAATTATTGATATTATATTAAAAAATAATTAAATTAATTGATCAATAATATTTCAACGCTTCATTCTCATGTCTCAATAAATTAATTTTATATCTACTTTTCTTGTTGCATATCATTTCTTCGTTCGAGTTTGATTTGTATTGGGTCAAGTAATATTTTTAAAACTGAACAAGATTGCTCGATTCGATTAATCTAATTATAAATAGGTGGCTGGTCTAATCCGGTTGAATGCAAAAAATCAAAAATTCAGTTAAATAAGTCAAAAAAAAAATTTCTTTTTCTTTTTTTTTATCTTTTTATAAAGTTTAAATTTAATATTTGATTATATTTATGTGGTTATTTAGATTTTAAATTTTATTAAATATATTTTTAATTAATTATATATATTTTTTAATCTTGTGCATAACTATTTAGTCTATTATATATTATATATAATATAAAAAAAATAGTCAATTTTATTAAACCTATAATGAAATTTACCGTTGAACCTATTCGATTAATTGAACCACGATAATAAAATTAATGTGATTATAAAAATAGTGAGTGGATGAGAAATTGGATGAAAGAGTAAAACGATGAATGTTAATCATCCCAAAATGCAGGACCACAAAAGCAAACAGCCAACTCATTCATTTCAAAAAAATTGCCTCTTTCCGACAATGATCAATTTTCGGGGTAGGTGAACAACCCACTCATAATTTTCAGCCTTTAAAAATTGTTTGCTTTGCCAGGTGAGGTGGGGTTTGAGATTATGAAGTTGAGAAGGGATTTTTATGGGGCCAATTAGGTTGTAAGAAGGACCATCTGGAAGCACTGATCAATGCAGAAGCTGGTGAAACATGATTCAGACAAGTCATATAATATATTTTACTAGCATAATAAATAGTGGGCTTATCTTCAACCTCAGAATGTTAATAGTAGAATATATATATATATATATATATACACAAAGATGTATACAGATTGTAAAGCTGGCAGATCCAACGAACAATGACCAAGATAAATCTTTATTATAATTTGTGGCTAATCTCGTCGAGGCATAAATGCTTTGTAACTTATAAGCAAGGACCACTTAACCCATGCAATAATTTCTGGAAGAATTTATTAATTTTGCAATTCCAGATACTTAAAGTGTTCAACCCCAGCATACTTATTTGTAACCAAAGTAAGTTTATTTAAAATATTTTATACTTTTTTTTTTCTATTTTAAAATAAGATATTTCTGAATCTTATAAAATATTAATATTTTAAGCATGAATTAAGAAATCATTTTATAAAATATCAGTAGTGACTATTATATAATATATACATAATCAAATTATAAACTTTTTTAATTAAAATATTAAAATAAGTTTGATTTACTTATTTTTTTCTCAAGAAACTAAACATCTTATTTGTAAATTTTATAAATTTATATTTTAAAATCTTTACAATACATGTTATAAGTTTTCAAAATAAGACGTTTATGTAACTTATAAACTCAAGCAAATCAACAACTCGCTGAACGTGTTGTATGTCGGGCTTATCCAACCCTTCTCAAAATAAGATGTTTATATAACTTATAAACTCAAGCAGCAACTCGTTGAACGCGTTGTCTGTTGGGCTTCTCCCAATCCTTAAAATCGACTAATTTATATGTAAGTGTAGGAAGGTGCACACAGCAACCCTATGGGCCTTTTCGGTTAAAAGAAGATAGTGATTGGAAGAGGGGAACAGGGGAGGGACAAATCGAAACGACTCAATTGATTGTTCAGAAGAAGAATATATCCCCATATCATAGTATTCAACAAGAAAATGTTGTGTGCATGTTTTTATCGTATTGTTTCACATACATCCTTAATTACCAGACCATAAAAAATTATATGTTAACCAGTGTCAATATGAAGACAGATGAAATGCAATACTTGAAAATGCACCCCATCCTTTCGTATCTAAAGAACATAAACTGAGGCAAGTACAGTTTAAGTTGAATATGAAGTGACGATCCGATTTGATGTTGATATAACGAAGTACGTAATCAATTTACATGAAAAAAATAATAATATACTAATACCTATTTATTTAAATCATGAATTTCAAATCATTCCTACTATCAAAAAATGAAATATATAACCAACTGATTTCTAAGCACAAATATTTCCTCAAATCCAAGCCATTACAACTTTTTGTCTTATGAGTAAAAAGAGACGAGGCATAATTAATGGCTATCTGTGTATTAAGATCTTGTCTTAGGAGAGTACAATTAGTATACACTTAATGTAAATCATTTTTTCTCTATGAATAAAAAAAGATAAAAAAAAATGAGAGATTCAAGGAAAGAAAAAAGATGAGAGATGGAGGAGGAGAAAAATATCAAAAGATGAGAGCCCTTAATTACAATAAATAACGGTAGGTAACATGAGAGTACAATTGGTATACACTTAATGTAAATTATTTTTTCTCTATGAATCAAAGAAGATTAAAAAAAAAAAGAGAGAGAGAGAAAGAGAGAGAGATATTCAAGGAAAGAAAAAAGAGGAGAGATGAAGAGAAAAATATCAAAAGATGAGAGCTCTTAATTACAATAAATGTACAAG
This sequence comes from Paulownia fortunei, assembly GCA_019321725.1. Classification (NCBI taxonomy): domain Eukaryota; kingdom Viridiplantae; phylum Streptophyta; class Magnoliopsida; order Lamiales; family Paulowniaceae; genus Paulownia; species Paulownia fortunei. Next base: position 5,152,390 of record CM033114.1, on the reverse strand, counting down.
AGTCGACGGCCAAGACGAGGTGCCAAATCAGAAGATGGTGTCTATAGTCAGCTTCCTCCTTCTAGGCGTTTTCTCTATTACTTGCTTTTGCAAGTCCATAAAATTTGAACCCTTATGGGCAAACAATCTCCGCAGATTGATCACAGAAAGCTCGTTAAAGCTAGCGACCGCTAGATCAGCCTGCCCAAGATCATACCTGCATTTTAAACCGGGCATCAACATTTTGATACAGAAAATGATAGTGATGTTGAGAGCAATAATCATCTGTCTGCTTTACTATTTTTTCTGTCTTTGAAGTAGCACCTTAAGCACAAGATTTAATTTATAGTTTTGAATCAAGGAAGAACCACAAAGTTGTTAACAGGAGTGGGTTCAAGAAAAATTAGTTAACAGCCAAGATAGAAAATCTCCAAATTCCATGGAAGTTTAGTTAGCACCAGATCATGAAAAGAAATCTTAGTTCATTTTCTACTTTTTGGCAAGGCCGAAGGGAAGTTAGCACACTAAGTTATTCACATAAACTAATTCATTGACATATCGAAATAATAAATGCCAAACTAAGAGTTATGTCAGTGATACATACGCTGGATGAGCACCAATCAAAGCTATAGCCATCATCGTACAATTGTGAGCTGCGGTTATTCCCTTGGGATCATCCTCAAATACAACACACTTGGAGGGTTTTCGGTCCAACTGTAAAACAATTTTCAAGCAGGTCAAATCATGCTAATTAAAACATGGTCTTAATCATTTTTCAGGGTGTTGAATACTATAAAGAGGAACGAAAAGCTACAAGAACAAAGTTAAATGGAATTAAGATCTATGACCGGAGAAGCACAACCATTGCCACATCGCTACATGAATTTTACCATCATATTTCCTCACTTAAATATTCCTGCATCACATATGTCAAATATTATTTCTTTCTCTTTCCCTTGATTGCAACCCCAGTCACTGCTGAACATACCTTCACAGCTGCTGATAGGAATCTATGGGCTATGGACTCCATACCATCTTCCTCAGAGACAATGGCCTGCAACTCCAAAAAGAGAAAATTTTAGCTGTCTTCATAAAGATTCCGAATCTTGCATGTTTCTAATGCATTTGAATTTAAAAACAAGAAAACAGAATTTGGAGTCAGGTATTTCATTTGTCAATTTTCTGATCCCACCGACAGTCTTGAAGGCATCCTAACCTCTAACTAATAGCCAAATTCTTTCCTTTTTAAGCATCTGCATATGACTGTATGAATCTACATCCATAATTGACAAGACATTTGTCCAATGAGTTGTAAAAAGATAAAAATCTAAACTGAACAAGCTATAACACAAATTTAAGTTGAGATCATATGCAATATGAATTAACAGTGACAAAATGGAATTCATAACAAGATAACTGCATTGTCACACAAGATAAGGAAACAAAAGAATTAAAACGTTAAATTCAATAAATATTAAATATCAATAGCATCATTGCAAATAGCATAGATAGTTATGAAAAAGAAAACCATCAATAAATCTTCATCTATTATATGTACGTGCCTCTGTGTGTGTGTGTGTGTGTGTGTGTGTGCGTGAGAGAGAGAAAGAGAGAAACCTGAAAAAACTTTTTCAGTCCCATTCGCTCTAAAGTGTCAACCATGTTTTTGCGGTCAAGACTTGAAACAACTGCACAAGGGATGCGAGATGTAGCTACAGCATCTAACCATTCTTTTAGCCCTTCTATGGGTTCTGAGAGCTAAAAAAATTATAAAATGTTCATTACCGCATCCGTCTAAGACAAATAAAACATCCACATATAAATGTATTGAACAATCTTACTTTGAGAAGATTGTCATAATATAACTGAGAGAGCCTGGACTTCAGTCTATCTGTATCATCTTCAGCCTTCCCCCAGAGCAATACCTGAAATTTTGTCAAAGACATCCATCCTCAGGTGTAAAGCAGAGATGTTGAAACTTTAATAAAGTATTGTTCATCTTGCTTATAGATTAGCTATGTTAAACATTCTTATCACACTGGTCAATAAACAATAGAATAACCAACGGCAAAAGAGTTCTCATATTATAATATGCCATCTGTCACCATTATCAGAGTTGGAAATAGATATCAGAACAAAATATTATCAAAATGTCAGACCATTTGATTAAAAAATTAAAAGACTGCTTGTTTGATGATGGCATGAGATAAAGCTGAACTCGAGAATGCCTGTGCACATTGAATCATCCTAGGAATTATGTTCTTGCCTCATCAAGTTTACCAGACACTGGGGAGGTTAATAAGTTAAATAAGTATAGCATATTATATACCTAAATGGTACTTAAATAGGTAAAAAAAAAAAAAGCATTTATTCTGCTACTGATTGTGGATTTGGTTGCCTGTTTGGCATAGGATCATGGTGTTGCACCAACTTCCACCTTACAAAATCTGAAGTAGTCCTCAAGCACAGTAATACGAAAAGGAGAAGATTAACAATAAACAGGTAGAGCAGTAAAACCACACAGTAGATTAAAATTATTCTTTTCCTTGCAGATCCACACTAATTTGGCCAATTAAGATAAGCCTATAATCATAATCAAAACTAAATTACCAAACATTAAATGACATCAGAAACTATTAGAAATGTAATGGTAATGTTAAAATAAGTGTACCAAGCATATATCCATCCACTTGGTACAAGTACATATCTCTGCACATAATCAAACTTTTGTCTCACCCTTTTTCCATGAGATAAGGTAGATTTGAAACCAAACTCCCCTTTCCCCTGCATTTTCTCTGGTTTGCACTATGAACAATATATAACCAGCAAATTTGTTGTTACCATGACAAACATCCTCTTACTCAGACATTTTATGCTTATTTTCTGTAGCAGATGATATTGCTTTTCTACTATGTATGTAGCTTCACCAAGTCAAAATTCATCAAATTTTTGAAGAGCTTAATCATTAATTAAAGGCTATATGGAAATATTTTAAATATCACTCAATAAAGTCCTCCTTACCCTTGTCAGTGACTGGCTCTTGGAAGGCAAAAATAGTGCTCCAAGTGCCAATAAAGGGAATTACAAGTCCGAGAATTTATAGTCCTCACTACAGTTCATTAACAACAATTCGACTGCTGAAAGAAGCTACAGGAATAGATAATCCTGGATGGAGGTAATCATGCTACAGTATGATCCAATAGTTTAATGAACCAAGAAGGATTATTTCGGCAATCAATTCAACTATACATTTGAACAATGCAATTCATGGAAACATTAGACTAAGCTTGGATGTAAATTTAAACTTAAAAGGTAAAGATTCCCGACAACATGATAAAAAAATATACAGATGATGCATCTGAGAGAAATTTAGTCTTAGGAGGTCATGGTGCGCATCAGTGTTCTTGTGATGCAATTCAGGGTCTTTAAAGTGGTTTCTTAAGGGTCCTAAGAAGTTCATTGAAGAAAAGGTATTAGCTCCCTCATGGAACACCATCCAACGCTTGAAGATAGAGGTACGAGGGCACCCCAACTCATCACTGTAATCCTTTGCAGCTCTAATTTTTAAAATTCTAGGTCTCTACTGCATGTCTCTCATAGGAGAGAGAAGAATAGGAAGGTGCTACTTGTTAGCTTAGTGTTGCGCAAGGGGCTGGCCTTGAGCGCAAATGTGCAGAGTGCCTCGGCATTTGGTGATTAGTGTGATGGATTTCTCAGTAGGTTGCGAGACACTTGGACCCAACGTGCGCGGGAACTAGCAAAAGCGCACGAATAGCTTGGCGAGCGCGCGAGAAGTGCTTGGCCAAGCTGCAGACGATTGCTCGAAACTTGGACACGCAAATAATGAGTCTCCCTGATGGTTTCCAGGCATGTGAGGGTCATGTGGGATGGTTCTTGGCAGTTGTTGGCCAAGCAAACCGCCCGACACATAGCAGATGGTGGCATTGGCTGACTGTATGGCATTGCCACATGTTGGCATTCGATTGGCTGGTTTTTCTTACACAATGAATGTCCACCGCGCGATTTTATGTTGCCTATTAGTTTCAACCAAGAGCTCCATGTTTTGAGACATTACATGCAAACCTTGGCAATCCTTGTATTGTGTACTTGAGAAAGATAATACGACGTTGGAAGTTTTCTTGTAAATTGTGTGTTGCTTTAAATTATGCTAGTGTGCGTGTGTTGTGGCTTGCAATTTACTACGCTCGGACTATATTCAAACACGAGTGTGTGTGAGGGAGAGTTGGCTAACTGATTGGTGCACAACCAGGCCACACGATGGGTTGAAAATCAAATGGAAAATTCCTAGATTTAGATACTCTGTGACAAAGGGGGTGATGAACCCAAAGGTCAGATTTTTCAACTGCTCATTAAAGGGAAGGACATGAAAAAGTATTATGGCTGAAAGAAATGGAAAAGCCACGAGGGAGGAAACCCCCGCCTCTAATCACACACACCCTTTCGAAGAAAAGAATTCCTAGTGCTCACCCGCTCACCCCTCCTGCTTTCACGGCAACCCCCACCACTAGTCACACACACCCAATCTAACAAAAGTATTTCTAGTGCTTACCCCTCCTGCCTATTCCTAACAAACAAATGGACAATTCCTAAAAGAATGCTTCTAGATGAGACTAACCAATAACCTACCAACAAGAAATACCAACCAAGACAAAAATATAGAACTAGTATGAAGTGACCAGTTGAAAATTTTCATAATTCTGAGCTTCTAAAGCTTTGTTTTAATAAACTCAGTCTACTAAAAGTATATCTGAGAAACCTCCACACCCCCTCCCCAACAAAACAGAAAAAAAAAAAAAAGAAAGAAGTTTAAATAAAATCCTCTATCTCAAAAATATAGTAGGAGGCAGACATGAGATGAAAAATTGAATATACGTTGAAATGTCAATATGCGAGAAACTAATGCAGGAACTGCCTATTAATATCTAATTTTACACTGAATTCTAACAATATACAGATAAAAAATATAAAGTTGAAAGAGTCATACTTCTTCAATATCCAGTCAACTAAACAAATATAATTAAAGCATTAGGGTCTTAATAAACTATAAGCTTCAGGGGAATACATATAGGAAATGTAAATCATCTTGGATTCCCATACCTTATGCAGAACATGATCAGCACCTGCATAATGCAAAAATCTTTGCACATTGTCATCTCCAGGAATCTCCTTTCCTGCACAATAATTATTACTTAGTCGTAATCAATAGGATTCTCCAAGACACTAGAGATATTTGGTTAATTATCATCCTATCAAAGTACAGAATCTCCCTGATAAGCTAAAAAAATTAGAACCATGGAATGACAATATCCTTTGTCTTAATACCAAATCATTACCTTCTTTAGCAGCACTGAACATTGTTTTGTTGTCTGTACAAATATTAGAAAACCTGGGATACCTAAATTGCGTGTAAACCTTCTCAATTTCTCTGTTCACGCATTTTAGAATCCAGAACGAATTAAACTTAACCTGCAAACTCAATTTCTGTGAGCACACATCCATTGAGCAGCCTCACCCAAGAGAAATAATCCCATGTTCGGGCTTAAAATAGGATCAGATATTTGTAACCCATCAAATCTATAGTGCATTTGAGCCCATGCTATAGCACCGACAGCATGCAGCTAACTGCTCCATTAAAGAGAGAAAACTTAGGCAAAAAGTTCATTTCCAAGTTTATACTAAGGTGATAACTCTCCTATATACTCCCACGGTTTTATTTAGTGTGTTGACATTAGTACTTTTCTTTTAAATGTAGGGAAAAGGTACATTTTCTTTTTCATATTTTTATTTCATTTTGGATATTTAAGGGAAGCTTAATTTTTGTAAATACATAATTTGATCTACATTGTTCATGCACAGGCCTATGGATTTATTTCTGACAGTCCGCTCATGCTTTTGCACTCCAAAATCTGCCACCCCAAGGTCGCAACCAGAGGTATTAAATTTTTTAGCAACTATTGTCTCAACTAATGAGGCCATACTATGGTTTGGTCTCACCACACTTAAACTCAGCAAATATAAGATTGTTATATAAAGTAACTGACTGGCGATCAGAAACCCAAATAGGGAATGCTGCAGACCTTCTTCAGATGCAAGTTGTTCCCACGCGCGCAACTTTAAAGATCGAGTATCTGCCTGTATCACGATCAAAGAATGGCGAAGTCAGTAGAAGACTATGCAGAATCATTATTTTGATATAAACAAGGCAAAGGCATTAATTTTTAGAAAATATACATCCTTAAGGAAAAACAATCATTTATGCCTATCTCAAACTGTTTTCTTTAAAAAGTAAGAATTTCATACGTACGGCGCCAAGGGGACCCAACCCATGTGATGCAGGGGTAATCAGATCATTTGATAAGGCATACCCAATTCGGCAGTCTAAAATTATAAGTATGTATCTCATTTCAACTATGGTAATTTTGTATATCTGGGGTGTCCATGGTATTATGAAGATCACGGCCACAGTTGAGAGCAAGAGGCAAGGAAGCTTGAAAGACATGCAAAAGACCTCAAAAAGTATCATGTCAAACAACAATCATAAGACTATCAACAACTATTTTAAAGAAAAAACTGATGAAAAAAGTAAAAATCTAGGCTTTGAGGCCCCGTTTTCAAATCTTCATCAGCCATTTTGCATCAACAACCTTCCAAATCAATTGCCCACATAATTCTCATGCAAAAGTATGCTTAGATCACTTCATCTACCAATTCAGCCAACTGCAGTCAAAACCATGCAGTTGTTGTTTCCCCAGATAAATGAAGCCAGCTTTATTATCCATTACCAAATCAAAACTGAGATTTGATAATTGTTTAGCACTTGATGAGGATTTTAGCAAAGACATTGGATCAGATGTTTCAGGCTTTGATGATAATAGATTAGAACTACTTCTCCTTATAGTTGAGATAGTTAAAAACATGCAATAATTACCTCATGGAGTACATAAAGGTAATCATTTTAAATGCAAAATTGTAGTGATCTCCACTTTAAGATCTATACTCCAAAAATAGCAAAGAATTAACATAATGATGAATGTTTCTTAGTCCAGCTCCTAACTCATTTTTCTCCGTGAGAAAGAGACAGCAGCAGTAATTATATGATTAGGTAAGGCAAAGCCACTTTGTTGGGAAAGAGTGCCAATTAAAAGCACATACTATGGCAGAATTAAAAAAATTCACTCAAGCTCAACTATAACTATGGGATTTCAATCTTACAGTCAAATTGAGCTCCAATCAACAATCATCAAACCAGGAATGTAAATAAAACGCAAGTAAAAATTGCACATAATGATTTTTTTACGTGGAATCGCATCTCTTCTACCTTCCTCACTCTGTTCTCTTTTCTGTTCCTCTGTCATTTTAATCTCCAATTCCTGAAATCAGACCTGAATTTTGTTCTTTATCATCTCAAGTGTCTACATGCACTCCCTTACATATATTAATTTTCTGTTTCAGTTATCCTAGTTCATTAAACACAAGAGAGCCTAAAACCTTTCAGTGCATAATTGACAGCTCTCTCCAAAATTGGCAATTTCCCGAGTCTAATTTGTTTAGCCAAAGTATTATCTCACTGCCTGCCATCAAAGCCCACTCGTCCTACAAACCCATTTACCCAAAATGGGATTGTAGAAAATCTCTAAATCAGAGACTGTGTGCCCGCAAAATCACATAGCAGATTAAATTCACTACCACAGGGTCCAACCTCCAATATACTAGGCTAGTATTCACCACAAAAACAATGAAACACAGAGCTCACTTTCCCGCTAAATCCTTTCCCCTCTACAAACTTATTGAAGTAACTTTCAGAATCCACCCCCCCCCCCCACCCCATTTACCATTAGATGTTCATAAGTATGAAGGTTCTACTTTTAGTGTAAAAATTACGTAAGAATTGAACACATGAACACATTCCGTCTTTAAATAAAATAAGATTCTCCATCAGCGCAATTTGCTATCGTATATCATGGCTTTTACTCCTCCCAAAAGATACAAAAATCTAAAGAAGACAGGAATTGACCATATGAAAGAAGATTCAATAGTCCGTGTTTTGCTCCTACTAATGGCAACACCATACAACACCCACATATTTTCCAACAGATTACAAGGGATATATGTCTTTCAGGAATGAATAAAAACTGCTGTGGCATAGTAAACAACCTTAATCAGAAGCACATGATTATAATTCAAAACTTTACCACGACATTATCCCAAGAGAATATCAGGCCATAGGCTTCATCAGGCTTCATAGCATATCGAATTCTTTGGAGAAATCCTTCTTGCATTCTATCATTTAAAAAGTCCTAGCATGACACCAACAATAAAACAATTATAAGACATCCACCAAAAGAATACAGCTGATTTTTTAAGAAAAGTGAGACATGGAGGATATGCAATGCAATGTATAAAAGAATTCTATCATACATTTTGAAGCTTACCACATCAACTTTAAGGGGACCTTCGGGTCTAAATGTCTCAAAACCTTCCCCATATTCAGCTCCAATTACCTGGAAGAAATTAAAGAAATAAGTCTACAGTGAAATTATTGATATGGCTACATAAAAATTACAAACTTTCTGGAGAAAGAGGCCAAAACATGCGTTTAGGTGCACATATTTGAGTGCATGTAAAAATATCTAATGTTAAAATCTGTACTCACTTAAAACAAGCCAAATTCTTGAAGAAAAAAAAATGCAAATTTGACGGAAAATCCAGAAACCCAATTCCAAAAAGTTCATAATCGTATGGAGAATAAACAAAAAAGGAATTCCTGTTTCTCTTTCTGTTCCATAAAACAAAAAACCTCAAAAAACTCAGTGAAAATGTAAAGAAAGCAGAAAGGACCTCTTCCATGAAAGTTTTGTTGGGCATATTCGGAAACCCATTAAGTTGCCCATTTTCATCCGACCCGAAAGCGTTCCTTGTCAGTAGAACTTTGTTTCGATGCTGTTCCGCTGAGCTTGAGCGCTTTAACCTCTGCTCATACAGATTAACGACGCGTTAACAAGGCGAATAGTTAAGAACAAAAGAAAATCGAAAACATAATCATATAGAAGAAGAGTCAGTACCGAAAATGGGAGTCCAGATGGGAGGTGAGACGAAAACGACGTCGGAGTGAGGGGAAGTAGAGAGGAGCTTCTGAAGCTCAGAGCATTCTCCATTTTTGGGGGTCACGAGCTCTCGAAGTCCCGTCAAAATATAGGAGCTCTCATTATATGGGCTTTGATTTGGGCCTCTTCATTTTATAAGGCCCACTAAGTAGTTTGGAGTCAAATTGAAAATTTGTGTGCACGTCATTATTTAATTGTTCTTATAAAAACATTTTCATAATAGTATTAAATAGCACCAAAAAAAAGTGTGAAAATAGTAAAATTTTCAAAGCTAATTTAACTTTGTACGAAAAAATAAAATACTCAACAATCATCCATTAAGCTAGTAAAAAATAATTTCAATTAATTTGAACTTATATATCGTCCATAAAATAAAACGAGTGAGTGAGACTGAATTAAATTCAAGTCTACTTACGATCTAATCAAATAAGTCCAAAATTATAAAGTAGTTTTGATTTTTGTGCATACCAAGTATTTGCAGGAGTATGTCATTTTCAGCAAAAGGATGCCTCATTAAGAATTGCAATACTTATGAATATGTAGTTATTATAAATTGAATCAATTTGGAAATTCTTATTCATATAAAGTTCAAATGGCTAATGGAAAGAACCCTCTCTCGCTCCAAATTCTCTTCCATCACATACTCAAATTTAGATCCGTGAAATTCTAACCACATCATTTAACATTGTTACATCAAACAAACCATAAATCCTTAGATTGTTGATGTAGTGAAAAATCATTCTTTGTTGCGCCTTGGGTCAAAAAATTACAGTTATGAAAAGAGACAATTGATTAAGTAAATTCCTTTTTCTACCTTATTGAGTTGTTTAGGACTGTTAATAAGAAAGGTTTGGGTTAGATTTAGCTGGATCCAGCCCGAATGTGACTAGTCAAATCTCTATGAACATGGGCTCTACATCATATTAATAGTATCATAGTAAACTATTAACATTTTATTTGGATCTAAAAAATCAAGAATTCCAATGCAGTCCGAATCTGAAACTGCATAAATAAGTAATTTCTCATAGTAATTGTATAAAAAAAAACATATTGATGATTACATACAACCATATAAACAATAAATTCTAATTGCGGCAACAGTATTATAAATAACTCATTACTGTTCCTCGTTATACGATATATGAGTCCTATTATGTTTATAGGATCCGAATTGTATTCGAATGAGGTCATACAACACTGCATCCGAATCCATTTATATGTTAATATCCGTAACTGAATTTTGAATGCGATTTGCATCCTCAACCAATCATATATAATCATATCCTAATATGATGGAATTCAGAAAAAGATCCGATCCATTGGCAGTTCTTGACTCGAGCCTACACAGCTCATTGGCCCATTTGCAAATACTAAGGGAAACGCGTGAACTTCAATATTGTCCACCAACGTAGTCCAGATATTTATCCACCTGGCTGCCATCCTAATTTGCAAACAAGAATGTACACAAACAAGTAAAAGAAGCTTGGTAGAATCAACTTGGCTTTGTCCAAGCTGTGAAGCTCAAGAAGAAATCACTTCAATGATTTCCAGGTAGTTGACATAAACCCATCAAGGGTTATGCATCAATATGTCACCCATTAGACCATATTCCCAACTTCCACCTAATTCTTTGAAATTATCCTGTAGAATTTACGGTTCTTTTTATGAAGCTCAAGTTAAGCACAACGTATAGGTTTATATATCAATTCAGAAATTAATGATCAAATGTTGGGATACCAAGCACTAATTAGTTTTATGACTACTAATTTGACAATAATCTTTCACCCATCCACCCTCCGATGGAGTTAAAAATACACTAGCCATCGTAGTTATGCTCAAGACATACTGATAACAAGATCAAAGCATTAATTTCATCCCAGAAACAAGAATCCTTACATTACAGACCCTCTTCAAAGTTTCACCCTTTTCTCTATATGTACAAACGCAAAAATGAACCCCTTCAAATTTTCCCAGGAGAGAAAATAAATCAAGAACTAAATTTCAAAGATTACTTACAATAGCCAAAATGACTTGCCTCCGATTATGTATGCAATGGCAAAGGTTTATTAACCCATAATTCCGGCCCCGGCCATTGCAACAAAAAATTTCCCATTAGTCCACATGTGAACAACCAGGGAAACTAGTGCTGTCCAACCTTCAAGGAGCTTTCTTAGTTACCCAAGTGCCTGCTCGAAACCTATATCACAAGAGACAGGTACTTTAGTTTTTTTAGTTGAAGTATGTGGTGTAGAGAAGTCTAACTAAAGCAAATAAATTAAGATCATGAAACATTGTTTAGTTCTACAACTTGCTGCTGGAAACATAAACAAAAGGTAGAAGGACAAGGGCATACGAATCTTCAGAGTAGAAGCTCCACTGCGTGTCAGATAGGAAGAATCCAAATCCATCAGAGCTTTCAGAATCACAATACATGTCATAGTCCTCATAGTTCTGTGATCCAATTCAAACCCATGTGCTTAATATAATAAATCATATGCCAAACAATAGCTCAAGTTATTCACAGACAGAAACACAGATCAGAAACAAATGATCAAACCTCATCATATTTGCCAACCTCAGCTGAATCTGCTTCATCGTCGACCTACAAATGAAAATCTCATCACCACCATCTCTAAAACCTTGCAATTGTAGTAAGAGATTATGTCCATTGTAAGTTAGAAGTTTGAAGCAGGGAAGGGAACCTAGATATTCAGGCATCAAAAGAGATTGAACTATCTCATGCACTTCAGAAGAACTAACAGAAAATATATAATATCTAAAGTTGACAACTTCAGAAATTTTCAAGGAAATAGTAGCTATGCGAAACAATTCTAAGTTGAGAGAGAAAGTCGTAGCAACAAGGATATCCGAACAGACCTGCATAAAATTAACCTTGCATCATGGCAACTTGTTTTATAAAGCATGTCGAATTAACTATATTTTGAAAGGTTCAACAGAAATGTGACATTAAATTATTGACCTATAATGCCCTTATTTAGCTTTAAGGTTTTTAGTAGCATCATCTTTGAAATCATCACATAGCATCTGCAAATATCAGAATTTCAGCAGATTTTTTTCTATGAATTCGACCTACATCAACACACAATGAGAAACCATAGTTCATATAGTTACCCATTGCATCTCACTTTCCTCCTTGTGCAACAGCTTCACGTAAGCCGAGTTCACTTTGTCAGCCTGAAGAAGGAAAGGTAGCCTCTCCTAGAAAACCAACAAGTCAATCAACTATATTAGGTATTCCCTTAGAGATGAAATCTCAAGAATCAATGGAATCTCATTTTTGCCAAACCCACACCTCTTTTGACATGGTCTTCCATGTCTCAAATCCTTTCTTATCTATCTCAACTTCATTTCCATCTTTGCACGTCTTTATAAACTCTTCCCTACAAAAAGCACCAAACATGGTATAGTGATGCCCATCCTTACGAGATCAAGCCAACAGTTCTCCTGATTTTGCTCCTGACTTTCAGTTAATAGAGCCAAAATGTACTAATAGAAAATGTAAGAAATATGCATAAACATTTTCTACCTGACTAAGTGCGTTCCACATCGGTCCCAGGTTTAACTTTTCTTTATAAATAAAGGATTTAAACATGGTTTATGATGCAAATAACTATACAAATTCACAACAACCTGCATTACAATTTCTTCAAATAGTATCCGTAATACAAATTAAAACAATACTATTACTTAATCAATCTCATCAAGAAAAATCCATCAAGTTCGACTTGATCATAATACTAGTAAAAATCAATCCCCTCACAAATAACCAGACTCCACAAAGCCCGCCAAAACTCATAATGCATATAGCCAAAAAAACAAGTAAATCAGCTATAATTAAATAGAGTAACAAGAATCAAGAAAAAGAACACACATGAAAAAACGAAAAGCCGATCTGGGCTGGTCCTGAATCCTCTGCTCCTTCACGTTTCCATTCTCAAATTGGCTCTTCAGTTTCTTCCTCACATTTATCTTGATTTTACACTCATGCATATCATCCAGAGCAATTGGTACAGAAAGCCCACAACTTTCACTGCAAAAAAGCATCACATTTCTACACTCCTAAGCGTAGTCCAAGCAAGCAATACATTCAAATCTCATAAACTGAAAACCGACCAACGAAATTAAATAATGAAGTGAAAATAGAAAGAATTAAAAGGCCCAAACCATTTTTGGAAGGCGCTGCCGTCAGGACCACGGCGGATTGCATGGACCCTTTTTCTGGCTCTTGATTGGTACACCATTGAAGTTGAAAGCTACGCCTTTACGGCTGCTCCAGCCTATATTGAGCCTCAATGAGTCAATGTGTTTAATTTGAGACTGTCAATTTATAGATGTGACTCAGTGGGTTAGGCTGGAGCATTTTTAACGTAAGCCTTTGCGTAGGGTAGCCATGTTTAATGCTCTAGGGTATGTTTGTCTCGTTGAAGACATTTGGTGAAATGAAGTTTTTAGTTCTAAAAATAAAGCTAAGATTATTAGTATTAACTAGTCCTTTTCTTTAAACCATATAATTGAAGGAAGTATCACAACCATTGATTCCAATAAATTTATATTTTTGACTAAAAGTAAATGTTTTATTTGATTTTTAAGTAGAATTCACAAATATAAGAAATTCTATATAAAATTATATCAATTTTTTTTGTACATCACAAGTTAACATCCTATGATCATTCATAAAAAAAAAAAAAAAAAAAAAAAAATTGAAGTGATTTATAAGTGAGTATAATATATTTATTTAATAATTTAAATTAATTATTTATATAAAATGAAGACGAATGTTAAATAATTACTATTAAAATTTTTGATGGTGGGTTCCACTTTCAAACTCTCACCCTGTAAGCTTCGAGCGTAATATTTGTAGTGTGTCTAATCTTAAGTTCTTAAAATTTTTAGTTGATTAGATTTTGAATTTAAATAAATATACTCCAAAATCATTGATATCCATAATAATTTTTTAGTTTTATTATTGTTTTTTGAAATAAAGAACAGTTAAAATTTTAAGAGTCATGAATCTACGTTATAAAAGTATTAATTTTTTTTTTTAAATTATTAATATTTATTATGAGTAATAATATTTAACCCTACATCTTATATATGAGATTAAAATTCGAATCCTGACATTTTCTATTTTCCGATCAGGATTTGAGTTTATAAAAAAAAGCAAAAAAAAGATATCTTTCAAGTTAACGAGCTATATTACATTTCAAATTTGTGGTATCTTTTTCTTTTTTATAGCTTCATCTTTTGCCCTAAATAAGTTCGGAGGCAAATGGGGCACTTCACGGGCGCATTTTAGCGGGGAAGCTAAATTGAGCTGGCGGGGATGCAATAATTAAACTGGGAACTTTTGAAGGAAAGGCCAAAGATTTCCCGCGGGTGAATCAAAAGTTGAAAAGCGCATTCTACCTGTCAAGACGGGACACGTTAAAGTCGTGAATGATTTAGATGGACGCGTGTCTCGACCTTATAAAACACGTTAACTATACCTCAGATCGCCGTCAAACACTTCCCAAGTTACCAAATGCCCAAACCAACCTTCACTGGAGAAGGAATCCAATGCGGATGGAGGGGTGGTTTGGGGATTTGATCCTTGTTGATTTGGGGGATTTGACGTGAAATGAAGGATGATGTGATTTGAGTTGGCATAAGAAAATAAAAGAAATTAATTAAAGCAAGATCGGTTGCTTAATTAAGGCAAATCAAAGGATTCGACCCATCAAAATCAGAAAATGGCAAAAATTGCAAACCTTGGATGTGAACCTTACACTACCCTAATGGTGAATATATAGGACCATTGGACAATAATTGTGGAAATGGGTTGGTTCTAAACAGTTGCTCCATTACTAATAATTAAATTAAAATAGTTATCATTTTATATCTTGAATAGGTATGTTTGGTAATTTGCACCTAACATTTGGAAAAATAACATTGTACATTATTTAAACACAATTTTTTTTTTTATTTTTAATTTTGCACTTTGCATCCCTCTTTCACTTTTTAGTTAATATTTTCATCCAAAAATCATTTTGGCCACGAAATGAGGGGATTTTTATTACAATTGTGATATTTTATATTGTATTTCATATATATAACATATGCATGTGTATAAATTATATTTATAAATATATATTTAAAATTAATTATATATATATAAAAAGATATTTTATAAAATATAAAATATAACACAAAATTAGAATAAATAATTTAAATTACATTTCACCCACCACTTCAAGCATTTTCAACATCAAAATCTCTTCTTTCCCCCTTTTTTTAAGCCAGTTCCCTAGCCCCATACCCAAGCTTGAAATAAAAGCGTCCATCCTTAGTAAAGGCTCACCCAAATAACATGGACCAACCACGCAAATCTAAGCCACCTATCGTACCGCTGCTGTCGAAACTACACCAAAGAAATGCATATGAAAATGATCAAAACGTCAAGTGGCTTCAAGAATGCTTTGTAATCTTAGCATAAGAAGGTGATATTATATTACGTCTGTTGGAAAAGATGTACTCTAAGTATTAGTTCACTGTTTCTGCTCTCCTTCCCCAACTAAATCATCTGCACAATACGTTTACATGACATGTCGTAAGAATTTCGACGCTCAAGTCAGTAGCAATTCTCTTTAAAGATGATGAAAATTAGATAGATATGTGTATTTTTTATATATGAAAAGTGTAATTTTATGATATGAATTCTCTTATTTATAAATATTCAACAAAGTCAAAAGAGAGATTTCAAAGCTAAATATGTTATAATAAATTACTGTACGTGTATTCATATTTTTTAATTTACTCTAGTAAGATTCTCTGTCATTTTCTAATCATAATTGTTTCCTTTTCATTTTTCTCTCTTCATTTTTCTCGTAAATGTGCCCGATCTAGAGATTGGTAAACTTCTCAACCTACCCGACCTGAAGGTCGGTAAGCTTTTCAATACTAGATAAAAGTTGTCTAACAGATCGTGCTACTCTCCTAACTCATATACTGAACTAATCTATTCACCCAATTTTCATACTATAGATGAGAATTTTTTGTCATTCCGACCTGACCTAATTTCAATTAGCTCACTCAACATAATCCGAACTATGCAGGTATGTCCCCACCTATGCTGATCATCCTTTAGCTTATGATTCGAGTTGTACAGGTCCGTTCCAACCTATATCACATCATATATATATATATATATGTATGCATATGGGTATATATATTGATATACAATATGCTGAAATCAAAATGTTGCTAAAATGACAAAAATATTCGAAAATCCACGCACTTTTACTTGATACCCAACCTGATCTGTTTGAGAGTTCAGATCGGACTGAACTCTCCACCGTCGATAGAGTTGACTCATGGGACGTGCTTGTTGACCAAATCATGATATCTGGAGCCTAACTTAGAATCAATTAGTATAAATACTCGATATATAGTTCTCATCAAATATACTGATTTTATCTCTAAATCATATACACACACGTATAAGTTTCCAAGAATGGGTAGCCTGAACCCTAAACCCATTCATAATATCCAACTTTATATTGCAGGATTGTCTACTCAAATACTGATAGGAATTGGATGTTGCTTGAAGAGTATATATCTTTCTTTTTTTTTCAATTATCTTATATGCATGATATTCGTTCCTGTTATTTTAAATTTTATTTGGTGTGTACATTTGAATTTTAAGCGAAAGAAATATCTGAGTAAAGTCTTTGATTTTTATTCCTTTTTTCTTTTTCTTTTTTTTTTTTTGGGGGGGGGGGGTGTATTTATTGGTAATTGTTGGTTCTTGATTTGAGGCAGAAGCTCAAGCTCTAAAGGCTTGCAGTGAGAAGAAAAAAATGACCAGATGAAATGGGAATTATGCAAGAGTATATTGGTTATTTGGTTAATATTGGCTACTTATTATTTTTCGTCATGAAAATTGAAATTTTTTTTATCTTCGATTGGATCATAGATTGCAGTGAAAAAATAATTTAGAAAATTTATTTTTGTTTGTAAGGTAAATTGTGAAATAGTGTTCAAGATATTTGGTTTAACTTGAAGTGGCGGGTAAAATGCAACTTAGATAGTAAAATTATATTTTATTTATTTAAACATGTCATGTTTATATTAATGATGTCATTAATACGAAATGTATCAGTAAAATGAAATATGAAATAAAATATTATTTTATAATAGAAAATTCAAATTAAATAAATAAGGGGAAAATGGATTTTATATTGCAGAAATAGAAGGAGCCACCTGGAGAGACAAAAACACCCCTTATTTCGCAGCCAAAAAAAGGTTGTGTTTTAATGGTGTAAAGTGCCCTGTTTTAAATTTTAACGTGCAAAGTATAAAGCACCCCTATTTGGGTGTAAAATGCCAATTACCTATCAGATTATATGGATGGTTTTTAATGACTCGAAAATGTTACATTCGGATTACCCAAAAATTTAACGTGAATATGAATGTAAGTTGTAATTTACTGGTCTTAAATTGTCAATGGTCCACCATTAATACTATTGAATGATCATTTTATTTAAAAATTTAAAATATCAAAACAATATTTAAAATTTTTAATTTTTAGAGATGAGAGAAATTTAATAGAGTAAAATACATTATACCCTGAGTTGTAGATATGGTGCGATTTCCTTTCTTACACAAATCATTTGTAAAGGAAAAAAAAAATTAAACCCTACTAAAATATTTAAATTTTAGGGATAAATGATCAATTAAAAAATATTTACATCGAGTATCATATGATTTTTGCAAAACTTTTCCCACGATCCATCAAATCTCTTCATTCGCCTAAAGGATAAGGTTTCATCACTTGAAGTTTGTTGCAAAGATTTCGACCACGTAATTTATTTATTTTTGTGAAAATTGTGATATGAAACGAAGAAAAAAGGGAGGGGGGGCTAAATTTGAAGCGATGGAATCAACCATTTCAATGGAACTTAATTTGAATTGCAAATAACCAATGAGTTGCAAACACTTTTATATGTGTGAATTCTATTTCAGCAGGAACTTAACGAGTCAATCCAACCAAGTATCACTTTACTTTCCTACTCTCCTTTCCTCCTATTGCTAGAAGTCTTTGTCGACTTGACTTGACAGATCAAGAACAGTTTTTAGAAATCAACTTATATTAATCATGGATTTGTCATTTAATCATGTATATTTGATATAATATTTAATAAAATAATGGGAAAGTGATGATTTTTAACATTTTCGATGAGAATATATGTTGGGCTAGTTGTTGGACATTTGGATGTCAAAGAGTTTATTTGATTATATGTTCATGATCATTTTCATATTTCTAGCATTTTTAGAATTAAAATTATTTTTATTTGAATTTTTAATTTAAAATAAAAATATATTTGCATTAAATGTATAAAAGTATTGATTTTTAGGATTAAAAATAAAAATATGTTTATTGTTGACTTTGAGATTTTAATTGACAGCTTCCATATGTTTGATCCTTTCACTTTTTGATCAAGAAACATCAACAACTGTCCAATCTCCATCCATTTCTTACATACTTTAGGCTCTATCCCTTTTAAAATTTGCATCCTTTTTCTTTGTGTGATTAAAATCTCAAGTTGAATTGAAAAAAAAAAAAAAAAACAGTTATATATATAAATAAAATCGAAATTAACAATAGTTAGAAAGACAAAAGGGGCAATTTTGTCACACAAATTTAACAATGGCTAGAAAGCCGTTGAAATGGGAAAACTGTGAATTGCATCAACCAATGGTCAGAATTAACGACCCGCTATTTCTTTGGTATTTTATATCATAATATCCATTTAAATATAAAAAAAATAAAGAATCATAAAACTTTTGATTCTTAGACTTCTTGTTTTTCTCCCGAAAGAGAGGAGGTTGAAACCTGATTTACCATTAATTTGAATAGTGCTGCTAAAAACAAATGACAAAAAAAAATGGACCAGGCAAAAGAATTTTGTGGTCCGAATCTTGAATCATAAATAGCAATAGCATTTATCCACATTACAAGCAAGAAACCAACATCATTATGACAACAGTCTGAAGTCCTTATGGTCATGAACCATTGGCATTTGAGAAGAGAGCTGAGAACAAGAAATAACATGAGTCACTCATAATGTGCTTTGATTTTTCATTTTTTAAATTTGTTCCGTTTGAATTCGTCCCATTTATTTTTTTATTTTATTATATATATATATATATATATTAAAGTTTTTAAAATTATATAATAAATTCGGTCTAATCCAAACCCGATGGATTCAGAATGAGTCCAATCTAGGTTTTTAAAAATCTTGGCAGGCAAGTCTAAAATTGTGACAAAATCCACCCCAAACCTATGCCATTGTCAAAATTTTGACAATTTTTTGACATTTAACCAGTTCAGTATTGTTGGAAACTGAATTAAGTTTTTCAACATAATTCAATCGGTATCTAAATTTCAACTGAATTTTAATTCTATAATTTGGTGAAATAATTTTTTTAATTGAAACTGGATTCTTTCTGGTAAGAAGAAACACATGTATGGAAGAATTTGATTCAAGATACATCGACATAATTCTACTCCACCGCACGATTCACTCTCAATTATATGATTACATGTAATATGTGTATCATGAAAGCAAGAAATTAAAGATGAAGGCGAATCAGTGGCCTAAAAATACACAAAGTAGTAAAGAAGTAGGAATAAAAGTGCAAATATCAGCAGCAGAAATTTTATCTTGAAGTGTTTCAAAGCAGGAATTTTGAAATGCATGAAGCCATGAAGGGAAGATTGCACGA
Organism: Paulownia fortunei; assembly: GCA_019321725.1. NCBI lineage: Eukaryota > Viridiplantae > Streptophyta > Magnoliopsida > Lamiales > Paulowniaceae > Paulownia > Paulownia fortunei. Next base: position 5,132,501 of record CM033114.1, on the reverse strand, counting down.
GTTACAAGACGTTTGAGTGCAGCCAACTGGAGTGCAGGTAATTTCTAATGGCCGGAATGATGGTTGAACATTCTTTTTGCTAGTGTCATGAGAAGATAAACTTCAAAACAGTGTAGTAGCCCTAAATGTTGTTATAACCCTTGACCCTGCAGATGAAGTTTTCAACCAGAGTGCAATTTTCAAGAAAATTAAGGTGGTCTAGTGCCTAAGAAATCAGAAATTCATACTGTGAAGCTCAAAGTGGAGCTTTTTTGTTGGTTATCCTGTTTAGGAGCATCATCTTGAATTGACCAAAAAAGCTAACTCAAGCAGCAGTAAAGCGATCCAGAATATAGCAAATCATGCAGACGATTATCACACAACGCTAATCATAAGAAACACCCAACCTAGGCAAAACTACATCCCGAACAATGAGAAAAATTACTGTTTAAAAATACTATATACTACAAATCACTCTACTTTGAGCCTAGTCACCTCAGATTCATAGGCTGAGCTTTTTTCTTGCTTTGCTTGGTGGGAATTGGCACTTGAATGAACCCAAACTTCTTCATCTGGAAAAAATATTGCTTTTGGACATTTCCCTCTGCAGTTGGTTTAGTGGGATGTAAAATAAGTCTACTCTGTTCCCGCAGCATTTGGCTCAAAGAAACACGTTCCCTTTCAGAATGATTCTCCACATGCCTTCCCATCATCACATCATCTTGTAGAATCAGTTTCCTACTCAAGACGTCTCCAATTGAAGTTGTTGATCTAAAACCAGGACTTGATTTCTCTTTCGTTGCATATGATTCATTTCCATTTAGAAGATCTGGATTTCTATGACCACCATGGGAATTCCTGAACTTGAATTTAGTGAAGTTATTTCTAGACCGCTGCACGGGACCATGCTCCACGTGTGTTCTAGAAAAGCAATCCTCTACAACAACATTTGTTTGATGAGGCCCCTCTTCATTCAATAAAACCACTTCTTGGGATTGTCTGTGTTCTTTGGTGGTTTCCTCAAATTTCTCCAGAATAGGCACTTCCAGCCGATGAGTTTCATTTGTTCGCTGAAGGCCACTGGTATCTATAAATTTGGTCTTGCACAGCTCTTCAGCTTGTTTTGCTTTTTGAGTAAGAGCTTGGTACTCTTCAAATGAAAGCATTATTCCATCAGGCTTGTGCAGGAAGATATCTGATGAATTCTCCCCATTCAAAAGAGCCTTTCTTTCAGCAAGCGCAATAGCTTCCACTGCTTTAGCTGCTTCTTCCATTTTCTTGGCTGCATGCAACCTCATTTCTGCCATTTTAATACTGTTCTTTGTTCGTTCTATCTCTGTCATTGCCTTCATTACCTCATATCTTGAAGCTTCTGTCATCTTCTTGAACTGCTCAGCCTCAAAATTCACTTGCTTTAGTTCCTTGGAGAGAATCATAGGAATATCAGGGCCATCTGCTGCTTCTACTTTCTGGCCTACATCTGGCTTTCCTCTAGACAAGTGATGATTTTCATCTAAAGACAAGGCTCTTTCAGAATTTTGTATTTGCATCTTAGTTCTCCTTTCAAGCAAAACCTTATCTTTTCTGAGTTTCTTATTCAGAGACTCAACAGATGCTTGAATTACAGCAAGATCTACAGACGTTTTATTTAGGTTCATTTTTGCCTGATTCAACTCCATGAACATCAAACCTGGTGACAGGACAGGACACAAATTCAACCCCTCAGTTGAATTCTCATTGGGGACAGTCACATGGCTTTCCAATTTTAGATCAGGACTTGCCATGAAGGAAGACAATTCTGGCATCAAATTGACTTTTAAACCTTCAACAAATCTTTTTGTCGCTTCCAGTTCTTTCAAGACATTAAGTGTTTCCCGCTCTTTCATAATCAGATCTCTCTCCAATTGCACTGCCTGTTCCTCCATTTTCTCCACATCAAAGACCTCATTATCATGCTGCAAGCAATGAAACTCTCGTGAGCTATATGCATGTCATAAAGAACAGAACAACTAATTCCAGCCATCAAACCACCAAATTAAGATGATGTTGCACGTATTAGAGGATCTTTTAGAAAGGATAAGAAACAATCCTTTTCTTCTTTTTTTTATTCATTTTTGGTTGAAATAGCCTCCCTTTAGGTGAATCTTGCACCGTACAAGTCTAAAAAAGAAAAAACTAATCAAATGACATTAGAGGAGGAGGTGCTAGTGTAGAAATTAGTGCAGATGCCAAGAATTCATGGAAATAACAGACATCATTCAAAAACACATGAACTAATAAGTACATGTTCATGCCTCCGCTACCAAGTAATGTCAGGATACATATGTAGTTTCTACATAATGTTCAGCGCCATACTTAGGGCATTCAGTGCTAATTTTGCATCGATCCCACCAATAATAGTGGCAGGACACACATGATTACGATGAAAAGCCAGAGCAATATGTTTTTCCATAAACATGAATCCACACCGAAAAGCAAATTTTGATATCTAATTAATCAATCAACGCAAGCACGAGATAACACAGAGCCAACAGACTACACCATAGGGCCAACGGACACAGGGTGCAACCAATATGATGCTGTTTATCAACTTTAATGCTTAGTGCCGAAATTGGGGTATGCAGACTCAAAACTTTCTTCAATCTCCACTACCAGCATCCACCACCACTTTCTCCATGTCACTATTACCTCAACTTTCACATCCATAGTCATAACTCATGAGTCCATTATTACCACTTTACCATAACTCGCACCAGGTCCACAAACTTGAGCCACAAGAAGTATCTACCCGAGCCCTTATGTTAACTTTGCCGAAAATGATTAATTCCAGTTATGTCTAAAATTATATCACTGCCTCCTGTTTTTGGGTTCACAACTCCAGTTCTCCACAACTATTTGCAACTCTGACACCTTCAAATGTGGGGATCTTCTACATCCTAGGAAGTCCTAGGTCTTCCTGTTATGTGATTTGGTTTATTATCTTCACGTAGCATTCCCACAGAATGTGTCTATGTAGCAATCCCACAGAATGTGTCTATAAAATTATGTCCATATTTCCACATATTATGATCTTCACACTTGTTGTTATGGCAATACCAGAGAAAGCTGCCAAAATTGTTAGCCCACCCCAACCCTCAAAAATAAAAGTAATACAAAATACCGTGTTATAAGCCACATTCAATTGGGTCAGAATTTTTATTTTCTTTTCACCTGATACCAATACTAAGAAAGAATTCTTATTTAAAACATCAATTAGCTGAATGGAGCACAACGGATAAACAGAGTTTCATCACAGGCAATCATCAGAATTAAAGTGACAACAATTGGGAGAAGGCAAATAAACAGCAGGAAAGTTTAAAAAAAAAAAAAAGGCAGAAAAATGAAAAGAAAAGAAAAGAAAAAAAGAAAGAAACTAACATGAGCAGCGGCTAAACGAAGCAAGTGATGGGGAATCCAGGGGCCGCTGCCACCAAAGCGGTCCACCGCCTCCTTCACCGATTCGAACGGCGGCGAAGTGTCGATTTCCACTCTGGGGTTTATAATCTTTTTCGTTTCTGTAGTGGCAGCAGATTCCGCGGTTTCCGCCATTAGTTCAAAGGTCTAAGTTTCAGTGTATGTGGGCAATGTGAGTGAAACTTGGAATTCAGAAATTAGAATGTTCGTAAGGCTCCGTAACTACGGAGAATATATACAGAAGCCCACCTAAAGCGGGTTGATTTTGATTGGAAACTTGAGATGATCGCCATATGGGGGGGCGTATAATTGCAATGATGATGTCTGGGAGGGTAAAACATGGGACCAGGTTAAAGAGAATGCCAAGCTATTTCATTTTTGCAGACGACACAGTACAGTGTCCAGTAACTTGGTGAAAGCCTGAGAAGCGTGGAAGACAAAGCAACAAAAAAGGAAAGAAAAACTTAGGACCATTTGCTTTAACTGGAGGATTGTAGAGGAAAAAGTGAAAAAATTATGGGTAAAAATTCAAGCATATTAGTTGTGTGAAGAGGCACGTACCTGCCAAGCGATTGGTGCACTCATTTTTAAATAAAAATTGATTATATTAGAAAGAATAAAATTTTACACTATGTGATTGGTTTTGGTGGTTATACAATGTTAAAATTCATTTCTTTCATCCATTTTGTTTGATCATTTTTTAATGATTCTTTTCTTATTTTTTGTTTAGTTTTATTTTATTGAGTTTATTTGTTAAAAAATTTCAATAAGAGTTTAGCCATGTCTTTAGGTATGTTTGGATTAAGTTTTGTAATTTATTTATGAAAGTATCTTCATTTGAAAGCTTTGAAGATTGCTTTTCAATTTTTAAAAAATTGAAGTTATAATAAAGAACTTTGCATGCATATTTGATATATAACGTGACTGTTTTATGATCAAAAACTTTGAATTTAATGTCCCAAACATTCCAAAAATTCATCAACTTCTTGTCCTATATCTAGCACAAGGCAATTAACATGTTGCGAGTTTGTAGTGTTCTCATATTCTCAACATTTTATTGGCTATTCTTATTTCTTTTGCTTAATTAGTTAGATCCTTCATAAGAAAAAAGATTGTTGGCGATAGGGGAAAATCCCCATTTTCCTATTTTGATCTTTTTAAATGGCATTAATGACCAAACAAAACATGATTCACGTTTTTTTTACGAGGGTCGAGTCGAACTTAATTCGAAATAATATGGTTGATCTTTGCGCCAAAAGTACCTTAGACCCTCTAAATGATCCCTATAGATGATGACACTTTGTCCAATTAGAAACACAACATGTGTAAATGAATATTATAAATAGTTTCTAATCAATTTATAATAAGTTAATGCGTGTTTTTGACTTAATTCTTTAATTTGATGTAAACGATCTAACGATCCGATTTAAGTATCGAATGATTTTACTTAGGGATTCTTATTTTTATTGTATATCTACTTCGAACTCAAAACACCTTGTTGGCTAGGCTCACTTCAACCCGACTTCAAAGATTTTACGTGACCAGATCATAAAGGTAATATTGATTTCCCAAATTAATTAGATTTTTACTTATGCCATTTCTTTATTTTTTGGGTAAAAAAAGAAAGGAAAGTCAGATTGAGCAACTTTCTTGGGCATATAATCATGATTTTTTCTAATGTAATAATATTTAAATTGAGTCATATTTATTGTTAAAAGGATGAAGCGGCAAAAACGCGACTACAACTTCACCAAATTGCTAGTTATACTAAAATTTTAGTACTATATAAGTTATCAATTTACAAACTACTATTGTAAAAAATTTGAACTTGTTATCATTAATGATCAATTGGACTACCACTTCATTTTATGTTATTTCAATGTAAATAAAAGCAACAATGCTCAAATAAAAATCAAATGAAGCTATATAATCATTAGGAAAACTTATTCTTATCGTTAATTAACCCCTTTCCTCTCCCCTAATAAAATCAAATGATTGAAGTGCCATTGGTGCCAACCAAAACTAGAACTTCCTACTTGTATATTAACTTTTGGTAATGGTGGTTTAAGACACCTAAAATGAAGCTCAACTAAGCTACTTCTTTCTGAAATGCATTAGATTTTTTAGGCTGACTAATTGTCCCACCTCAACTTTACATATGGTCATCACCTTCCCTTCTTAAACTATGAGAATAAACAATTTGCCTCTTCCAATTAAGAAATGTCATTTATTATTCAGTTTACTTTATTTTTCAAACAATTTGAAAAAGTATAAAAGTTAAAATATTATTATTTTTAAATTGTTGATTGAACTTAATAATATAAAATAATTAATTTAACTTGACCAACTATAAAATGATATAGTTGAACTTTAAACTTGAATTATAAGAAAGTAATTTTATTCAATAAATTAATATTATTCTTAATTATCATAAATAATCGTTAAATAATTAATACTATAAGCTTGGTGTGGTCGAAATATCTTCTGGAAAGTGAAGAAACAATGTGAAAAGACTGGCTTTAAATTTTGGCGAATGAGATTGTAGAGCAGGTTATCAATTTCTTTGCAACTTTGAGAAAACTTATTTTTTTGGAAAACAGTCACTTGGGCCACTTTATAGTGACCTCCTTTATTGAAATAAATTTTTTAAATTTCCATATATTAAATTTAATATTTTTTTCTAAATATTTTAAAAATATGGGTAATTGAAAAACAAAATATATTTTTTAGTTGGATGGATAAAAATTATATATCATAATTTGAGGGGTAAATTGATATCATCCATATAGTTAACGACTGATTAATTTTCACACTCCTTTTAATAAATAAAGGATAGGGACGATCAGCATGGCAAACTCCATAATACGAGTATAAAAATATTTTACCGCTATAAAATTTTTAAATTGATCTATAAATACCATCTAATGTTTGCTTGTGTGATATCTGGATTTTGAATCCAAAGAAGGGCTTTTGGGGAGGGCCCTCTTCAATTGGTTTTTGCTCTTTGAGGAGGTTGCCGGTTGGTATAGAAGGTCATGCTTAAAAAGACACACTTTTGCCTCGCTAACCCATTACCCACCAAGCTGATTTTGACTAAAGTAAAGCACACACTAAAAGGAGCCATAACATACATCACTTTACAATTACATTATTAGCCACACAATCAATGGCCTAAGCCTTTTCCGTGATTGCAGGAGCAAATGCCAAGATGGAAATTAGCCAAAATGTGAATAACCCAATCTTTAAAATGTGATATATTGAATATGTGAATAATAAATAAATATTTTATTTTTTTTATAAAATAATATTTTTATAAATTATTCTTGTATGTTACGCCCAATGTAGAATGTAGTATGAATATCATTGTAAAATACTTGAAAGATGATCGATTTCAAACATCTCAAGAAGTTGGTTCTCCACTAGGCACTTCTTCTTTAATACAAATTCTTGCTTACTTTAATTGATGTAGCATTTCAAACAAAATTCGAGTTGCTTGAAATTGATTTGGGTTTGAACAAAGAATATTTTTTATTTATTTATTAAATTATTCACTTTTTGAGGCAAGCCATTTGAATAGACTTAATAGGGCAAAAGGCAGAATCATGCAAACTCTAGAAATCTTAAGAGAAATGTAATATTCTCTTTATTATAAGATTGGTTGTTTGAATTCATCAAGGTTGTTTGAGGCAATCATTTTCTTTTAAAATTAAAAGATGTAACAGAGGAGTAGTATTGCTCGAATTTAAATGTATTTGGAATAAACTAAGAAGAAGAAAATTAATAATAAGATGTTAGGTAACAATAATTATAAATTATATTAATTGACAAGAATTTTTATTTTGTCATTATAATATTTTTTACAAGTTTAATATGACAAAAATTATATAAAGTTGTCACCAATGACAATTGGTGAGATGCAAATTATATATAAATTGTCTTGATTGACATTTAGTATATATGTATCACTAATTATTAATAGTAATAACTCACGAACAATTTTTGTCACTATTAAGTTGGTGAAAATTCTTATTATGATAAAATAATTTTTTTATCATAAAATATAAAATATGTATCATTACTAATAATTTTGATGTTATTACTTAATATTTTATTATTAATATCTTTTTTTTTGCAGTGATAAAAATCCTAAACTCTAATCTCTTTTTACCTTTGTTGTGGATGGAATCTATGATGGAAGGATGCGACAACATCCTCCGAGTTTTGGGGTTTATTGTCAAGAATATGAATTTTCAAGAATTTTGGGTACATATTTGTTTGACTGTGACATAGAAGAATTCATTAAAACCTAGTCTAAAAGTGCAACAAGTTTGGAAAACATTTTAAGCTTGATTTAGTCCAATTCTTTTCTCTTTGAGAAAAAAAAAAAAAACATAACTAATGTTAAGTTCAACAAAAATTAACAAAAATATGCATGTGTCAAGTTTATTTAATTTGGATGCTATCAAATTATCAAAAGTTTATTTAAGCTAATTTGCATAAAGATCCATCTAAGCTACCTAAGTGATGTAGATTTATCCCTAATTATATATTTTCATGTGTGTGCCAAGAATGTCCATATAATTGGGGGTATAAATGAGTCGATAATATTACTGTTCAAATTTGTTTCAATTTTTATAAAGTTTCAAAAATTATATTGAATTTGATTTGATTGTTACTCGAGTCGACCTTAAACAATCTTTAATCGAGCCGAATTTCAAATCTTATCGAACGAAAAAATTATGTTCAAATTTAATTTATTAAATTAATAAATTAAGTTTAAATAATTTATTAACGATCAATTTTAAATTAAATATTTAATAATTTAATTTATTTTTCTCACTTTCCAAAGGTACCCAAAAAGAATTGCCAAAGGATCACTTTTTATTCTCCTTTCCCACTCTCACTTTTCTTCTGTTTCTGTTTTAATCATTTTATCCTTTTCTTTTACTTTCTTCTCTTTCCTCATAGGAGTTTGAAGGTGTCGGCAACTCGTACGGGACTGGCTCCATATTTGGCTAGGGGATTTGATCAATATTTTGTCATTTAAATTATTAAATTGTGTTCATATTTTAGGAGGAACTCTTTATAATTTTAGAAATAAACATCTTCTGTTGCATAAAATCTGGATTTTGGTGAGAAAAAAGGAATGAAAAAGAATATTAAGTAATAAAATATAAAATAATATTATTTGAAGTGATAAAAATAATTTTTTTAATGTTTTTCCAAACCAAATAGAAGTGAAAAAAAATGGAAATATATTTCTTCATTTGGTTTTTGGAAAAAATTGGGATGAAAAATAGTTGTATTAATAATACGAGGTATCCATGGATTTTCATAAATAAATACCAATTTTATCCCAATGAAATTGAATTTAATTTAACTTTTTCCCCCTTTTTCTTATTAAACCTAAAGATGAAAAAACAAAATAACATAAGAAAAGATGTGGATCACTAAATCCGAGATCCAATCATAGCATAGTATAAGAAAATAGTTAATCCACATTTACAATATATATCAATTTCAAGATTTTGCTTTAACAAAACTATTAACTTAAAAATAGATAAAAAAGAAAAAAAGAAAAGAGCTCTAAGATCTCAGCTCTGTTTTTTTTTTTTTAATATGTATTTTTCTATTTCATTTTGTTCCTGAAATGAGCTAATCGCATTCATGCATTTAATTTCTTCCATTTTTCCTCATTCGAAGATGTAATGAAAATGAACAACGCATATTAGTGATGATGGGTGTGGTTACAAGGTAAACCTCAAAAGTTATCATGATTATTAATGATTAAACCTTGTCATATTCATAATGTACACTCAATGAAATTTTGTTGTTGTTGTACCAAATAACTTATTGTATGTGATGATACCTCCATATTTGCATGCTCTTAATTATTATCCACGTCATAAAAGATACTCCGTTGCTTAAGTTCACAAGATATTAATTTCTCAAATTTTTTTATATTATCGTAATTATTTTATTAAATAAAAAAAATAGGAAGTTCACTTATTTTTACATGTTGTTTATGTATTTAGAAAATTGAGGTATGGAAGTGCATTAATGAGAGAGAAAATTATGAATGGCCAACTCTTTGTTCTTGGTAAATTTGTATCAAAGTCTCATCCAAATTATATAGAAATGGCGATCATAAATCTCCACAGGACCAAACAAGATAACAAATTGAGAGTTCTTTTATTTGGTAAGTAGGGTGTTTAAACAGTTGAAAGAGCCAAATCTAAAGATTGAAATAATGAAATAAATGTGCAACCACTACGGGTGGATTTTTGGTAGGTTTTAGGGCAGTAGTTTCTAAAAAATCATAAACTTCGCATGCGGGATTCACTTATCTTGATCTCTCGAAAACCAATGAATCTTGAGACTTCATCACTCAATAACATGAAAAATTACTCTAAAGATTAAATTAATCATTTTTAAAAAATGAATGCATGGATGGCACAATAGAACGAATTCAAACTCGAATCCGTCCCAAACTTATTTGGACGAGTTTTAATAGTATAAATAAATTTGGATTGAGTTCTGATTTTTCATTTTCAAACTTGATTCGACCCCAACCCTAATCCTTTAATTTTTTTAAAAAATATTATATATTCATATGATATCTTTTTTTGAAAATAAATTTTATAAAAAAATTTAATAGTATTATTTTTAAAAAATATAATTTTTATATTTTTTAACATGTATACCATTGGATTTGAGTTTGGGATAAATTTAAATCTTTAAAAATCTTACAAATTGAATTTCGATTTCAAGTAAATTCATACCTAAACCCAATCTAAAGAGTTCAAAAATTATCATGCCCGCCACCATTTAAATTGAAAACCTATTTGGAAGCCAGTCAATATGGTTATCAACTGTGTTTCTCTCTTTTGTCCGGAAATTTTTGCTAGAAAATGGCTGTTTGAATTCTAAATCATGATTACAATGTAGCTGTCTTTTTTTCTTTCTTTCTTTCTTTTTTTTTTATTTGATGAGCCAATGTATATCTCCCTAACATTATGATAAAAACAATACGACCATTACATGTAATGATGGAATAGACAAGTTCCTTGCCATCTCTTATTCCCTGAATCCATCCTAAATAGCATGCAATAGCCGTAAAGTAAAAATGGTACCTAAAAACTGAAGATTAGAAGAGCGTTTTTAGGTTCGAGTCTCATTGTTAGATGAGGAGGGAATTAGCCTTTATTTTCTCTCTTTTTCACTTCTTCCTTATATTCATCAAAAAGTATAAAGGGAAGTTGTAAAATAAATAAAATTAGTAGAAGTGAAGAATATAGAGGAAAAGAAATGAAGAATAGGAAAAATTAAAAAAATATTTTCTTTTTATTATTTTCATTTGTGTATTTTCATTACAAATTTGTTTCTATTTATAGGCATATAAGATGAATAAATACACCTTATAATAATATAATAAATTGAAAAATGAGTTGAATATCGATATTTGATTTGATATTTATCTAATATTGATTAGATATTTTTCTACTTGATTAAATATTTTCTTATGATATATATTCATAACACTCCCCCTTGGATACCCATAAATAAAAAATATGACTCGTTAAAATTATACTAAGAAAAAACCCTTTGGGACAAAAAATATAGTGAAGGAAAAAAAGTACATCATTCTTGTGTAAATACACATTATAAATTATCTCATTAAAAATCTTTGTTTGGAAAAAATCTAGTGTGATAAAATTCTTAGTCAAGAAAAGAGTACAATGCGTATATGTTCTCCCTCATTCATATAATATTTTTATGTCGACGCATTTCAATATCATATTTCAACTTTTCAAATGATGTAATGGGTAATGCTTTTGTGAATAGATCAACCAAGTTGTTTCTATAACGAATTTGATGGACATCTATATCCCCTTTCTTTTAGAGTTCATGCGTGAAAAAGAACTTTGGTGAAATGTGCTTAGTTTTATCTCCTTTAATGTAGCCTTCTTTAATTTGGGCTATACATGCTGCATTATTCTCATATAAAATTGTTGTACTTTCTTTGCTAAATGAAATATCGCAAGTTTCTCGGATATGTTGAACGAGAGATTTTAACCATATACATTCTCGACTTGCTTTATGTATTGTCAAGATTTCAACATGATTCGAAGTAATGGCTGTAAGAGTTTATTTTGTAGAGCGCCAAGAAATAGCAGTTCCACAATATGTAAACAAATAACCTATTTGTGATCGCGTTTTGTGTGGATCAGACAAATATCCAACATTAGCATATCTAATTAATTCCGATTTTGAATCATTTGAATAAAACAAATCTATATATGTTGTTCCCTTAAGATATTGAAGGACCTATTTAACACCATTTCAATATCTTCTAGTCAGAGAAAAATTATATCTTGCTAATAAATTAACATACAATACTATGTCAGGTCTTGTACAATTAACAAGATATATTAGTGCGCCAATAACACTAAGATGTGGTATTTTAGAACCAAGAGTTTCTTCATCATCATATCGAGGACAAAAATGATATTTTTTCACATCAAATGATCGAACAACCATTGGAGAACTCATTAGATAGGATTTATCCATGTTAAAACGTTTGAATACCTTCTCAGTATAACTTGATTGATGAATAAAAAACTCTCCAGTTAAATACTCGATTTGCAACTCGAGATAAAATTTTATTTTTCCTAAATCTTTCATTTCAAATTTATCTTTCAGCAATGTTACTGTCTCTATAATCTCTTTACGAGTTCCAATGATATTTACATCATCAACACAAACAACAATGATAGCAAATCCAAACGTTGACTTCTTAGTAAAAATACGTAGACAAATAGGATTGTTGATATATTATTTTCTCAAAAGATATTCGTTCAGATGGTTATACCAGGTGCATCCGGATTGCTTTAATCCATACAAAGATTTTCGTAACTTAATTGAATACATTTTTCGGAATTTTGAATTGTGTTTTTTAAAAAGTTTTAATCATTCAAGAACTTTCATATAAATGTTACTATCAAATGATCTATATAGATAATTTGTTATAATATCCATTAGACGCATATAAAGTTCTTTGGAAATTGTCAGGCTAAGTAAAAATTTAAATATTATTACATTCACTATTAGAGAATATATCTCTTCATAATCAACACTTGATCTCTATGAGAAATCTTGTGCTACAAGTCATACTTTGTATCTAATAATTTCATTTTTCTTGTTATGTTTTCTTACAAATACCCACTTGTAGCCGATAGGTTTTACTCCTTTAGATGTTTCGACAATAGGTTCAAAAACTTGATGTTTTTCAAGTAAACTTAGCTCTGCCTGCATTGTGTTATTTCATTTTGGCCAATCATTTCTTCGTAGACATTCATCAACAAACTTTGATTATGATCCTTATTTCTGTTATAATTTCAAGAGCTACTGTATATACAGATATGTTGTCGACAATAATTTTATTTCAATTTTATCTATTTTCTGAAGTGATATAATTTATTGAAATATCTTCATTATCATCATTTTCAAGTACTTGAACATCTTTAGAAGTTATTTTTTCAGTTATGTCAACTATTTATGGTATAGACTCTTTAAGAGTAATATCAATAACTTTAGAGGTGTCGTGCCAACTTGCTTATTTTGCTCTTTTTTCTTTCTTGGATTTTTATCTTTGGAACTGATGGGTCTACCGTGCTTCTGGTATGTCCTTTGCTAGTGTATTATAATTTGTCCTGTTGGGATATCAATACAATATGAGCATTGACAGCTGGTATATATGATTTTATCACTTTTTTAATTTCAGTAAATACATCAGGTAATTGATTTGCAATATTTTATAAGTGAATAATTTTCTGAACTTCCAATTCATATTGATTTGTACGATGATCAAAATGAGATAATGATGATACATTCCACACAATTTCTTATTTTTTCAGTTGTTGTTTCTCTTCCCATAATGTTGGGAAAATTGTCTCATCAAAATGGCAATCGGCAACTTGTATTATGAAGATATCACCTGTCAATAGTTCAAAATATTTAATAATTGATGGGGATTCAAATCCTACATAAATTATCAATCTTTTTTGAGGACCTGTTAGTGCATTGTGGTGGAGCAATTGAGACAAACTATACAACCAAAAACTCATAGATGGGAGATATGTGATTCTTGACCAATGACAAGTTGTAATGGAGAATAATTATGATATGCAATTAGTCTTATACCAATAAGTGCTGCTGCATGCAATATGACATGCCCCCAAGCAGAATTAGGTAGCTTGGTTCTCATAAGTAAGGTCTAGCAATCAATTTTAATATTTTAATAAAAGATTCTGCTAACTCATTCTGTGTATGTGTGTGAGTAACAAGATGCTCAACTGTAATCCCAATTGACATACAATAATCATCAAAAGCTTGGGATGTAAATTCTTCAGCATTATCCATATGAATTTTCTTGATTGTATAATTCGAAAATTGTGCATGTAATCGGATTATTTGAGCAAGAAGTCTAGCAAATGTAATATTGTGAGTAGATTAAACAAACATGTGACCAACGCGTTGATGCATCTATTAGTATCATGAAATATTTAAATAGTTCACATGATGGAATAATAGGTCCATATATGTCTTCTTGAATTCGATCTAAAAATATTGGAGATTCAAAAATAATTTTCATTAGAGATGATCTTATAATTATTTTTCCTTGAAAACAAGCAGCACATAAAAAATCTTTGGATAAAAAAATCTTTTGGTTCTTTAACAGATGTCCATGAGAATTTTTTATAATTTTTCGTATTATTATTGAACTTGGATGACTCAAATAGTCATGCGAAATTATAAAATTATATATATTCATTAACTCTTCATCCATCACAGTGTATAATTCAATTAAATTTATAAAAATATATTATAACTAGAAAGAGTATGTTGGTAGTTTTTCAATATATATTTATTCCATAAGACAATTGATGTAATATATAGATATTCAATGTCTTTTTCATTTGTTATCTCAATATAAGAACCATTACAACGTATATCTCTAAAACTTAATAGATTTCTTTTCGATCTACTAGAAAACATAGCGTCGTCAATTGTAAATTTTATGCCAACTAGTAATCAAATTTTAGTTCTTCCGTAACCTTCAATAAGATTTGCACCACTAGATATTATGCTAACATTAGCTTTAGCTACTATGAGATGGAAAAAATATTTTTTTTCTTTGAGAATTGTGTGTGTTGTTGCACTATTTGTTATATATAGAACTTCAACATTGACTTTAATTTCAATCGCATGATTCATATTTTTCATGATAATAATTATAAAAAAATGAGTATTGAGAATCAAATAACAAATATATATCTTTATTTATTTTCAATATATAGGAAAAACTCACTAATTTTTTTTTCAAATTACATAGAAAATAAAACACACCAAAAACTACACTAAAGATCTCAAAGCATATACTAAAATGAAAAACACACCAAAAATAATAAACTTTGGATAACTTATTGCGAGGACATCCCTTCAAACCACATTGATATTTCCATCGTCATTTAAATTCTCAAAGTTTCCATTAAGATTCTCAAAGAAATCCGCAACATCCAACTGCGTAAAGTCTATTGGATTATAATGCTCAATAAGGTTTGTCTCCGCACTTTTTCCCTTTTCTTTTAGTTAAGCCTGATATAGATCAACAAGATACTTAAACGTACGACAAGTACGTCTCCAATGTCCTTTCATGCCACATCTATGATAATTACTTTCATAGTTTTAGGAGTTTTGTTTTGCAATTCATTTTCTTCTTATTTTTACCTATTATTCTCCTACTTCTGGTGATGAGGTACAATTCTCTTGAAATTTGAAGAGTTTTGGTTATAATAACATCGACCACGACTACGATCACGTCCTTGATATTGACTACACCTAAAATCATTAATAATCGTAGCATTCACTTCAGGGAATAGCATTGATCCAGTTGGGCGGGATTGATAATTTTTTATCAATAATTTATTATTTTGTTCGGTAATAAGAAGACATAATATCAACTCAAAATATTTGTTAAAACCTCGCTCTCGTTACTGTTGTTACAGGAGCATATTAGAGGCATGAAAAATAGAAAATGTATTTTCTAATATATCTTTATCAATAACACATTCTTTACATAACTTTAACTGAGAATCTAAACATTGCCGAATTATACTCACTTACACTTTTAAAATCTTGCAATCGCAAGCGCATCCATTCATAATGAGCGTTAGGAAATATTATTATCTTTTGGTGGTCGTATATTTCTTTCATAAAATTTCAAAGGACATATGAATCTTTCACTATCAAATATTCAGTTTTTAATCCTTCATAGAGATGATGACGAAGGAACATCATTGCCCTTGCGCGATCCTGTAAGGATACTACATTTTCTTCTTTATCATTTCTCTAAGGTTCATAGCATCATGATGGATCTCAGCATCAAGAGTCCATACCAAATAATTAATGTCAGAAATATCAAGGGCAATAAACTTGAGATTTGTAAGATTCGACATTCTAAAAATAAAAATAATATAAAATTAGAATAAATGATCATAATTATTGATGCAGATTATTAAAAATATCAAAATTTCTTATTCTTTGTAAAAGGTTATAAATAAAGAATATAATCCTTCAACTTATATGTATTCATATTAGAATCAAAGAAAAGTAAATGCTAGTAATATAAAATAATTTTAAACACCATATGAATTTTATATTTATTTGAATTTTATGAAAATTATAAAAAATATTACAGATAATATAAACACTAATAAATGTATATTTAAAGAAAGATGCATAATATTAGGTATCAAAACAATATATATAACTTATATGAAAATATATTCCAAAGTTTTTAAGACTAAAAGCCAAATACAAAAAGCAATTATAATATATACACTAATTCACACATTGAATTACATAATTTGAAGAAATGAAGAATAAAAATGAATAGAAATAATATATGTATATATATATCATTTACTTTAGAAAAATTAAATAAATAATTTAACTGTAAATTAAATTAGTATCTAATTAAACTGTTAATCTTAATTATATGCATAATATTTATAACAATCATAACATGTATACATTTATACATATATGCTCATCTAATCATTCTAATTTTAATTCACATGTAATATTTATAACAATATGTATATATGTATTACTTTAACTAGGATTCCAAAATATGCAATTGTGCTAATAACGTGTTATGATGAAATATTACTAATTGTGAAGTGAAGAATATAGAAAGTAAAAAATTAAAAATAAAAAAAATATAGAGAATATTTTCTTTCTCTTGTTTTCACTTGTATACAAATTTGTCTCTATTTATAGGCATATAAGATGAATAAATACAACATATAATAATATGATCAATTAAAAAATAAATTAAATATTTATATTTAATTTGACATTTACATTATATTGATTAGATATTTGTTATTTGATTATACATGTATTCATAACAGAAAGTCACAATTTTGGCATTTGTTAGAGGCCTTTCAAAGAATCAGGTCAATGAGTGGACATTACTGTACATATATAGAGAGCCCAGGTTTCATGCTGTCCGTCAATTTCATATTTTGATGAGTTATATAGTTACAGTTTTTAGATCCAAACTTCTTGACCCATATGTGATCTTTTTGGTCCTTCATAACCCAAATTCTTGGCCCACCCATATATGTTCTTTTTGTTGCCTTTTTGGGGTCAATTTCACATTTATAAGGCAAACAATTTGGGCCCATTTGTTGTCTCGCTCGGACCTCCTCCTGTACAACTTACACTCATTTGCGAACATTATCTAATGGGGACAAAAAAGCCTCAAACATTGCTCGAGTTATGGTCATTATTGTAAACATCTGACAATGGATGATTTTTCATGAAAGAATATTAAAAATTTGGCCAACAATTTTCTGGTCAACCAAATATTAATTTGAGCTGCCATTGAAAAAAAATAAAAAATGAAATACAGATTGTGTTTAAGCTTCTATTTTTTCAATCTCCTTGAATTTCATAGTTTTAAAAGCAATGCCGTGAACACAAACTTTTGACACATGAAGATAGAAGTTTCGTTCGAGCAAGTTTTTAGGTAGTTCGGATCCTCTATTTTAAATAGTATTTTATATCTTATTTCAATACAATCAGTATACGCCAAATGTATATTAATGATGTTATTCAATACATTTGGTGTGTACGAGTAATATTGTCGTAACAAATGAAACACCTTACGAAATAGAGAATTCAGCTTGATTTTTAGGTGTCTAGATTGGGAGAAAGTCTAATTTGCTTCCAATCTAAGTTTTTTTTTTTTTTTTAAGAAGAGAAAAGAGGCAAGTTTGCCCTTTGTAATTGGTATGACATATCCAAGCTAATTTGTGATTCCGAACCTTTTAAATACTATCCGAGCACTGTTTATAAATAAGTTTTTATAATATCTCGATTACATTTTTATTGACTCAAATATTGTAAAGTTTTTAGGTGGAAATATCCCAAACAAATCTAATTATTGTAGGTTTTTTTAAAATAGAAATAGCAATAGACTGGTTTTGGGTTAGATTTGTTGAAACACAAAGTTTGATCCTTTAAAGTTCTATGGATTCAAGACCCAATCCTCCCCAAATCTGGGACTTTAGACCCATTAGATCACTTGATTCGATTACAACTTCATTACTAAAAAATAATTTTTTAAAAAATACACCGTCATATCTTTCTAAATATGAGAAATAATATTGTTAACTAAGAATTAATTATTTGCAAATTCATGCGTACATGTTTTAACTTTTCAAAAATAAAATTTTTGAACATATTTTTTTTTTTTACATATTTGAATTTATAATATTTTTTTATCTATATTATTATTTTAATCTATACAAATTTTATATTTATGTTTTACATGTGAATACATATGTAATGTATATATATATTTCTACATATATACATTCATAAATACCAACACTTACTAGATGTAGTGGTACATTATCTCACTTTTTATAGATGAGGTTAAGGGATTCGAATCCTGACCCTTCTCTCAAAATCCACCAGAAAACCTATTTGTGGTCTCAAAATTCAATAACTTTCAATTAGATTAACTAATTTTTTTAGAGGTGAAATCATACAACTGAAAAAACAAATCATATTATTCAAAATTCAACTTGTAAAATCGATTACAAATGCTTGTTTGAGCTCATTTCATTACAAATAACAAATAAAATTTGACTGCATTTTCTCATAAAATTCGATTCTAACTAAACTTTATTAATTAAAAAATTATATAATATACTCGAAATATTAAACTACTAAAACTCAACTCATCTCCAGCACAATAAAACTTATTGAGCTTGCTTCGCTTTTGAAATAAAAAAAAAAAAATTCCGTACTTGTTTAAAAAATTTCAAACCTAACTTAATCAAGTTTATTATTCATTTGATTGATTACACCCTTAAATCCTATTAATATCAGTAAATTATCATATTATATAATCTACAATCTAAAAGGTTTATGTAAACTACAACTCTAATTTTATACTTCATCATGCATAAGCCATTAATCCTGATACCAAACTATAATTTATCCTCCCTAAATTGTAATTAAGCTCTTTCATTATCTTGTAGATGATGGTACTATGATAATTGATAGGCCTCCAATTGCACAAGTTTCAGACAACTTTAAATGCCACCAACTTGTAGTGACCCATTTATGGCTATAAACCTCTTTATGCTATGCCAACAATTATTACATCACTGAAATTATTGCATTCAATTGTCAATACTATTAATTGTACATAGTTATTTCACCTGGATTTAATGGTTAAAAGATACTAGTAATCCAGTAATTCAGTTCAAATCAGTTTCTCCATTTCTTGTTTATGTAAAGTGACATTTTTTTTTTCTGTTCAAGAAAATGATGTTCGATGTTCACAAGTTTAAAGTGACTAAGACTGCATACGTATAGCTGCAATTCATAATTATTCATAATTATTGATATGTATATTGACAATTTAATGACAATAAAATTGTCAAAATGACTCAATAGATATATTTTTATTACCATCAAGTTGTCACTGTATATTTGTCATCAACTGAAAATAATTACCACTTAAACGTATTTTTTATCAGTTTTCACTATTAAATTTGAAAAAATCATTATTATCCTAAATAAAATGTATTATCACTTCATAATATCATTACTGACATCTTTGACATTTTGGCTTAAAACCTTATTACTAATATTACTTTTGCTTGTAATGTCATTGATAACATGTTCTTGTTCATATTTTACATAGAAGAATATAATGTTTAAAAATTATTTTAAAATACTAGAAAAAGATCTCAATATTGGAACTTATTTAGTTCTAAATATTGATGTAATATCTTATCGATTCCTAAATCTCCAAACTAAATGTATCTTGTTGAGTGGGCTACAAACTCATTAAGGGCGGCGAAGTTGTTTCGACGAAAATTTTCAAACGCTCAAATTAGAACCAGATAAATGAATAATTTGAAAATAAATGACTGAAAGTTATAAAAAAACTCCAAATAAATTATATACCTTAAAAAGGTGGAATAATGAGATATTTTATGGTTGTCATCTGGTGTTGGATGATGTATGAATCACTTGAATCTTACGAGCCATTTGCAATGAACTATCTTATTTGACCATTAAGAATTATTTTTTGAGTATTATATTGTTGGGCTAGGTCTCATCAATCGTTAAATTTGGTGATTGGTTCTTTTTATTGTTATTCTTCTATTCAAAAGAATTTGGTAATGTCATCCCTCTATTTATTAAAATTATGGTTCCAATAATTCTATTTCGCATTTCTCGAAGCACAACACATGTTACTTCATTAAATATGGTCAAAATATTTTTTTCTAGAGCTAAGGTCAAATGCAAAGATAATGAATTTGAAAAAAAAAAAAAAGGAAAATTATTTAGATAGATTCAACTCCTATTTATTTGTTAATTGTACTTATTACTTTGTACACTCTGGAGGAAGAAATAGATGAAAGCATGTGAAGAAATCACGTGCGTCGGGAACTTTGCACGTGGTATGAGATGGTTTGCAGCCGTTGAATCCGGAGGACATACTACTAGTCACTGGTCCACTGGATTCTTTCCCACTCAAACTTAAACTTTGACCAAGCTAATTGTTTGTAACAAATCCAATTGACTGGCCTTGTACCTATTTTCTTGGGCATCGTATTTGTATTGTAGTTGGAATTCTAAATAAATTAAGTTGAGTTAAATATTAAAAGAATTTAATTTTTTTAAATTAAATCAAGATTAACAAGGTAGTCACTATATGCTAGGGGTGTTCTTTCGGTTCGATCGAACCGAACCGATTAATCGAAATTTTGATTTGTCAAAATTAAAAATCGAATCGAATTTTTTTTTGATTTTTTGGTTCGATTTTCAATTTTTTTTTTAATTTTCAATTTTTGATTCAGTGCGAACCAAAATTTCGGTTCGATTCAACCGATTAACCACTCTACTATATGCCCACGGTTGGCTAGAGAATATAGCTTGTAAGTTTGAGATTGATTGTTGAGATCGTGACTCAAGTTAATCGAGCCTTGGTAACTCGAATTTTCAGAAAAATAAAAGCTAATTGTAAAATTTTACATTTTTTATTAAACAGCCCAATTATCCCATTAGGATAAATTGAATATTTGGTTTCATAAGCAAGTTTTATTTTAATTTTAGTACCAAACTTAAGCACTTTCACATATTGTATCCTCTATCTTAATTTTATTTTTTTGTAATTTAAGGATACAAAGTGGGTGGTTGTTGAATATTTAAAGGTGCGGCAATTCGAGGAACCAAAATCACACATATCCAAAGTTATGGGATGAAATTTTTAATTTTTTTACAAATATCAATTATTCTGAAGTCAACAAAAATAAAAATAAAAAATGAGAATATTAATTGTAGATCATATAAAAAAGGCAAATCGAGCAGTGGATTAAAAAAATTGGCCTATAGTGATTTCTCGTAATGTGGAGATAGGTTGTCATTGTACTAAGTACAAATTATAAAATTATAAAATTATAGACCAATACAATTAACTAAAATCTTTAAATTTTGATTTTAACCAGTTAACCTTCAATTCTTTTCTTCAAATATGAGATTAGGTAAAAGGGACACATGCAATGGTTTATTTTTTTTTCTTTGCTAAGGTTTTTTCCCATTGAGTTTAAAGTATTTTTGGCTAATGGTTAGTTTAATCTGGTTATAGCCGGTGCTTTTATTTGGTGCCTACCAATATAAAAGTAAGTTATTAGAGATTAGAAATATTTAGTATTTAATATTATTTTTTTGTGAAGTGGAGCACATGTAATTATTTTGTGGCATGAGATGACCTAATTAAACAAAACATTATCAAAAAAACCTTAGATCAATTCTCAAAAGATCTAAAAAAAAAATCTTTTTATTACAAATCAATAGTTTTATTATTATATATCTATTATGGATCTATTACTTTCTCAATACCAAATTTATTACTCTTGTCTTTTTGGAACATCTCAAAATAAGGTTATATTTTTTAAAATATTTTTTTCCCCCCAAGAATACCATTTCACTTCAAGTAATAACATAGCATCATTAACTTTCATTCATTACTTTTTAGGATAATAATAAACACATACACAAAATTTTTACATTTTCCACTCTCAACTAAAACACTATTACTGTAACACCCCCAATACTACACACACGTATATATAAAAATTTTGACATGATAAATCCTATGTGCCTGTATAAAATTTTTTTCTTTCCTTTAACAGTATAATAAATAATAAACTATTTTTCTCGCTCACAAACTAATATATATATATATATACCTACAGATGACCCATAACAACCATAACATTTACATACCCATGTACAGAAAAGTTTTAAAAATAACACACAGTACAAATCTCAAAACCTAATATAATACACTCCAAATCAAATAAGTTAACAACCAGCCTGACAGGTCGTTATCCATGTATCCTCAGAACCTATAGGAACTCTAGCCGCTCGCTCAGTAAGTCCATGGTTTCAAGTATCATCAAACTCACCTACAATGCATGAACTATGTGAGCTAATGCTCAGTAAGTGAAAATCCATTTGCAACTACAATGCATGGACATAGTATTTCTTGACTTATTTATATTAAATGTGATTCTTGTATCTTGATGAGTATCATAAATATCTTATAGTGCATACGTTGTTTGGATGACAGGACATGTGATTCACCGTGTCATTGAACATGCCATTCATCAACATTTACAAGTGCATGCATAATACGTGTGCACAGTTGAAGTTTTGCATGCATAACATTATTTTTAGAAAGAAAATATTTTGGTTGGCCACTACTAGTATACCGAGGCCCATGTATGGCTTATTAATATGATATTTGGGGCACCGCGAGTATTACTTTTCGGAGGATCATAGAGGTTGACAGGGGTGTGCCTCTGGTGATCATGAGAGGGTGGACCACTTGACTGTACCCTTATTGACGCCGCCGGTGGGAATACTTTTGGAGGGTCACAGGGAAAGACAGGGGGTGGACCTTTGGTGATCCCAGGAGATGGCCCCCGAACTGTGTCGATCTGTTTATGACCATATGATTATTGATATTATTGAGAACTCTATTCGGTACATAGTAGGTGGGTCAAGGGCCCAGTGATGGAAAATGATTTTGAATGAAATGATATTGATGCATGAGTTCGCATTCTTGTCATGATCTCATAAAAATACATTACATTTATGTTGGATTATTCCTTTCAGCATGCATGATTTTCATTTATTGAGCATTAGCTCACATAGTTCATGCATTGTAGGTGAGTTTGATAATACTTGAAACCATGAACTTACTGAGCGAGCGGCTGGAGTTCCTACAGGTTCTGAGGATCAATGTACATGGATGACGACCTGTCGGCCTGGTTGTTAACTTATTTGATTTTGGAGTGTATTATATTAGGTTTTGAAATTTGTACTGTATGTTACTTTTAAAAAATTTTTATACATGAATATGTAAATGTTATGGTTGTTATGGATCATCTGCAGGTCTATATATATATACATTAGTTTGTGAGTGAGAAAAATAGTTTATTATTTATTATGCTGTTACAGAAAAAAAAAAAAAATTTGTATAGACATACAAAATTTATCATGTCAAAATTTTATATCTATAAATATATATGTGCATGTAGTATTAGGGGTGTTACAATTACGAGTAATTAAATGTGAGATGAAGAGAATATATTTTTTTGTAGGATGTGGGAGAAGAGGTAGAACCTTGAGATCTTTAGGTATGCTATCTATATAAGATAAAGATGTTGTCCATCAATTTTCTCCAAAAAGAAAAAAAGAAAGAAAAAAGAAAAATAGAAAGAATAAATGCTTATCTTCCTTCCCACTATTCCTCCTTTTCTCTTCTTTGCTTTCTTCTTTTTAGGTAGTTGTGAAACTAACTCTTATCGTCCTTACCCAAATTGTCTTAAAAAAGTCCACACAAAATAAATTTATGGCTCCTAGGGTAGTTGAGCAGCAGACAGTTATGACTCATTATAAGAAAAAGTTTCGCCTCTTTTAATTTCACCGTGGTGGCTTATTTATTCTCTACTATTGTGATCCCTTCGAATTGCTGTAAGAATAGCACCAAGGATCAGCACAATTTTAATGGGGTTTGTTACAGTCCACTACTAACTACTGATGAGGTCACTTACCCACATTTGGGATCATAAATTGGCCCTGGATTCCTCCAATTTAATGAGGCTGAATCACTAGCATCACCAACGTCCCATATTTTGAAATTTATTTGTTTTTTGATCATTTATACAAACATTCATTTCAAAATGAATGCTCGTTTCCTTTCCTATGTAATAACAAACAATTTAATTAATTTATCTATTATGTAACACATATTAAAGTTTGAAAGTTTTATATACTAAAATAGTAAAAAATATTATAAAATAAGTTGTCCAAAAATTAAATAATTTAACTTCTTACTATAATAAACTAAGTATTTTATTTAGGAGAAATCAGTATATTCACAGATCGAAATCTCAAGAGTTTGAATTAAAAATATTTTAGAGTTCGAGAATGACCTGTGGCACGAGCATATCTTAGACTCTTTGGGATGACCCCAATCAATACCCTCCGATGTTAAAATTAGTAGAAGTTACGAGGTCGAAATCGTATTGAATAATTCGAAAAGAAAAATCAAAATATCAATTACCTTATAGAGGCTCAATATGTAGGTTGTACACGTCTAATATTAGATGTTATTATCTTGATAGTTCTCTAGTCGTGTCACAGCACAAATCGACGATTGTCGTGATCGACTCGTACTTGACTCGAAGTCGGGTCAGGTTGGATTCAGACCAATGGAAAGAAATATTCAAATTTCTGGAGTATTTAGGCATTTGTCATTAGTAAAAAAGGCAAAAATAAAATTTTAGGCCTAGGCTTATCAATATTCATTTGGAATAGACGAAACTCCTATGTCTTATAAGATATTTTTGGAATTTATAAGATATTAGATCTTAATTTAAAAATAAATTGTTGAAACATTTAGATAAAATAAGATAATGGAGCGTTTACTAACAATTTTATAATTAAAACTGTCAAAATTAAATGAGTTTGTTAAATAAGTTTTTATTTTGAAAATAAGTTAGAATTGAACTATTTTTTTTAAGAATTTATAGTTTTTTTTTATAAATTATTTTAAAAAAAATTATCAAATATTTTTTTATCAACTTATAAATTTTCAAACAACTTATGTGATATTTTGAAAAACCTTACCCCAAATATCCTTGAAGTGTACACAATAGGTTTCTCGAATTTTAGGGAGGCAAAATTTCTAAGGTCACGTAATGCTGAAACAGTGTTGAACCTTACTACAAGAAAGGAACAGGCATAGCACACAGGAATCGTTTGGCTAGAATTAATATAGAAAATAAGTAGTTACATTCCCTCCGCTTTTAAAGGTTGTAAGCACATGCACAACAATTTATTAGCACATTTCGTCATCTTTCGTGGTCGTTTTGATCTGTGGTCCGAATTTACCCTTAACAAATAAAGTTGGGTAATCAGTCGGGTCATTAGTATTTTATCTAAATCGACCACATTAATGGCCGTTTTTACGGACCGATTGAAGAGTTCTTCTTGTTATCCAGGCAACTAAATCCTGTCTCGATTTCATAGTCGAGCCTCAAGAATGTGACTGAACGATTTGATCGGATAATTATTAATTAATTATAATTTACTATAAGCACTCCAACTTTAATTTTTTGTATTATTCTTTGACAAGAATGCCCATTAATTTTAAATTATATAATGTCTTTTAAGATTGGAATTTCAAAACTGTTCTTACAATTAACAAATGTCATTGTTACGTGCTAGCTAAGATTTTAAAAATAAATTAAATTACTTGATATTTGATTTGAAATCAATCGCTTGACTTCGATTCGTTAACTTAACAAATCAAAATTGAAATTGGGTTCGACTTCAACTCGATTAGTGAAAAAATTAAAAAAATATGTATAAAAAAATTAAATTATTCAAGTTTGATTCGTATTCTACTCGATTAAAACTGATTCAAATTCAATTTGATTAACAATCAAACCAAATCAAATATAATTTTTAAAACTTAATAAATATTCAAATAAATTTAAAAAATATCGTGTTGGTTTTCCCTCTAATCGTTTCCTCCCCCAACGATACATCTACAAATGCAAGGGATTTTGAAATCAGTGTTCATATCAAAACAAACTTCATCTGCCGTAAGTAAAAAAAGATTAAAAAGAAAGATTAAATAAACTGTTGCTATATGCATTAGGTAAAGACTGAGGAATTTACCAAAAATAGAAAAATAAAAAATTGTTGAACAATCCTAGACCGATCGTTGATAATACATAAGCAAAGTCATCTTTTGAAGTACTAAAATATCAATTACTGATGCTTGCTCATTGTGCTTAATTTCCAAGCTGATTCAATAAATATAATTATAATTCGAGTAATCTTATTTAAAAATATTTCTACTGATCGGAAGTCGGTTCTTCTTTCTAAATAACCATTCTTTTATAATTCTAGAGACATCGTCTTCAACACGAAAATTTGAGGGAAAAAAAAAAAAAAGAATAGCAAAAACAAGTATGATGCAAAAGTTTTAAAAGGTAAGATAGATTCTTAGACATGCTATACTAAACAAAAATTAAAGTAAAAGCAATTATTTTAATTTTTAAAAATGTAACACATGTTAAAACTATGGAAATGATTAATTTATAATGCATGGAAGAAATAGAACAAATAATAATATATTGCAATTGTATGTTCTGAAATAAAAATAAAAAATCATTAAATGCAACATGAAAGAGATAATTAGACTTTCATTGATATTAGACCCGTCCGCCTATTTAATAGAACTCTCAAATTTGTTTAATAATTTGTGTTTCCTAACAGTAATATATGTTGTTATGAGAGAATGTATTTTGGAATGAGATTGAAAAATATTTATAGAATAAAAATGTATTTGAATATTTTGGTAGAAAAAATTAATATGATATATTTTTTAGATACATTTTTATTTGTAAAAATCTTGCCAATTTTGTTTTCTTGTAATAAGTGATAAATATTTTCAACTGTAAATATTTTATTAATATTATTTTATTATATTTAGTGAAAGATATATGATTATATAAATATTGTAATAAATTATTAATATTCTGAAAGCAATAAAAATACAATTCTTATAAAATGGAAAGAGACAAATACATTTTCATCTTGAAAGAAAAAGAACGCAATAATGAAAATGAAACCAAATATAACCGATATTTTTATTAACAATTCTAACAAATGCCTTAATGTTGTAAATGCGTATTCTTGTCATTTACTTAGGAAAAAGAAAGAAAGAATAGAGTCCTAACTACCTTAATAATATATGGAGCCCAATATGAACTATCAACTCTCATAATTAATTGCAATTACATAAATATTCGAACCATCAGTCACATTACTAATGAAAACTCCTGTTACACACTGAGAAAATCAGTTTCTACAGATCTACCAAGGAGGGGTAAAAAAAAAAAAATTAAAAAAAAAAAAAAAAAAAAAAAAGGTCACGGACCACATCCAGAGCCAGTTCTCATTTATTATCTCCATGCTCACCTTCAACCAAATCTATCCTTAACTACCCTTTGTTCATCACACAGGCAAATCTAGGACGGTTGAGATCAGCCCACATCCACAACTTTTTTAATATCATCCATAATAAAAAACAAATAAAAATATAAAAGAAAACCATGAATATTAAACTAGCAACCCAAATAAATGTTACGTATATAAAATATATTTTTTAAATAAATATTTAATTATGAATTATGTGAAATAAAATATATGATATGATACACTCAGGAAGAAAGGATTCAAAATGCCCGGCCAAAAATGTAACAAATGTTATATATATTTTATATATGGTGACTCAATGCCCTACTTATTAATGCATTTATTCCCTCTTGGATGATTGGAAGTCATCTACTTAAAAAAGTTATTTGGGGCTCATAAATATCACTTCATTCTATGAATCTATAGATTTTTATATTTCAAAATTTGAGTCAACATCATCTTGATGCAATTGCTGAAATCAATAATCAGTGTGCATAGTCTTCGGGCACCTCTATATTACAACTCTAGCCACGGCCCCGAAATAAATTATTACTACAAACCAATGTCCAAGGCCATAGCTACCTAGATTTCTTTCTTTTCCTTCAAATCCACTCCATTTTCAGATCTAATTGAACTGAATCATCTCTTTGTTCCTACAGAAGAAAATGGCAAAAGCAAGCTCAAGAATGCTGAATGGTGGTCAAGATTTTCATCCCAAGTTCCTCCAGGACGATGACAAGTTTTTCTCCAGGCTCTTGTCCAGGGAAAAGTACAACTCCTCCAAGCAGGGTGAGGCATCTTTCAGGGTGTTGTACTACGGCGGAGCCACCGGGTCTGTGCCATTCTTGTGGGAGTCTCAGCCGGGCACCCCTAAGCACACACTCAGCGACAACCCTCTTCCGCCGCTCACTCCGCCGCCCTCGTACCAATCAAGCCCTCGAGCAAACCCCTTGCAGAAAAAGAATTCCAAGAATTCCAAATTTTTCAACTCCATCTTTCCAAGAGTTCCTTCCAAGAAAATCAATGCTTCGCCCTTGTTTTCGCCGCCTCCGTCGTCGTCGTCTTCGTTTTCGTCCTCGTATTCAATTCCATCCACACCATTTAATAATAATTTTAAAATTCGTTCAAGATCGACTTTTGATTTCAGACTAGATGAAGAAGAATACGAGCCGGGGACAAATTCTCCTACTTCAACATTGTGCTTCGGTCCTAGAAGTGGAAGTCCATCAAGGAGGGTTAGGGGTTATTCCTACCCAATAAAGAGTGTGAAGAAGGTGGTCTTGTCCATTGTTGGGCATGGCACAGCAGCCACAGCTAATTAGAAAAATACAAAAAATTGTGTGATGTTCATTTTGTACATCATGTGATAGCTCTAGCTAGTTTAATTCAGAGGTGTAAGTGTGTGGATTGAGACAAGTGTAATTGTGATCATGTCCTGATTTTTGTGTGTTAAAAATCCAAGAGACAAGTCGAATCAAGATTTCAATTTCATTTCTTTGAGTTGAATTTCCAGGTACCCAATGGATTCTATCTTATTATTAATATATATATATTTTTTCATTTGAGAATGCACCGACACATTTTTTTTCTTTTTCATTTTTTTTTCTTCCCCTTTTCAAGGGTTGGGGTTGGGGTTGGGGTGGGGGGAGGGGTCGAGGGGGGGATGGAGGAGCTAAGAAAGGAAATGTTGTCTTAGCTTGAAGATGCAATCAAAGCTAGTATACAATAATACTATATATCATCATTTGAGTTTCTTTTTTTTATTTTCTTTAATTGGCAAGAATTTATTATAGTTAATTCATATGAATAAAGCTAATATATCAATTTCTCACTCTACATATTTAAACTCGTACCGATGTAAGACTGATAGCTAAACTTCATCTATGAGTTTACTCTTCTGTTATCTTGGTTTTCTAAATAAATAATTAAAAAATATAGATTAGTTGTTTCAATCCTTTTGTTCTGTATTACATCACAAGTGAAAAATATTATAGTTTTGGAAAGTTGATAAACTTGAAAAAGATTTAAATAAAAAATTATTAATCCAATCAAAGTGAATAGACAGAGCTAATTCGACGAGGTTTAGATCGAAGTTGTGTAGTTTCCTCACAAACGTGTCAGCAGAAAAAAAAAATTGTTCCTATGTACCACATAAAAACTAATTCTTACGTAAAACAAATTTCTAAATTTCTTTTTTTTTTTGTAGTATTTCATTGTTTTAAGGGCGAATTATGTGGAGCAAATACAAGGTTTATGAATGCACAAAGAGAATAAATATTTTACTTATTAAATGTGTAGGAGAACATTTTTTACTCTTCGCAAATGTAGAATATATAATGTACAAAACACTCAGAAATGATATTCCAATTCAAATATTGATGTGAGAAAATTTTATCTGAGGATGAGATGATCTCATTACTTATTAGGTTAAACAGATGTATTCCAATCTTCGTCCCTACCGAAGATTGGAATACATCGAAGTTAGAAAATTTAGATTGAAGTGAATTTTTTTTTAAAAATCATAAACAAATATATTTTTAATTTTTAATGTGAATAAAATTTAAAAAAATTCATAAATTTATATGTAAGACTTATACTAAATTTAAAATTGTATGGAATTGAGGGAGGACGGACATGCCAGCTCCCTTGGCTCAATCCCTAATCTCTAGTACACATATTTTATATGCTATTAGATTCTTCCGATAAAATAAGTTGTGAATTTTTTGAATCAAATAGAATGAGTTTGTAAGTAAAATGTTAGATTTAATATACATTTGTAAACTGAAGTCTCAACAATTTAAACTTTTGAGTCAAATTCCACAAATATAAATATATTAAGCTGAACCACAATTAATAAATTCCATGCATTTATTGGCCTTACTCTCCACAGGTGAAGTAAAGGGAATATAATAGATTATTTAGGAAATAATAAATTAGGATGTTCTAGGACTCAGACTTAAGAGTTGAAGGTAGTCGTCAAATGGTGATAGCCACATCTATTTCCAGTAGGTAACTCTAGTTAATAAATATGTTCGTCTCTCTAACTAAAGGAGTTAGGAAACATGAATTCTCTTTATTAGCTATAGGCGTATAGTAATGAAGTCTTTATTTGCTAATTGTGAAAATTCATTGTCGAATACATTATTAATATGGTTGGTATAATTGTACATGTGACTGGTGAATAGGGTCAAAAAATAAATAGAAGTCGTTATTTTCTAAATTAATATGGTTGGTATAATTGTACATGTTGTGACTAGTGAATATGACTGATAAATAAATTAATTTACTAGATATTTGATTCAAGTTTGATTGTTAAAAATTTATTTGTATTTAATTCATTTTTTTCTTTCAATAAGATATAAAGTTCGATTCGAGTTTGACATGTACACTAATAATAAAATATATATAAAATACTCGAACTCCATTTATATTCAATTCGATTAAAATTCAATTTAAGTAATAATTAAATCAAATTTAAATATAATTTTTAAAATTTAATAAAAATTTAAATAAATTTAAACAATAACTTATCTACATTCATTCACACATTTACTTTACAAATGAACACATCTTTTTTGGTTTGTAAAAGTTGTCCCTAATTTACCAACAAACTCATTGGTTGCCAAAAAAAAAAAAAAAAAAAAAAAAAAACGTGGTCACAAACATTGCCTTGTTTACGTTGATTTATTGACCATTGGTTGTAGTTCTTTTCACAGGTTTCAAAAACTTTCATGTAGTCCAAAAGTTTACAACTTTTTATATGCTTTTTGAGGTGTATATAATATCAACCTAGTGGCGGCTGCGCAAAAGCATTTAGAATTGGTGGCTGTAATTGCAACACAATTCTTCTGTAAGTTATGTTGTCTTTTTTTCTCTCTTTTTTTTTTTATTAAATTTATAAAATTTATACTAATCTTAAAATTTTGTGAAATTAAAGAGGAATGATCGCTGTAATTGCACCCCTCCCCACCCCATCTGTCTCTGGCGATGGGGACGAGGGTTGGGAGAAACTGGCTTTTAATCCAAGATCTTTTTCATGATGAAGGAGAGTGATGCCACTCTACCATATGGTTGGTGTCGACCTAATTTGAACTACAATTTATTAAATGAAATTTATGATCATATACCAACTTTGAGTCGTAACGCAATATAAATTGACAAGTCAGATCATTTATTTCATATGATGTTTTTTTTCTTATTCCAACACCAAATATGTACTTTAAATGTATTGGATGACATCACTAATTTATATTTGATATGTATTAATATTATTAAAATATAAAATAAAATACTATTTAAAATAAATAATCCCATAAATTAGAACATCAAAAGCCACAGCAATGTTTCCTTTCTCAATAAACGAATAGCCAATCCTTTTTGATAGCCCAATATACATCAATATTGGAACTGAAATGGCACTCCAATTCTGTCTTTCGAACTTACAAGAAGCCCGATTCAGTAAGTCCAATTCTTTCTCTGGGTCGGTGGTTATGACTCTGATGACTCACAAGGAACTGGGCAGCTTAGGTCTGATTTCATAAACCGGGCAAAGAGAAGCAGTTAAGCGGTTGGGTCGGGTCTGAATCTATCTACAGAAGCTAGATGAAGAAAAACAAACGAGAACAAGCAATAGTGCTCCGAGCACCTCAAAAAGTTATCCGTGTTATCTCGGGCACTTGTCTACTTCAATAGGTTATGGTATATACGACATGTTTGATAGTGTGTCCGAACATGTTTCGGACACATGAAAGTCTTTTTTCATGTATCTTAGAAAGTATACAAATAATTAATAAAAAATTAAAATTTTTCTAAAATTATTTAAGGAATTAGTTACCTCATCCAAAGTAACTCTTTCTTTCTTCACATTTCTTTATGAAATTCAATATATTTTTTTTTTGGAGGGGGTGGGGGAATGTGGTACATAATCTATAGATTCTCGCCACTATCATCTCATGAACTATTTTTCTTTGTACTTACACCTATGTCTTTATAAATTTATCACCAATTATATTTTTGATAATAGACTTCAAATTTGATTATATATGTTTCTTTTTTAAAAAGATATAACTTTAGTATGTCTTAAATTAATTTTCAATTTAGCTTTCAATTTTGATTTTGTATATTAAATATATGTACATTCATTTTTTGATATTCTTCACGCTTTTTCTCACTTTATAAATTGTATTTCTATTTGATAGGTGCCTTTTCCTACAAAAAAATTGGATATGGATCCAATAGCAAAGCCCAAGTACGAGGATGTAGGTAAGGCCTTCAACTTGCCAAAAGTTTGGATATTCAAAATCTTATATCAATACCGACTCTATTTTATTACGATGTTTTGTTAGGAGCATTTTCTAGCACAAGGGTCCTCAAGCTGTTATTAACAATTGGAGGATTATCTATTGAGGGAGTGTTTGCAGAAATTACTATTTTAAGAGAAGTATTAAATTTTTAAAAAAAAGTGAAAAAGTGGAAAAGAAGCAAGAGAGTGTTTGCAAAAAAAGTGAGAAGTTAAATAAAACTAAAGTTAAAGTGATTGGTAAAAAAGTTAGTGCAAGATAAAATTAGTAGTAAAATGACCCAAAAGACCATACTTTTTTTTAATTATAAAAATATTTTTGAGGATAAAAATGTCCAAAGTAACTTTGGACTATTTATTAAAATATCAGTTAAAAGTTGGGCCTACCTGCTTTGAGCTTTTGACTAGATTCTAAAGCAAAATCATCAATTCCAAAACTTTATTCAAAGCTAAAAGTAGAAAATTACATTTTTTTTTTCTAGTTTTAGTGCACTCCCTGAGTCTGTTGGAACTAAGTTTTTACTACCCAAGAGTCAGTAGTGTTTTGGACTTTTTGGTCGAAGGAGGGTGTAAACACCGAAAATTAGGATGACAGCGGTCAAGTATGTCTAAAATTGGGATGCAGCGTTAAATTTTTTATTGTCCCTAACTAGAAATTCAGGATTGAACCCGTTGTACCTATTTTGTAATGTAAAAATATTATATTTTTTTAATTTTTTTTTGAAGTATTATCAAAACTTTCTAAATATGAGAAATAGTAATATTAATAAAAAATATTATTTTTTAAATTTATTTGTGCTTGATATTATATTTTCAAACCTTTTTTTATTTTCATATATAACAAAAGTACAAACTATTTAATAATTTTAGATTCTTATTTTAATCTTTACGAGTTTTATATTTATGTTTCATATATGAGCATTTATATATTATATGAATACATGTATAAAAATATGTGTGTATGTGTCTATATGTGTGTGTGTATATATATATAATTTGTATAAGAGTGAGATTTGAGGCAGACGAGTATAAAATATTAAAATTCAAGATTCGTTTGGAGATCCTCTTTAAACTTTCAAACCAAATAGGATGGGTTTAAGATGAGTTCAGTCGGATCCATTGTTATTTCTATTAAAAAATTATGTTAATTATGTATTGACTTGTGTAATATATTTTACTCAATAATTTTATATTTTTATTTATTTTAAAATATTTCAAATTGAATTTTTAAATTAAATAAAATATTTAATTAATAAAAAAAAATTGCCATGTATGAAGTTAGTGTGTTTAAGACAGTAAATTTGAGATAAGCCCAAGATATTGAAGGCCAATCAAATTGTGCAACATTAACACACACCAACATTAGTAGTTAGCTTTGGCAAGGACTCTCACCTTCAAGTATTATGTGTAATAAGCACGCAACAATTCTACACTCCATCAACAAAGATATTGAGGAATGTCTCAAAATTCTCTATGCTAAAAGTTTATCAAATTTAAGAAAATTTAATTGCATTCAAGGCTAAAATATTCGTCATAAAATCTCAAAGGTTAATTTGGGACTACAACGCTAAGTCCTCAAAAAATTATAAAAATTTAATTTTAAATAAAATCAAAATGCCGATTCCACAATTCAAATCTTTAAAGCTACACAAATTGCTTAATTCAATGTTATAGCATTTCATTTGGCATTACGACACTGAATTATCGAATTAATGTTATAGAAATGCAAATTCAACTTTCAAGGAGATCGAAATGAAAATTCCACCTTGACGTTTTCAAAATCCAAAATTAGTTTTCTTAGAAAAAACCAAATTATGCGCCAATTGCAGGATTGGGCGTCAAGGGAAGAAAAAACAAATCCAAGGCTGCGCTATTTCTTGCACTAAAATAGAGCTTGCTATAGTGATGCGCCAATGGCGTAACACTGTAGCTGTGCATAGGTTTTTTATTTTTTTAATAAAATTTATATTTATTTATTATGTTTAAAAATATTTTAAAAATTTATATTTTTTAATAAATTATTATTTCTTTGTATTTTATATGTACATAAATATTTTTAATAAAACTTAATTATTTTATTTACATGATTATTAATATTAAAACATTCATATTGCAAAATTTTTATTCCTAATAAGAAGTCATAAATATTAGAAATAGACAATTTAAATACATTATAAAGAAATGCGAGAATTATACAATATTTATATGAACTCACGTCATTTAAATTTTAAATAATATTTCAAAACGTATTAATTGAACATTTTTGGGATGCATATATCAATTTAGAGAATTAAATGACCATTGATATGTAATTTAATGTCATATTTTTAGTTTCCAACTTAAATTTTATTATTAATTATTTGATTTGTTTGTGTATATTATTTAATTTACTATGAATTATATTATATTAATAAAATAATATTATTTTAATTAACAAAATATAACATACAAATTGAATATGTAATTGTATTAATATGTTAATAAAATAATAAATAGATAATTGATGAAATAAAATAACTTTTGTAAATAGAATAATAAAGAAATATTCAAGAAAATATTTTTTTAGAGTGAAATTTGAAGTAGATGGGTTGAAAATGAATTTTAAGTTTGGTATAAAAATTATAATATTTTAGTGCAAACGCTGCACCAAAATAGAGTTGTGGTTGGAGATGGTTTTAAATAAAAGAATCGGATGATTCAAATTAAAACTGAGTTAATAATATTTTTTCATCCGAACTATGACCGTTTTTATACTATACCATCTAATTTTATTTTTTTTGCAACTTACCACATAAACTATACGAGTTTTTTCACTTTACCATTCAGGACCTCGGTGGCGTAATATTCCATCAAGATTTCATCACGTACGCGACACATTTTAAAGTTATTGCATTTTACCACCCAAACTTTGTATGATTTTTTATTTTGTCATCTCGCATTAAAAAGGATTTTAAAAAATTATGTATAGTTATGTACTTTATCTCTTTTTCTATTACTCATTCAAAATAATTAAATTTAATAAAAACTTATTATAAAAAAATTAGTAGTAAAATTAATTTTTTTGGACATTCGTTTTAACTTTCTTGTTGAATTGTAAATTATATTCTTTAATTCACTATATTAAATTTTAAATTAAAATAAATTATAATTACAAATTAAAAAAATGACAAAATACATAAAAAAAATATTTTTCAATTTGAGGTGAATAAAATTATAGATATACACCAACGTAAATTTGAACACATTAGAATACAATTTAATAAATTAGTCTAAACTCAACTAAAATAAAAAAGATAAAAGTATTACAATTTTAATGCAATTGATTATATATATATTAAAATCTTATTCTTGCTCCATATTTGTATAAAATTTTGCTAATATATAATTATAATTTACTACAACTTATAATTTATTAAAGCAACTTAAAGAATAGAGTTTATAATTCAATAAAAAACTAAAAAGAATACACAAAAAAAATTAATTTTACTGATATTATTTTATTTTATTATATTAAGTATTGATTAAATTTAATTTTTGTGATGATT
Source organism: Paulownia fortunei (assembly GCA_019321725.1). Taxonomy (NCBI): domain Eukaryota; kingdom Viridiplantae; phylum Streptophyta; class Magnoliopsida; order Lamiales; family Paulowniaceae; genus Paulownia; species Paulownia fortunei. The sequence continues at coordinate 5,096,066 of CM033114.1, read as the reverse complement.
AATAGAAAAATAGACAAAGTACATGTATATACATGATTTTTTAAAATTTTTAAAAGTAGAGTGGTAAAGTGAAATTTTTTACAAAATTTGAGTGGCAAAAATGCGATAATTTTAACATGTGCCGCACACATAATAAAATCTCGGCATAATATTCCACCGATAGGAGTCCTAGATGGTAAAGTGAAAAAATTTGTATAACTTAGGTAGTGAGTCGTCAATATAAAAAATACAATTAAATAGTATAGTGTAAAATCGATTGTAGTTCAGATGATAAATTATTTTTAACCCATAAAAATTGTACTCAAATTTCACAAAATCAATAAATTTTTTATTTATTCATATTTTTTTATTTTCTTAATTTTCAAATACGAAAATTTATGTTACAAGGGCAAAATAATTTTCTTGATATTTTTGTCCGCCTCTATGGAAAACATACTGAAAAATGACTTGACAGATGATGTAACTAGATATGTTAGCTCCGTTTGTTCAAAAGGTTATCTTGATGATCTAATCAAATGTACCTTTTAGTTGTTCACAGAAAAAAACAATAATAATAATAAAAATTATGTTCTAGTTAGATGATAATCTATAATTATAGAATGACCATAAAGTTTAAACTCTTACGGTGGAGAGATACTTACATTTAATATTTTTAATACGTTCGTTTATGTGCAGGCAGTATTTGAAGTTTAATATATGTAACTCTTTTTTTAACAAAATGGTTGTCAGAAATTGGACCTCAATATATTTTGTTTTGACTCTAATACCATATTAAGAATGTATGAAGTAAAGCACTTTTTAGATTTTAATTATAAAAAAAAATAAAAAAAATAAAAAAACCCTTTTGATGTGTTTGGTTTAGGTGCTTCTACTATTTCTTGAAATTATGCCACAAGAAGCTAAAAGCTAGAAATAGGTGAATGGATGCTTTTTGGAGTTAATGGCATACTTGTATATAACAAGGAGAAATTTTGGACAATTATGCCCCCATTAGTTATGTTGTATTCCTAGACTAACCATCCTTTTAGAACACATTATTGTAATAATATTATTCAAATATATTCATGTACAAATTAGTTTAAAGCATGATTAAGTTGTACGTATACACTATTTACACATATATATGTGTGTAGTAGAAACATAAACACTTTACATCTAAATATCATATGTACCATTTATATTTATTATAAGCATTACATAAATGCACATTCTAAATATTATTATTATATATTTATATCTCTGAATTACTATACATTAATTAATGTATAATTTCTTATGTAATTACTTTTGTATACTATTTAATACATAAATTTATTATAAAAATAACGCATAAGAATATATGTCTTTTTTTGAAATAAGTACATATATACATGTCATCCAGAAGAGAAAAAAAGCAAATAATAGAGAGATAATTTTCTTACTTATTCAATTTAATGTATTTAAAATCTCCACAAAATGAATCACTTTCCAAAGTATATGGGCAGTTTAGACTTTAAACATAAGAAACAAGCTTAAGTTATTATTGCAACTTATTTACCAAATATTTAATTTTTAACTTATCCCACTTTGTAGCGATTTTTGCAAACGATCCTACTTTTGGTTCTTTTGCTTTTTCTAAAGAACATTTTTTTTTTTCGCAAACAATGGCATCGAATAGTCACCTCATCTAGATAATTAATATCTTATTTATCTCACATTAACTTGTTAATTGATATTTAACAATCCTTTTCAATCCCATTAGATTAATTTTTTAGCATTCAAGTCTATCTAGATAGAATATTTTTCATGTTCTGTTTTTTACGAGCCATGATCCCTAGACTCAATAGGCTTAGTCTAAAGGGCTAATAAGAATGATGAATCAAAATTAAATTAAGTTTGATAGGCTAAATGTATGGAATTAGCAAGTTAACAAAGAAAATGAGCTATAATGCTTAAACTAAAGTCATGAAGGCCTTAAGATTTAAGTCGCTTGTAAAATTCAAATGTTCTATACACCATATTATACTAGATTACAACATCGATATTCTTATATAAATACATCAATTTTTCATCATTTTAATGTACATCATTAATATAAAAGTGTTTTTTTTTCTCAACCTTTATCCTAATTTGAGCATTGAAGAGGTATACGGGGATTCCTAAATGTTTGTTTGCAGGATCTCAATCTATTAAGGTCAGAACTCTTAATTATTTATTTGTGTACTAGGCAAGATCCCAAATTATTATTACTAATTTTTAGACAAAGACAAAGATCACTAGTTGATACCTTTATCGCATTCCACGAAATTCAAGATATGATTAACCACATCAGTTTTATATATTCTCAGAAAATATATGCGCGCACTAAAAATCTAATAAATTAATGAAAGAAATAAACAGGAGATAATTATCTTATTTTGTTATCACATCCCATACACAAAAATTCATCCACTAACATTACTTAATCTCAATCTTGACAAATTAACATCATCATCATCTGTAAAAGTGTCTGTTCTGACTAATTTTACTTTTGAAATCTTATCAAAACCATTCCCCCTCTGGGTTCTTGGAGGTGACAGAATACCACAACTTATTCATCTTTGATGAATTGACAAGGTCAATTACTTGAAGATAGATCAAGTAGAAAAGTCTCCTTATTCTTTGCATAAATGATTGTCAATAAGGAAGACTGATGAAAATGATAGTTAAATTAGTTAATTTCTTCCTGTTTTTCAAGTTCAGGTGGTAGGTTTGATGTATGGATTCCAAGTATTTTGACTTCCAAAGACTAGAATGTTTTTGGTGCTTATTAAAAGTTGAAATTGGAGAACAAATTTTACGTTCTCTTTCTGAATGTGAGAAAAGAAAAAGAAAATTGTTAAAGAATTAATGCTCTTTGAAACACTAATTATCTGAAAATTTTCTGTAACATGAATTAGAGTTAGGACCCTACTTGCAAGAATATATTCACATGATTATTTTCTTACTTTTGTATTTAATAGTCCTATTGAATGATCACATGTAGAAGTTTTATTTTGTACATTTAAAGTCTCCAATAGCAACATGTGATCTTACATTTACTGTATAGGATTTCTTTTTCTTTTTTCGTTTTCTTTTTTCTTTCCCGAATACGTTGGGTTATGAAATATAGCAATTTGACTTGATCATAAGAATATTTTCACACTGATTCTGAATATTTAATATGTGAGAAAAAGAATTTAATTACATTAAATGTTTAACCAACACATAAGAATTGGAGTAATCATATAAATAAGATTTGATCATAAGATTTATGACTCTTTAAATGATGTCTTCTGAAATTTAATAAAAATATGTGGATGATAGAGAAACTAATAATGCTAAAATATTCAACAAAACAGCTAAGACTTGGACTTCCAAGGCCATGGTATTGAAACTCCAAAGATTCAATTTAGGGTTTCCATATGAAAATAATTGATAGATAGCATATTTATATCCATAAATTGTACTCATGAGCCACTGTGATTGGGGAGAAACACAGGTTGGCCAGCCCAGGACTGAGAGTTGCAGGCTGTGGCAGTACTGAGATTTTATCACTTGGGGTGAACAATGGGGCGGGTTATTTGCCTTAAAATACGGGTCAAACAAGAATCCATGGTGTCATTTCCTTAAAGTCTAAGCAAAATTATGCATAAATTTAATATCTACTCCATACATACCCTTTTCTTTATTCCCCCTACATCACCACCCACCTTGAAATAACGTTCCACAGATTCAGAGCCAAGCAAAACTTGCTTTCGTCCAGTCATGTCTCTTGTATTATACTTTGAATTAATTTAAACATGTTAACATAGATTTTTTTTTTATGTTAATTGTCCTTCATTCATATTTTAATTAACAACGATTAGGTTAACTTATGAGTTCTTAAAATTCTTTCATTGATACGTGTTCCATTCTCTCAACTATGTATACTTCAAGCGAACGTAACTTAAAAATATATGATACTTTTTGGATAAAATTGTGAGTAATCAATTTGCTAATTAGCTAAATAGCTTATATTTTTGTTGAGAACAAATGAATGCGCGCAAAATATGTCTACATCATGTGAAAAACTCGAATAGTTGAACTTAAAAGAAGGCTGTAAGATTCTTATATTTGAAACCTTCCATTTGGGAGAGTGTAGGTGAGATGTCCCAAATCTAGAAGCAACGTGCTATATTTAGTCACAAACTAAGCCACTGTTATGTGAAAATAACTCGGTTTATCTTGAAGGTGTCCCATCATTTTCTGTGAAAATGACTGAAAAGTGTCGATCTTTTCTTTGCATTCATCGCTTAAAAATGACAATTAGTTAATCAAGTAACCACATGATTAGCAAAGTACTGTGCAGCGATTAATCACATAATTAGCAAATATTAAGTCTAGAAATCAAATTAGCTGTTAATTAACCTGACAACCTCCCCACCCCCCCAACCACCAAATAAAAAATCTGACTTTTCATTAATGTATTGAGAGTGATCATAATTCATCAACATTATTTTTAGTAATTTATAGCGTTTTTGAAAAAGGGAGTGCAATAATCGGGACTTGATAATCGTGTGACACTCAAAAAAGTATTTTACGTGCGTGGAGACAGACCGTGTGCGACGGGCAGCTAGTTTTACTGAAAGAAATTCTTGAAATTGACATGAAACTGAAATTATTTGCTGTTCAAGGTCATCTCATTGATTATCACTCAGTCCCATTAATTAAAAGTACAATCTTTGGTACAATGAGGTTAGAAAAATAATTTGCATTGGATCATATTCTAATAGAGATTTCTGCATTTTTGTCTCTGATCATCTCCTAAGAAAGAAGCAAGTCCACATGCATCCAGTGGGAAAGAATCAAAGAATGTATATATGCAGTTCAAACCAAAGGCAAACACCTGCCCGAAAAGTCAACACTTTAAAGACTCGCACGTGAGGAGTACGTGACAGGGCTGGCATTCTTGTGTAATTCTAATTTCAAAGCCTTCTCCTTCAGTGTGTGTGTGTGTGTGTGTGTGTGTGTGTGATGTTCATCATCATGATATCCCACAAGTTTTTTCCAGCAGACCAATATTTGTGTTGTTGAATCCTCGTACATGCATCAAGAAGAGGGCCACAAGTTAACTGCTAATGTACAAAGGAACTTAAACTCATTTTCAGTTCCTAATCATATCCTTTTGGCAGTTTCTATAATGAAACTCTGGACCATCTTTTTCCTATTTGTCTTGCCTTTTAAGCACTCTTAACTCTCACCCTTTTATATTTCTTTCTTCAACCTTCAACTCTCTCTCTCTCTCTCTCTCCCCCCCCCCCCTCTCTCTCAAATCTTCTTGTTGGCTCAATTAACAGATAGTATGCCTGAATGTCCACAGAAAGGTAATCAGTCCTTCCCCCCAATACACACAGACAAACACACACACAACTCTCACAATTGCATTAGAGACCCCTAAGGATGTATATATGACAAAAGAAAGAAAAGAGGAAATGGAAATAGAAAAACAGGTAGTGCAATGAGGAATAAGTATAATTTGAAATCTTCACTAGTCTAATACAATTTAAATTTTTTTCATGCAGTAATTGTTGATAGTGAAGAACAATTTCCAAGCCACATAGGAGTAAAAAAATAGAATATTATGTTCTAGTCTTCATATATTTTTATTGAGATTTAATGAATTCTTTTGCAGGGAGAGATTTGAGGAGATAGGCAAGAAGATCAAGAGAGAATCCGATGCCTTTCCTCATCAGATGGGAGGAAGGAGACATATGTTGGGGCCTTCCGGAACCCTAAACACCATCACTCCGTGCGCCGCCTGTAAGCTCTTGAGACGGCGTTGTGCTCAAGAATGCCCTTTTTCTCCATATTTCTCACCTCATGAACCCCAGAAATTTGCTTCGGTTCACAAAGTCTTTGGTGCCAGTAATGTCTCCAAGATGCTAATGGTAAACCCTAATTCTTGATCATGACCATAATTATCGTCTAATTACAATAACTCACTCGTTTGGCTTGATAGAGTAGTCGGAGTGGAAGTAAAAAACCCTCCTTGAAAGGGAAATATATTTGTTGGAATTGTTCCAATTAATTTCATGACTAGCATTGCATCTTGGAGTTATGTTCTTACATGTCTGATATGTTATTATATGGTTAATACAGGAGGTTCCTGAAAGCCAAAGAGCAGATGCTGCAAATAGTCTTGTTTATGAGGCAAATGTAAGGCTAAGGGATCCAGTTTATGGCTGCATGGGAGCAATTTCTGCATTGCAACAGCAAGTTCAAATTTTACAAGCAGAACTAAATGCTGTGAGGGCTGAGATTTTGAAATACAAGTATAGGGAGACCAATATGCTTCCATCTTCTCATATAACATTGCTTTCATCTGGGGCCGTTTCGATTGCTGCACCGCCACCTCCACCGCTTCCTCCACCACCACCGCCGATGCCATCTCCTCTCACCCCCTCATCCTCTCCCATGTACGCAGTTACATCTAGTGCTGCTGACTTTAGCACCATCTCAACTGAAAATATCACCTATTTTGGTTAAATTATTTGGCCTTCCTAATTTATTCACCATCATCATCAATCTCGAGGAAGGCTTAATGAGCAATAAATAGATTATTGGTACTTTTTTTTAGTCTTGTCAAAAGATTTATATAAGCTATCTATAAATTTTGTATCCATATACTGTATACTTGCTAAAAATTTCATCTTTGTGTCTATTTCTCTTTAAATTAGTACATATGCATTGTAATTTTATGTTTTTTCTTGTTGTCAGCCATCATCCATGCTTCCTTAATTTTTTTTCCAAACTCTCCTAGCTATACAATCCTCTGACTTTGAACATTGAAGATGACATAAAATACAAAAAAATTATTTGCTACAGAAATATGAAGTTATTTGAAGGGAAACAGTTGCAGTTTCCGGCGACAGCGACATCCGGCAAGGTCTTAGGAGTGACATTGGGATAACTACTGGTTGACCATACATTAAGGCTTGAACATGCTTATATGTTCCAGTTAAGGATATAATTCTGTGTATATGCTGGGAAGCCTTAAAGGTAAGATTGTGTATCCTCTCCAAGTAGGCCAGAGTTGAATTAAAATTTCATTTAAATTGGAGTATAATTAGTAAAGAAGGCTAAAGTGCTGCATATATATATGTATATGTATATATCTATTAGTTAATATGGAAAAACAAATAATAATGAGATATATATATATAGTTGCACTGGTTGCAATAACATTGGCAACACTAATACAATAGCAAGAATTATTATGATAATTTTATACTTAGTGTAAATTAATTTTTATTCCCTTTTTCCCATTGTAGATTGCTTAGTGATACAGTTGTCTTTTATTGTAAGATGGGATACTACAGTAGTTTCTGTTGGAGATTACTACAATGATACTAACAAAATTAATTCGTACAAGGAATAGGTAGTCTTTTATTGTAAGAAGGGATAGCATGTCTTCTAGAATTGCATTATCAGCAACCTTCTTTTGCTTATAAAGATGGCAGGCTATTAAATTAATTTTTTTAGTTTCCCAAACATTCAAATCTTGATCTTCTTCTCTTAATAATTTTAATGACTGATACTTTGAGAAATTCTTCACATTCTCTTTTACATGTCCTCCTAAATTTTGTATTTGCACCAAGTTTTTTGTTTAATTAAAGAAGGCTAATCTAAGATGGAAGTAATTAGACTTCTAATGCTATTTTTTTTTTCTAATATAAATAACAAAATTATATCATTTCAAGTAAGAAAATCATTTTTTTAATACTTTTACTCGCTAAATTCAAAATCCAAATACCGGGTAAATCCATGCAACCAAACATAGCACATGTAAGCCCTTTCATGACAGCTAAATACTTTGTAGTATGTATGTATGTGTGTGTGTGTGTGTGTGTGTGTATTGCTTTCTTTTGGCGTGCAGATATCAAACTGTGTAGTTGGGGTGGGGGGTGGGGTTGTGGAGAAATGAAGCTAATAATTAATTATAAACTGTAAACAAGCTTATTGGGAACTTCATTTCCTTTTGCCTACCATCCCATCCCCATCTTCAAACTTGGTTCTTTGTTTTATATGTATGCGTGAAGACTAACTTCAACATCTCTCACATGGAGATGGTGACTGAATTTGGTCCAAGGTCCAGATTGCTTCTAACTGTGGCATCTTTTGCTTGTCTTCACACAATTTCCCATGGATTTCTTTGTAGAATAATACTTAATAATTTCAAAAATAACTTCCCAACTCATCACTTTTCAGGTTTCATCCCCCCAATATCTCATCTTTGAACACTTTGAAAGAAACATATACAAAACCACTGGAAACAACTTTGTCTGTGCTGATCATCTCCAATGTTCAACGTACGAATGAGGAAAGAAAAGAAATTAAAGAAAATGGCGACAATAACTTGTTTTTTGCATTGTAGATTGATTAGTGATGCACACGTTGTATTGGAAGAGGTATAAAGAATAGTTTATGAAAGTAGATGGGCTTCATAAACATATCATGTTTAGTATAGAACTTGCTGGCATGATCTATGGAATACTCTGTGTAGTAATGATACTACACATTTCGTTCCAAAATAATGGGTTTAGTTTAATCCAAAGAGTTTTAGACATTTGTTGAGAAATAGTTAATAATTTTGTAATTTTACTGTTATTATGTTTAAAAATAAGTGATTGTAAATTATTGGTGTAATATCATCATTACTTTAATAGTAGAGATGATACTTTTGAGAGTTTTGAGGAAAAAATTTCTATTTAAGAAATAAATTTCTATTTTGGGATATTCTAGAAATAAAATAGGTGAAATGAATTTGGCACAAAATTATTAATACTTTGACACATTAAATACCTTTTTCTTTTTCTTTTTTGGGGTGGGGTGGGGTGGGGGTGTAATGGCTTTTTATTCCACTATATTTTTGAAAAGGGACGTATTACTCCATGTGTTTTGAAAAAGGCAAAATAAACACCCCCCTACCCCCTCCCTAGTTTTCATAAAAATGAGAAATAACATCAAACTCAACTTTTATTAAATTAGAAAATGGCCATCTTATCCTTATACATAAACTAATGAATTTTTCTACTTTATTTTTCTTGGTTCTAATCAATATTTAAAAGTATTGATTATTTAATAAACATACGTAGAATTTATATTTATTAGCATCTAGCTCTTTTGTGATACGTGAAATAATTAAAATATTTTTTAAGAATTAATTTGATTTTACCCTCTCTATTTTTGTCTAGTATCATTTTATTTTTGTACTTTCAATTATCTTACTTTACCCCTTATACTGCCATTATATGTTACATTTTATCCTTTTATTCTCTCATTATCTCATTTTGTCCCTTTATATTTTTTAAAAATAACAAAATTGTCCTTACTTATTATTTATAATAAAATTACTTTAAAATATTCTAAAATTAAAATATTTATATTTATATTCTAATAATTTATTTAACTTAATTAATTAATACTTAATATTAAAATTATTTAAAATTTTATTGTACTTAAATTTTAATGGTTATTTTTTATTTGTGTAGTTCTTATTAAATTTCTATATTGTAGGATAATCTTTTTGTTGGATAATACATATTACTTATAAATTTCTTGCTCATCATAAATATAAAAAATCTATGATATATTTCTAAATAATACTTTATTAAAGATGTAAAATATTAGCAATAATTTATCATTATTAATGGAATTATCAAAATCTCATTGAAATAATGTTAAATACAAAAAAATATTATTTTTGGGTTTAATTTGATACTATTAAATAAATTACATATAGTATCGTAATTTAATAGATACTATGTTAAAACTGAAAAAAGGTCATTTTAGTATATAATTTTATTATGAATTCTTAATTATAATGACTATTTTTTATTTTAACATAATTTTTGTGAACTTTTGATAATTTCATTAATAATAAAAAAATATTACTAATAATTTAAGTATTTTATAAAATATTATTTATAAATATATTTTAGATTTTTTAGATTTTAAAATAAGTAGAAAATTCAAAAGTAAAGAGTATTATCTAATAAAAAAATATTCTATTATATTATAATTTAATAGGAATTATTTTAAATTAAAAATAACTATTAAAATTTAAGTACAATAAAAATATTAATTGAATATACTATTAAGTGTTAATTAATTAAGTTGAAAAAATATTAAAATATAAATACAAATATATTAATATTAAATATTTAAAGTAATTTCACTCAAGATAATAGGTAAGTGTAATTTGATTAATTTTTAAAAAACTCAAAATAAAATGAAAGTACAAGACGGTAAAGTAAGATAATTGATAATATAAGATGTAAAGTGATAATTAATAAGAATAGATGAAAATAAAATGAAATTAATTCTATTTTTAATTGTAAATTTTGTGCCTTTGTCTATTATAAAAGTGAAATATATATAATAGAATTCGAAGAGTTATATGCTTTTTTAAAAAAATATATATATGCAAGGAGTAATACGCCCTTTTCTTGTGAAACTGTGAAAGGTTGTATTGTAATGTTAAAAAGATTTAATAATTGATGAAACCTTTCTTCTAGTGAGCATCGTTTAGTTAAAAAATCATGTCTCTTGAAAATTCGTTTAAAGATCTGCTTGGGATTATAGAGGGTTTCAAGAATCCACAATCAGGTTCCAAAATGAAAATGAGGTAGTCAATTTAGTTAAGGTGCAATATAATTTTCTTGTTTACGTTCTTTTATGTTTAGAGTCGAGTTTTTGGTGAAGGTTTTTAGATGCTGTACCGAAAACGTGCAATCTATATACATTTCATCATATATTTATATATATGAATATGTGTAAAATATGTGATAAAATATACACTCAATATTTATCATCAAATATGAAAACTCTTGAATCCAAGGTTTTCAAAATCAGACCGGACCGGCCGCTTCAATCGGGAACCGAAGGTCGGTCCGGTCTGATTAGGTCCAAAAATCGTTTGACCGGTTTGACCAATCAAAACCAGTTAAACAGGCCAAAAATCGATTTGATCGATTTTTATTTTTTTTTAAAATTTTTATAAAGGTTTAAATTTGATATTTTGTTATATTTATGTAATTATTTGAATTTTGTATTTTATTATATTTTTTTATGTAGTTATTTATTTATTTTTACATTTAAAATGTACTGCATAATAATTAATTTATTATATTATTATTTTGTATAAAAAATAAAAAAATATAATTAATTTTTATTAAATCGATTCAATCATCGATTAAATCGATTCAACTGATTGAATCGCTAATTGTTAACAATACCTATTTAATCACCGTTCCGATTATAAAACGTTAGCCCAATTGGTGCTTAACAAGATTCACTAACAACTGGGCTTGGCCCGTATAATAGCAATTAAAAAGTCCTTTAACCTAACCATCACAAATATATTGCCTTATAATTAAAAAAACTTGACAACGGCACAATCATCGGCTGAATTAATAACAGTGGCCCTACGACCGTCTAAATCTACAATAGGTTAAAGAGTCCAAAGTTGTTAATTAGAGAATTTGTTGTGTGTTTTGCTATCTCAATATAAACCTAAGCAGATGCACTAAGAGCTCGTTTATTTCAATTGATTAAATTAAATATACTAAAATATCCAATTTACTCAAATATTTATTTTTGATGATAATGATCCATGATAAAATTTCAAATTCGGTACAATTGATGATTTTTGATGAATAATTCATTCCACATATGAAATGAGATGAAATAATCATACCATCTCATTTAAATATCTAGAATATATTTTGACAGTAATATTCATGATTTTAAACCATATATCACAATTTAAACCTAAACTAATTTATAATAATTTTTAATTAAGAATAAATTAGTCAAAAATATAACAATCCACATAATTATCTATCAAAATACACGTTTGATAAGAATTTTTATTAATATATCATTTAAATAATCATATGAAATGCACATGAGATATATTGGATAATTTAATCATAATCTCACATCTCATCATATTTTTCATCAATCATTTCTCATTCCAACCAAAGAAGTAAAGGACCCTAATGAGTTTTAGTTCCTTTAAGTCCTATTTTTTTGAAAGGATATAAGCTCGATTGACGGGTTTACACATATAATCTTTTGTTTGTTTCAAAATAGTTTGGCCCGTGATAAAATCTCGGTCCGATATGTAATTCACTCTCTACTTAGATTGTGGAATTCCAGACTTAAATTTAGACCATATTAAATTATGAATGGATGAAAATGCCCATCATAATATAAAAATGAATATATATTTATATAAATGATATAAAATTGTATACTTAGAAATATGTATTGGTATTTATGTATATAATTAATGTAATATTTATGAGTATATATTTGTTAACATGTTTAAAATATTAATATTAATAGTATACCATAAATAATAATATATGTTTATACTTACATTTTTAGTAATATATTTATATAGAAAATATAAATATATGTTTATATACATATATATATATATATATATATTTATGTATTTATAATCTATTAAATTTATATTAGTAATAATATAATATATATAATACTAGTACTATAAATATCAATAATACATTATAAAATGTTATAAATATTTACATAAATATATATTTATATAATTAACATAAATATGTATACTTAGGAATATATATTTGTATTTATGATATAAATAATAAAAATAATATAAGATAATAGAAAAAACATACATAAATGTATATAAATAATATAAATATATGTTTATATGTATAAATATGTATTAATATATATTTAATTTCAAAGGGTAAAATCAACTTTTCATAATGTATCACACACGGTCCAACCAAAAAATCTTATTGATTATCTATTATATATCAAATCCATTCGTAAATTCTATCAAACATGATATATGATGGTATTGATACACTATTGTCACAACACATTATATTTTTAATCTATCCCTTCTTATCAAGCCTAGCAAATGAGCTCTTATTATTCGTAAGAGTTGAACCTACTAGTCGTCAAACTTTAAAATTTGAACATAGCACAAAGTCATGATACTTACAAAAGTTATATGCTTCATTATAATGATCAAGAATATTCTTGAAAATAATGTATTTCATAAAATTAAGCATTATTCTCGGGAGATCATGTGATATTCATTAAAGATTGCGGCTTTTTGTAATAGATATGACTTTTTTTATCAAGCTTGCCTCTTATTATAGATGTCATGAAAGAGGCATTGAATATTCGAAATACACATTCATTTCTACCATTTTATTTATGTGAAAGAATGTGTGTAAAATATTTAAGAACTAACTATCGAATTACAAAACTATTTATTTAGAATTTTTTGAGCCACCAATATATATGGCTCTATAAAAGAGAGATAGCATGTATCACTTATTGGACATTTTTTTTGGATTTAATGGAGCAGGAGTGAGTTATGGAAGTTGCATTGTTAGAAAAGAATGATGTAGATATATTTATGGTCAAATGTATCCTATATTTGGTGTAGTGTGTGTTGGATGAAGTGCTACAACTTTAATATTATAAATTTAAGTATAAATTGTATCAAATAATAAATTATCGGGAGTTCGAAATTGATCTATAGGAATTTTTTTTGAAATTTTTAGTATTATATTTCTTAAAAGATGGATTCAAATATGACTTAAAATATAAAGAAAAAATTATGTTATATCTAATAAATTAAAATAATAAAAGTATTAAAAATTAGAAATTCGTTCTTGAGTTTTGAATAGATAAATGATTATTTATTAATTTTTTATCTCTTTTAAATGCCATTATTGAAATCCATACACAATAAAGGTTTCAATAGAAAAATGTTATCAAATAGTTTATACATTAAGATAATTATGATATTATATTACTATTTACAAATTATCTCTTAACATCAATATTTATTTATGAAATCAAATATTTATACACACTTTTACCTATAACAAATCAAAGTTTCATGTTAGCAGTTGGGGTAATAGAACTGTATAATAAGCTAAATAAACCAAAGTATTTGTTGTGTTTTTGATGATACAAAAATAAAAAATCACCACTATACAAGAAGGGTTTTAACGTTAATATTTATTTATGATATTAATAATCTATGCATATTTTTGTGTACAACAAATCAATGTTTCACATTAGCAGTTGTTGAGAACAGTAAAATAAAGTAAATGAACTCAAGTATTTGTTGTGTCATTGATGATACATAAATAAAGAATTATCATAAAACAAGAAAAGTTTCAATCAAAAATAAAAATAAAAATATAACATACAGAATATTATGCACTTTTATAACCGTTCTTCTTCCTCCATCAAAAGGTTCACCATTTCTCCTCAAATAAATGAGATTTAGAAAGATATAATGAAAGTAGAAAAGATAAAATATAAGAGAAATTACATAATATATTTCTATTACTATTAGAAAACTTACATTACTATTAGAAAACTTAACTTAAAAAAAGATAATAATAAAACTTTCTTTCCCCCTATAAGGGTTTTTATTATGTTCAATGACATCCAACAACTTTATTTATAGTAGAAGAGTTTTTGAATTAGTATCTTCAAATTCACTCCAAATACATTCTAAACTTACTTTAAACATGTTCCAAATTTACGTGTTCTTTTTATATCTGAATTTTGTTACATATTTTTCTCCATGAAATTCCTCTTGGTGGGAAACAGCCAAACACTACCATAATCTACCCATCTTTCACAGCTTCGCCTCTGGTTTTTTTTCAAAGAATTCAGACATTGAAAGGAGGCTGAACTTGATGTCGGGAGCCGACGCCATCACACATCCAGAGGCAGGAACAGTAATACGCAAGTATCCCATTAGCCAGTCTCTGCTTACAAACACATTTCAGAAGCAGATATGGTGGGAAATAAAGTCCACTCCTGCAAACGTTGGTGCATGATCCAGGGTGATCCTTTCTCACAACTTGCATAATTTATTGGTGTTTCGCAAACTTTACCTTCTTCACCAAAACAAAAACCTGCATAAATTTCAAGCATATAAGCATTTTTTTAATGAATTAAAGTACTTAGAATTGACCAATTCGAAGAAGTTAATGTTTTGATACCTATTGTCAGAGCAAGAAGGAGGAGGCATAATGTGAAAGGCTGCAAAAGTTTTGCCCTGGATGATTTGCTCTTGTTTTTTTGCTCTGGAAATTGTGAGCCCTTGGAGTCTCTCTTATACAGACATGGTTTAGTAAAATTTCAAGAATCCAATATGTACACAATTTGGAATCATGTTTAATGTTCATGATGTGAATTTATCATGCATTTAAATTGAGAATTGCAACAGTTGATTTTGAATATTATTCGAATTAGTTGGGTGAATTTTAATAGTTATATAGAGTCAGGTTCCTCTTGATTTCGTTAATTCTATCTTATTTTAAAAATTATTTAAATTGATCAAGTGTAAAGTGTGAGATAGATACTGTCAATGTATTGAATTTAATGATGTATATGCCATATAAGATTAGATACTGTTATTTTTTAACACTAATAATTACCATATGTTATCTTAGAAAATGAAGAATGTCAATAAAAAGGTACAAATCTGATGGTTATGTCGGACAAATTTATAACCAATTAAGGCGAAGTCCTGAGAGGATTCAAGAGACTTGGGGAAAGTTGGTAAGTGACATAAAATACAGAAAAATATTTTAATTTTCTGTAGAAAACAAATGGAAAGAGAAGGCTTAATCCCTTGCAGAAAAAGTTTGATCTTACTAATGTCAAATATTTAATCTTGAATTTGGATCTTTAGATTTGAAAAAATGCATTGAAATTGGACCAACCTAAGAATCAATATATGTGTAATGCATGTTCATGTGAAGGTATAAGTTGAAAATGAAGAACCCCTGATTATAAAGATTTCATTTGAATGTAACAATAAAATAGTTCCGAAATTAAAGAAAATTGAAAAATTCCGAAATTCAACAGTATCATGGGTTAGTGATTGATTATCTTAGAACCAGATTTAAGGTAGAGGAAAGTGCAAATTACTGCAATGGAAAGTTGTAACATCTTAGAAAACATTGCTGTATCACCTAACGATTGAAGATCAGTTAGAACAATTGCTGATCAGAGCAGAGAATGTTAGGTATTTAAACAAAGTCGTACGATTCGCTAGAAGTGAGGATCATAGGTTTATAAGTATAGATCTCCATTAGTACGAGTTTTTTTGCGTAAAGTCCAAAAGCAGGTCGGTCTTGATTTGTACAAAGAATGTTGTGATATTCCAAATTGGATGTTGGAGGAAAATTGACCAAGATTATATATGTGGGTATAATGCACTCATTTAGCAACTTCTTGAACCATATTTTTGAAAGATCGTGTATAATAATTTTTTAGGTATAAATTTCAGTAATTACCATCATTGTGCTAAGTTGTCTCACCATAACATATAGAACTTCAACCTAAATATTCCTTTATTCATATAGTAATTTTGGCAAGCTTGAATTAATTACACGTACAAAATTATTATTTTGTTTAGGATCAACAAGTTTATATTGATCTCTTAACTCAATTGGAGATGATTACTGTTTAAGTTGGAAATTTTCTGATTTTGCTGGGTATAAAGACATAATAAAATCTATTTAGATTTAGAATAAAACATTAGACATTTATCTATATTTTGCATAGTTAATTAATTTAATAGAAACCTTGGATCACCTCATCAATGAAAATAGACAAATTATCCATTATTATAGCGAACCCACCCTAATATATATTTTGCATAGTTAATTAATTTAATAGAAATCTTAGATTACCTCATCAATTCTATGATTTAAGTCAATTAAGCATGAAAATAGATAAATTATCTAATATTATGGCTAACATACTCTAATTTGTATGTCCATAAGGACCATAACATATCTACTCTATGCCCTGCCTACTTGATTTTAGTTTATTTTTCTTTGCAATGACTAAATTATGTAGTTATATTTTTAAAATCGGATCGAACCGATCGGTTCAACTGAAAATCGAATTCGATCCAGTTAGACACATAAAACTATTTGACCGATTTTCATCTTTTTTTATTTTTATTTTTTAAAAAAGTTTAAATTTGATATTTTGTTATATTTATGTGATTATTTGAATTTTGTGTTTTGTTAGATATTTTTTTAGGTATTTATTTATTTATTTTTATATTAAAAATGTATTACATAATAATTAATCTATTATATTATCATTTTACATAATATAATAAGAAAATATAATTAATTTTCATTAGACTTGTTTGATCATTGGTTGAACCGATCCAACCGATTGAACCGCTAATTATTAGTAAGACCAATTTATTCATCGATTTAATTATGAAAGTAATGTTATCTAGTCATTGTTTGCAAATGCTATAAAAAAATGATCGTGTGGTTTTAAATTGAAAAAAAAAAATAGTAACAGAGAATTCGTAAGAGCTACTTGTGTTTGGCTTTAAAAATCAAAATAGGACAAAAGCTGAAAGCCACATCAAGGTGCTTTTTTACAACCTTTGGTATTTTCGAAATAAAATTGATTTTTTTTTCACCCTTATTGTTTTTCTAAAAACCCAATTTTGCACCTCATTGCATTTAAAAAAGTCATTTGTTTCTGATCTTTATGAGGTCGGGCTGTTTAATTTTCAAAGATCAATCGAATGAAAAAAGTGGGTTCTATTCGTTGTTATTTAGTCGATCTTAAATTAATATTTAACTAATCGAATACATATGTTTTCTTCACTCATCCGACCACCTTGAAAAATATTTATCCGGTTGGTCCGATGAGGCAAGAATCTCATCCAAAAAAAAAATAAAAGTGCAAGAGAACAAATCAAGAACGATTTTTCGGTTTAGGGGCATTCTAATATTATTATTTTTTAATTCACTTTCCACTTTTTAACAACTTGTCAAACCAATTTCCAAAAACTCCCCACTTCAACAACTTTTCACTGTAGTTCAGCACTTGCCAAAAGCAATTTTTATGCACGCACCACAATAATCTACCCATTTGCACAAATTCGTCTCTGGTTTACAATAAAACTGAAAGGCCAAAAAAAAGAAAAAAGAAAAAAAAGAAAATTGCTTGGGTTTATAAAGTCCACATTAATTAAAATAATTCATGGATATAATTTATTAAAAACTCAACGATTGAGAGGAGCCTGAACTTGACTTTCGGAGGTGTCACACTCCCAGATGCAGGCACAGTAATACACAAAATGACCATAAATAAATTTCTGCTCACAAACACTTTTGATAAGGAGATATGGTGGGAAATAAAGTCCACTTCTGCAAATGTTGGAGCATGATGAAGGGTGATCCTTCTCACAACTTGCAAAATCTATTGCTTTACGGCAAACTTTACCTTCTCCACCAGACCAAAAACCTGCATACATCATAAACACATAAGTATTTCTTTAAGAATGTATTTACAATTGTACTAAATATTATATAGATTTTTTACTCAAAGAAGTTAATGTTTTGATACCTATTGTCAGAGCAAGAAGGAGGAGGCATAATGTGAAAGGCTGCAAAAGTTTTGCCATGGTTGATTTGCTCTTGCTTTTTTGGCTCTGGAAATTGTGAGCTTTTGGGGGTCACTCTTATATAAACATGGTTTAACAAAATTTCAAGAATCCTACACACAATCTGGAATCATGGTTTAGTAAAATTTCAAGAATCCAACACACAATTTGTAAGCATGTTTACTGTTAATGATGTGAATCTATTATGCATTTAATTGAGAATCTAACACTTGATTTTGAAAATTATTCAAGTTTCGCTTTGCTCCCTCAACTATATGCATGCAATGCTTTACCCTTGAAGTTATGAAAATATACACTTTGCTCCCTCTAACTTAGAGGTATAACAGTTTTTTTAATGTTCCTTCTTTTCAAGTTATCTGAGAAAATATTGAAGGTAAAATATTAAATTTTAAAGTGTTATTTGAATATAATAATATAAAGCATGGTAACAAATTCAAAAAATTATTCGTTAG
This sequence comes from Paulownia fortunei, assembly GCA_019321725.1. Classification (NCBI taxonomy): domain Eukaryota; kingdom Viridiplantae; phylum Streptophyta; class Magnoliopsida; order Lamiales; family Paulowniaceae; genus Paulownia; species Paulownia fortunei. The sequence goes on along the minus strand of CM033114.1, from coordinate 5,077,085 downwards.
TTCTTAAAATTTATAATTCGGAATAATTTAGAAAAAAAATAAAATCTCATCTGCATAACCAAATTTGTCATTAAAATTTGTGATCAATTCAGAAATATATCGATATAAATTTTTTAATTGGTTTTATAAAAATAATGCATTTATGTGTAAATAGTAGAAATTATGTTAATTAATAAACTTATATATATATGTATTGAAACAATAGAAAAACAACATAGTATAATATAATCTTACTAAAATATAAATAAAATTCAATAATAAATCACTATATTAATAAAAATATTGGGAGATTTTATCACATTATTGTTGATCTAATATCAATTTTTTGTCTTTTATATTTGGATGTCTGATAATTTATGGAAAGTATCTTCAAAAAAATTGGACACGAAGTAACTCTTTCTAAGGATCTCAATGAAAATAGTCTCTGACCAAATGGGTCGAAGTGACCTTATTGGTACATACATCTATAAAAGACATAAGTTTTGACAAAATTGTATGATTATGTATGGGGACTGATGATTACCCAATGTCAAAAGGTCTAAAAATTGGTAGCTTACCAAAATTTAAAATTATTATTTTCACATTGTTTGTTATTTTCCAAATGATAGTTTCATTGACAAACCTTATAACCATCAATTACTTAACGATCTATTTATGATAAAATTAATTTGTTAAAAAAATATTTTCTAAATAGTAATCTTAGTATAAAATTCAATTATCACAATTTCCAATTGTTCTATTAAAACTTTGTTATTTTATATTATTAAGTTCCATAAATAATTTTAATTTTTTCTCATTATTCTGCAAATACGGGTAAAATTAATTTATATTTTCTTAGTTGAAGGGGCAAATGTTGTATATTCATAGTCTGAGGGGCAAAGTGTTACTTGTATGTTGTTGAAGGAGGCAAAGTGAAGTTCATCCAACTTGTTAAGCACTAACATGATATAAAATAGATTTTGCCAAACTGCTTAGATTTTGGCAAATTGCTTAGAATTTCCTGCATATACATACCATATAAAAGAAACACTACCTCCATCCCATGCATTACAAAATAATGTAAAATAGATTCTGCCAAATCTTTTAGAATTTCTTATTTACATACCATATAAAGAGAAAATATTTGTAATATCACTGATATTACAAACATAATATATATATTAACATTTCAGAATTTTATAAATTCAAAATTTATCCAATAATCATTTGAAAAATTGGTTAAAAGTATAAATTTATATTTTAGCATATGTACATATATAAATATATGATCCATTTTTAACATAAATCAAATGTTACACTCCAATGTTGGGTTATTTCAGGAAAAAGAGAGGGAGAAAAAGAGAAAAAACGAAGAAAATTTGGTAAGTCCAACTTATGAGAGATAGTTTAAAAACTCGTCCCACAATTTTTGTGTCGTGAAAGTTCTAAAGATTAGAGTATTGAAGGAATAAATTTTATCGTGCACTAGTTTAAAATTTAATAATTGATTTTGAAAATTGCTTAATAATCTCAAGCGTTGAATGTGATATGAAATATGTGTCAATCGACAAGAACTAATGTACATATCATATAAAATTAGACACTGTTACTCCTTAACATTAATAATTATCATATGTTATTTCAGAAAAATGAGAACGTAAATAAAAAAGAATAGATTGGATGGTTGTATTGGATAAATTCACCACTGGAGGCTAAGTCCTGCTGAGATTTTAATAAACTTGGGGAAGAAAGTAAATGGCATAAAGTCAGAATCATAGTATTATTATTTTTGTTGAAAACGATGGAAAGAGAGGGCTAATCCCTTGCAGAATGCCTGAAAAGTCGGATAATTGCATTTGATGCATTTGCCAATCAACACTGATTCTTGATCAGTGTAAGACTAATTCTTCCAATATAAATGTAAAGAATTTATGCTTGAATTTGCATCTTTTGAATTGAAAAAAATGCACTGAAATTGGACCAACTTAAGAATCATAAGTAATACATGTTCCAACCATTGTTTTAAAACAGGAACGGACCCTGGCTTTAATCGGAAATCGGAGTTCGATCCAATTGGTTAAGAGCATAAAATCGAAAATCTGATTTGACCAGTTAAAACTAGTCAGAGACCGGTCAAACCGGTCAATATTTTAAATTTTTGATTTTAAAAAAAATAAAATAAAATTGATATTTTATTATATTTATGAGATTATTTGAATTTTATGTTTTGTTATATATTTTTTAAGATAGTTATTTATCTTTTTTTTTTTACATTTAAAATGTGTTATATAATAATTAGTCTATTATATTATATAATATAATAAAAAAATATAATTAATTTTCATTAAAATCGGTCTGACTGCCGGTTGAACCGATACAATCAATTAAACCGCTAATTATTAACAAGACCGGTTTGATCACTGATGTGGTTATAAAAACACTAGTTCCAACATTATCTTGGATTAGTAATAGATTATGCAAGAAGCAGCAGGTTCATGGTAGGGAAAAGTGCAAATTTCTGTAATGGAAAGTTAAAACAGAGTATGAAACTATGGAAAGCAATATTTATTGAAGATTTTCAAACATACGCTGGTAATACCAGACAGACCATAACACATCAAGCAAAGGAAAATTAAAGCCCCCAGAAAAAGAAAAACAAACTTGTAACATCTTAGAAAACAGCTTTCTTCTAAACTTTCTTTGAAGCTGAGGATATATCAGCTTGGTAACCGCCCTGTCTAATTGATCCTCCTACAATTTTTCCTTATCTCGCCGTTAGATCCAGTCAGGGGCCTAATGTCACCCATTTTGAGCATTGCTGCGGCAAAATCTGACTTGAAGGTGTTGGGATCATTGCTGTATGTCCTGACGATTGAATCAGTAGACCCACCATTGAACAATTGCTGATCGGAGTGGAGGAGGCCCCGTCGGTTGACAAGGTTTTTGAAATAGTTGTTGTCGAAGTTTGTTGGGGTCTGCAGATCCAATGGTGCCAAGTTGTTGTCCCCCACACCGCTGGTTCTTGGGCAGTTGCTTTGCCTAGTTTGTGCTAGTGAACTATCCAAGTTGGTTTCGTTGTATATCCGAGCCCTGAAGCTGGTGCATCTTGCTTGTCCAATGGTGTGAGAACCTGGTTTTATACACAAAATCTCGTCACATCCCTGGATAGAATTCTTGGATAAATTCATGGATTTTTAGATCTTAAATTGAAATTGTTTTTATGTTGACAGGCACATAGAGGGAACAAACCAGAGAGAGCAACCAGGTCCTTGGTGGAAAGGCCAAGAGAGTTGAATCTGGAAATAAGGGCGTTGAGATTGGAGGTTGGAGGAGGAATGCCATTGTTTGCAGCAGCCCGGCTTGCTGTTCTGGCGTCTCTTCTTCCAAGTTTCACGTTCCAATCAGACCCTCCAAGCTGCAATTAGTCCAGGTGAAATCATGTTTATTAGGCTTTATTTAAATATAGGTGAGTATATATCTTGGATTTAGTTTATTAATATGACAATAAAATCGATAACAGGATGAGTGATTCTCAATTGTGATGTGATTGGTATGGGAGTATTACCCTTTTTACCATGACGAGGGAAAATAACAGAATTATTCTTTTTACACTTTAAATTCAAGAGAATGACCAAAGAGATAGGGATTTACGTTTTTTTTTATAAGAAATTAGAAATGATTTGTGACAAGCTTAGATGATGACAGGTATATGCGGGTTTCATGTGAATATGTATTTCTAAATAATTCGATATCAAACTATGATACTGTGTCTTGTATTTGTTATATAGTGATCTTATAATTTATAATAAATTTAAATTTTAGTGGGTTTTGTCTATCGGTCACTCCAACGAGAATAGTGTGCTCGTATTTCAAGTAAGTAATTTTTTAAACTCAAAATACTTGTCAATCGAGATCATACTGTTCGAACTAAGAAACACTAATTCTCAAATCAGTGTGTACAACCGATAACCAAACACCCTTATTAACAAGAAAAATCCCATCCGCGTACCATGTGATTTGTTATGTCTAGCCAGGCTTCTATAGATGAAAAATTAATATGATTTTTACTTTTTCGGAGTTCAGTGTTTATAAAAGTAGTATAGTAGAAGCTAGAACTTACAACGACAACAGAGTCGCGAGCAGCAATGGCCAAGATATCAGCACAGGAGACCACACCAGGGCACACCTTCTCTACAGCAGACTTGATGTTGTCAACAACATTAAATCCCCTGGCAGAGTTCCGATTCGGAACTGCCCCCTTCTCTCCCGTGAACGAAGATGTATCGTCGAGGAGGATCGATCCATCACATCCCTGTAAAAGGACAATAAATTAGTGTTTTCTTTCATGGCCTAACAACCTAAAATTTCTCTAATTTTCTGTTTCTGGCATGCCAAGTTCCCAACAATCAGGTCATCTGACTTGTTCAAGTACTTTGTCGATTATGCAACTGTACTAGATAATAGAGCACATTTTATGATTCAGGTTTTGAATAAAATAGAATTTATGTCCCTATTGTGGCAGCTGTATGATTATTAAGGCTTCAAAATAACTAACTGTACTTGATAATAGAATAAGTCACTTGGGGCAGAACCGGAACAAGAAGATGGTAAGTAAAAACAGAGAAAAAAATTGTGCATATTTATTGGCTAACATGTCTAGAAGTCAAATGATGATTGGTTCAATGCTGGTTGAAAACAATTATTAATAAATATTCATGCCACTATGGTATGTTTTTTCACAAATTTCAAAATATATTAGCAATTCATATGCGGGCTCTACATACATCTAGATATAATATACAATTGTGATGTTTCAAAATATAATAAAACCATGCACAATTTTGTGTATGGAATTATAATGTGGAATTAACGTAATATAGTTTAGACATGCATGACAGTATATTTTGTTAATGATCAGAAAAATTTATGAGAATTAATAAGAAATTTACATTAACGAAGCAATCGTGGAAAAATAAGCGAAGGAGGGAGGCGCCCATCCGAGCCTCGTTTTGAATTGCAGAATGCACGACAGATTTCACAGTGGTAAAAAGATTTGGGCAAGATTTTGAGTAAAATTCAGTGGAGAGTTGAGCTGAGGAGCTTCTTGTAAGGAAGAGAAGTAGGATTGCCAAAGTTATGGCAGCTTTGAAAGAAGGATATGAAGCCATTGGAAAAAAAAAAAAAAGTTACTAAGATAAAAACAAGAGTGTGCTGTGCACAAGGTGATGGAAAAACTCGAGTATATATAGAGAAATTGAGTAGTGCTTTCTCTGGGTATTGGCCTGGGTAGGTTACCTAACTCAGAGACTCCATTGCATGGCAATTCAACCTTTGAAAGAACTGACCACGTTAAATATAATAAATTCTCTTTTTTGTCAAAATGAGCTTTGATGAGTAGCCTTTTGAAATTAACAACCTATAACACCTAAATAAAATAGTTCTTTTGAAGGAACAACTAATCACATCGTGTGATAAATTAAAAATTATATTTAATTATTGATGTTGTGCGTTACCTATGTTGGGAGATGAACAACATATCGTGGAATTAATCCTTCTTATTAACTGTTAGACAGAAGAGTTCCTATTGCAATATTAACAAACCATTAGGGGGTCCTGAAGTATTCCATGAAAAACCCTGCGATACTTAACACTGATTTTAAAAAGAAAACAATAAGTGAATAAACTAGATTAACTAAATAAATTGTATATCTTGTAAATGAAGAAAAAATGAGTATTTATATTTATTTAAAGGGACATGAGTCACATAAGCCTTTAATATGATTTGGGTATCGTGGGTATGTGAGCCTTATTAGGTTAGCATCTGAAGTACTGGATCGTGTGAGTCTCTTATGTGACTTCGACCGTTTGAATCTAAATGCCTCAGAGATAAAGTCGGATAGCGCGTGAATGTAATTTAAAATATATCTATCAACATCATTGTGAAAATATTTATAGATAAATAAATTCATACACACTTAGCAGAATAATGATGCGGGAGACAAGTATGTTGACACTGGAGAATTTTACGGCATCTTGTAAAAATCAATAAATTTACATTTTCTTACAAATCAATCATGATATTATAGTGGTAAACTCGAATTATATCCGCGTGTGTCATGTTTGAAATTGTAAATTGGTGAGTAAACCTTGTCGATAAAGAGACTCCAAAAGAACTAGCTATTAGTATAATGATTTGGTGAAGACAATTGAGATCAAAGGAATAAAGGGACAGGTGGACTTTTCCGACATGAGTGTAATCTTTTGACTTATTGTTATTAACTAAATAATAATTAAAATTGTCTTAATTTTCTTCCAGAGCCAAAAGCAAGAGCCAACAATATTGTGATTAGTAAAAAGTTAATGAATTATAAGCATTAATTAATATGGACTATCTACGAGCTTGATTTGTGGCAATGCAAGCACTCTTATACATTCACCCAAAGTACTAAGTTGAGAATTCTAAAGCCAATTGACTGGGAAAAGAACTTTATTAAAATGGTACTTAAATGAGTTTTTTTTTTCGTCACTTTGAAATGTTGTTGTTAAGATATAACTAATTCATTACCATGCCGCACCAACATACAAATTTAATTGAATCTTGAACAAACTATTACTACAAATGAATTCGAACATCTAATTCTTGTATGAAAAATAATAAATTAGATTAATTGAACTACCACGTTAATTGTGACTGCCAAATAACTTTAAAAATGAGTAAATTTATGAAGCTAGCAGGGATTCAATTAACAAGAAAACCTAACACAACTTCTTTGTTCGAACTATGAATGTCACATAGCTTCCATTTCTTTGATTATGACTCCCAACTTATGGGGAAAATTAGAGTTGGTAATTGCTTGGTTAAATTCTATTAATTAAATGATAGATAAAATTATATTTATATTTGCGATTGAAAACTGGTACCACTTTTTTTTTTAAACTTTTAGATGAAAGTCAATTTATATCTAGGTCATTTTATTTGTCACAAAAAGTCATCAGAAGTATCACAGATTGAACCCTGTAAAAATCGTTCAACGCTCAAATCAGTTTCAAAACAAGTAGATGTAAGTTAGATTATTTGAAAGCATTTAAATTTGTAATTAATTACGTACGTTTAATTAATAAAGGTTTGGAGATATTTACAATTTGATCCTTAAGCTTTAAGTCTTAAGTCTTAAGGGTTTGAGTTTGAGCTTTAAGCCTCCATAAGCTTAATTGAAGCATTATACTTCAAAACTTTATATATTCACTTATAAATCTTATGAATTTAACTTATCGAGGTTCGTATTTGTTTCGATTTATAATCTAAATGAATTTTTTGAACATAACTTACCATGGTTTGGTTCATGGCCATCAAATACTTTTTCTTTAAATGTAAGGCAATTGCATGTACATTTACCTATTTGACAATTAATTTATATTCAACCAAATTAATTTAAATTGAAATTTCCCAGGTCACACTGTGTCCAAATGGAACAGTTTAAGACTCAAAATTTCATGATTGTGTCGTCAACCAATGTTTCCTGCCCACCGAATGATCCTTTGTGTGTGTGTGCCCACATGTTTGACATATCACTCCATGCGTTTTATATTTTGCCTTATCAAGGTAATCCACGTTCTGTAAAAAATAATTTGTATTACCCCTATTTTACATATATAAATGCATATATTTAAGATTTAGCAAAATTTCAGTATCTTATTATACCATTTTTTGAATTTAATCCAAGTTTATTGTTCTTTTCATTGAGTCATATATTAAGATTTGGTATTTTTTAGGGCCCAGTAAAAATGGGATAAGATCAGATCAAACTTAGTATCACCTACTCTGTTTTAATTAAATAATTCTTTTTGAAAAAAATTAGATCTCATGAGTCCTAATTTTATTAAGTTGAGCTACATACCACTGAGTTGTGAGCAAAATCAATATATTATAAATTATTTTGTTATTGATCAGACAATAACAAAAATATTTTTTTTCATATAATTTAAGGAAAAAGTATTCAATTATTAAGTATTTGGCATGCTGGAAAAACAAGACTTGCTAGTTCCATTTCATAGTGAATGAGACTCAAGTTAAAGCCAGAACTGTAGAAAATAAATTTATATATATTTTTAAGAATTTTATTAATTACTTTAAAACACTTTATAAACTCTTGAATATCTTGAATGATGTTAATATTTTATTTTTATTGCAATTCATTATCTGCCCACTCAAACCCTAATAGTTGAGTTTAAGCTTATGACAAGTCAAATCAAACGCATTTCAAAATTTTCATTTAGTAATAATTATGGTGTGCTAATCTAAAATTAAATTTCAATGGAGGGACCCAATTTAATTTGACCCAAAAAAAATAAAAGGAAGAAAAAGAGAAAGAAGACTAGTTCCAGAAAGCACCTCACTTTATAGAAGCTGCGGAAATGGGACAATATTTTCTTGGGGTTTGGTAAACTGCATACCAATAAAATAAATGTTCACATCACCATCCATTTATTGAATTATTTTTTGACATTATAGTCGTGTCTGAACATGGGAATTTTCAGTTAAAAATGAGACCCCAAAAGAATAAAACAAAGAAGTAACATGATAACTACGGAGCTTTGAAATTTGACCAAGTCCTTCAGTCTAATAACGACAATTGATCTTAGTTTGTATCAAATTTATTGAATTTAAATTCAACCCGTGTTAAAGTTTTTAAAAATTCAAATTCAAATTGCATGTATAGGACCTCTTAAACTTATTAAACTCATTTTATAATTTATAAAATAGTAAAAATTATAATTTTTAAAAATATTACTACTAAAAATTATAATAAAATTTAAAAATTTAAAAAAAAAAATCGGATCTTGGTCGGATTTGAAAACAGAAAACTTAAGACCCAACTCAAATTTATTTATAATGTTAAAAACCGTCCCCAAGTATGACAAATTCGAATTTGAACTTACTCCATTACCATTTTTAAGAGTTATAACGTTTATTTTTTTTTCAATTTATCAATTATCCATTTTAGGTCAGATCAACTTCGATCATGTTTTTTTAATCACATAGTAAATAAAATAATGCATATTTTGCGATTGATTATCTTTTAAAATAAATACTAAATTCGTTTATTGTATAGTTAATTTGGCTGCGACCAAATTCAAAAATAAAATTTCGCAATTTATGTATATATCACTCTATTAGTATACAATTTTGTTTATGTAACTTTGATATTAGTGATGATATATTTCTTATAACTTGCTTATGCCATTGATATATCATTTAATTCATTCAATGTATTGTGGATACATGTCATATTCCTCATGTTTATACTAACAAAAGATTTACTCTATTATCATGCATGGCCTTGTATAATTAATTGCTCAACAAATATTGGAAATAGGTTATTTCCACTTTTTTTTTATATTGTGTATCGATTTAAATAACTAATGGTGTGGACTTTTGAAACCAATAAAGCTTAATAATTATCTAAGCTATGATTGGAGGACCTTATATTTTAATAAGTAAATAAACAAACATGGAAAATTAATTTTATGGTAATTTTCCTTTAAAAAAATAAGGATCAAGTTGAAATACGTTGTTTAATAGAATCAAGAATTATAAACAGATATAAATATAATGAAATATATAAATTAATAAATACATCTTATAATTATACTCGTACAACCATTTTATTTTATTCAAATCTAAATAAAGAAAAATATGTTTTTTTAGTATTGTCTTTGAGTTTTTTTTTTCTACTAATTAAAACATAACAAATTGAGCATGTGAAGGTGGCTTGAAATCACTTGCATGCAAATGAATATTATCTCAACAAATTAAATGTAGACAAACTCTTTCTTGCTATCGCTTTTTATGTTAAATTAATAGAATTTTTGTGATGACAATTGACAATGCTAGCTACCCAATCCAACATCTTAAGGTCAACAGTATTATTAAATTCTTGACTTTTTTGTGTGAGGCGATCAAAGTTATCAATTAATGAGTTAATATTTATCAATTAATAATTTATAATAATCAACTAAAGAATTATTAGAAATATAAGCAAATATTTACACTTCTTGTGGAACTTGAACAAAAATCAACAAAAGTAAACTCAAACCTAAAACCTTAAAAGTTTAGGACTTTAATTTTACTACTAGACAAAGCTTCCACGATATTATTCTTGACTTCTTGCTTTACAAATTAATACATCTTGAATTTTATGTCGATTGATTTGAGATTGCAGCTGCAACCAACAAATATTGCATGACTTCTCTGAATTACAATAATTGATAGTGACATAATAATATATATATCTATACATATATTATTTTTATTTTTTTAATTTTTCATCTTTTTACCACTGTAAATGATGCTCAATAACATAAAAATGGAAGTTTAATTTTCTCTTTGAAGATCAAAATTCAAGTTTAATTATATATAGATAATTATGCATTTCCGTAATGTAAGACAGGATGCTCGTACAATGTTTTACTGTAGTAATTTATTTTCTAAAAGTTGGTCTTATTTAAACTATCAATTTAACAATCACTAATTTTAATTGTGGAGGATGATAATGTCAAAGATTTAAGAAAAAAATTATTTTTTCAACTCATCTAAAATTTGTACCAATTTAACTAAGATTTTCATTTCCAGAGAGAAAGTAAATTTTATTTCGACCAAATAAAGAAAAAAGGATTTCAAATAAGTGGAACTACCAATAAAAGCCTTCCCAAACACTTGAAAATTTTTAAATAACCAAACGTCATAATAGATTAAATTGCAAATAATTAAGGCCAAGCACATATTGTACATATAGTAAATAAATAGCTTATAGAATGGTTATGTATTATTCTGATGTCATAATTTGTAAAACATACTACTTTTTAAACAAATATTTTTCCTTCTTACTCTTTGTTCTTACTGATATTTTTTATTTATTTCTATTTCTTGAAGTTAAATATCTTTATGGAAAACTAGAATACACGTAATTTATAAAGGCTTCCATCAGTTTCCTACATTATAATGGCCCAAATGAAAATAGACTGGTGGCCCATGAATGTTTGGACCAACTAGTTTTAACATGGACTTGGACACTTGCTTTGGTCAAGTCATGACAGAAAAAGACATGCCCAAATCAGAGTCCTGAAATTGTATAATATATTCAATACATTCACATCAAATAATTAAAAAATAAATAAATTAATAAAAAATGGACTCACTAATGTATGATGCTTGTTGGCCTATAATGAATATTGGAAAATTCTTGGTAGATAGCTAGATTTAATCTTGCCACATTCAATTGCTATCTTTTTTTAAAATAAAATAAAATTGGTTAATAGTCTTCTTTATTAACCAATTCACTCTTCGTAGGATTAGTTTAGTCTAAATTTTCTAAATCTGATCAGTAATAATCTTTTGCGTAGTTTAAAATATCATAATTCTACCAACTATTTAAATAATTCTATTTGGGAGATAACTCTCTACTTTTAAGTCCTTTAATACCCAATGAGTACAAGAAGAAATTGATAAAATCTTTTATACCCAATTATGAGTACTAATTATCAAACTTGCAAGCCAAAAGGAGACATGTCCATGGATTTGCCCTCTATTTGTACACATCCCTCTTTAATCTCTGCTGATTCTACTTTGTACACATACTTCTTTGATGCCAACAGAAATGCTACCAAGTTGAGGGCTGATAATATCAAAAGGAACCCATAATAGTAGTCCAAATGTGAATCGTTCACATTTTTACCAATCCAACTTTTCCCTCCATTCCTCCCTGTGATCTTATCAACCACTGTCACAAGAAAGCTGTTCAAGAAGTTCCCAACACCAATCCCACTCGTAAAAAACGTCGTTCCGAGGCTCTGCATGTCTTCTGGGGATTGATCATAGAAGAATTCCAGCAACCCAATTGCATGAAACACATCACCCACACCAAGCAGCACATACTGAGGTAGTAAATTGAAAATGCTCATGGGGACTACTGCTTCAGGGCTCTTGACTTGGTGCACTTTGATGACATGCATTCTCTTGACCTCAACTGCATATGCATTTGCAATGGCTAGTATTTGGATCACAAATCCGATTCCCAGCCTCTGCAACAATGTGATTCCTCGAGGGTTGCCTGTTTTCTTTCGCATGAAGGGCACGAAGTATCGGTCGTACATAGGCACAAAGATTAGCATTGAGATTGTGACAAAGCTGCCGAGTGATGCCGCTGGTATTTGGAAGTTTGAGCCGAGACGTCGGTCTAAAGTGGTGCCCTGTTTCACAAATAGAGTGTTGCTTTGAGCCCAGATGGTGCTGGGGATCAGGGTTGCTAGCCATATCATGGCCATGCCTAGGACCAACTTGGTCCCTTCCACTTGAGTTACTGTGCATGGTTGCCTTGAGGGGCTGGTTGTAGTGTTGTCTTGCTTGATTGCAGCCATGTCCAAAAACCTGGAAACAAAATTATTTGTATGTGAATTAATTAATCAAGAATTTCTTGTTTCACTTTTCTTACTCCATTGTTTGGATTCACAACACGTGTTCATGAGATAAATCATATTCAAATAAGTAATAGCACATATTTATCTGATGGATGTGGAATACAAAATGAAATAGAAAAAATAGAACAGAAAATTTGATACCCTGCAATAACAGCGACCTTCATGGGATGCCCCCAACTCCTCGGGATGTTTATGACAAAATGCAAAAGTTATTTTCATGCATGTGAACAGGGATGCACATAGTGTGCAGTTAAATTGATCCTGTCTTTTCCAACCGTTTTCTTCAGAGTTTGGACCATTGTACCTCCATGGATGACCCCAACTCCTCGGGATGTCTTATGACAAAATGCAAGAGTTTATTTTCATGCATAGTGTGCAGTTAAATTGGTCCTATCTTTTCCAACCATTTTCTTCAGAGTTTGGACCATTGTACAGTTATGTGCAAAAATGATGGGGAAGAATCTTGGTTGCAACTAAGAAGGGCAAAGAAAATGGATTAGATCCTAGGCTAGCAAGTTGCACTACAATAATGACGTTAGTAGAGTAAATAGGAACCACTTGTAAACTTTGATAAGATTACATGGGGATGGATGGTTTTGCACCACTCGTTCCCCATTCACCCAATACCCAATGATCATGAACCACCCAATCCATCAAGATTTTCACGTGAACAAGCTAATGGCTGGTTATGATTTGCAGTACAACAAGGTTTGACATATTATTAAAAGTTCAAGAATGATAAGCCGTTTCTGAAAAGAATAACAATAACAACGAGAATTAGTAACAACTTAATATCACTATTAAGCTAATTGGTGGCCAAACAAAAGTTATTATTATCACTTAATATTATAAGTAGTGATAAATTAAAAGTTATTATTACTTTATATATATGATACAAGTAACAATTTTCACATTGTCATTTAATTGTTTGTCAATAATATTCTTTCTTTTTTTTTTAAGTATTAGCTATTGCTACCCTGATCAAGACAAAAAGAAAAGAGAATAGGAAAAAGAATTAAGAGAAAGATATTAGAAAAGGAAAGAAAAAATGAGAGATATTAAGTCTAATTATTTTTTGAAGGCACCTCTCTTTTTTTATATTTCCATCTTGCAATACTAGAAGAAAGACTTGAATAAGTAATTTTTTTTTTAACAAATATAAGCATGGTTGTTAGTCTACCATATATTTGGAAGGATTATAGTCTCAAATGACAAACTTTTTTCATCCAATGATTATTATTTTTTTAATTAGTATTCAATACATTTTCCCTCTTTTATCTATGCCACTATTACATTCACTCTCCTATAATTTTCAAATATTAAGTAGGTTTCCTATTTTTTTGTTCTCAAAATAAAAGGACATTTGGGTCTAGGGCAAAAACAGAAAGCATTTCGTCCAAAGTTCTAATAGTAGGGACAATTTAGTAAATATAGTAAGTAAAATGAGAGATTTATATAATTATAAAAGAAATAATAATTAAGCTATTTCAGAGGTAACCTAAGTTGAATTACTTTGTATTTAATGAGTGAAAATGTTGAGTGGAAATGTTAGGGAACATAGTGATTCTGCTGTACCTTCACTAGGAGCAACTTGATTGGAAGACTAGAATTCATGGTGGACCAATAGAAGCACTTTATTAAAAATTAAGGATGCACATGGAAGTAAAGGATTGGGGGTGGGGGGCACCACTTTAGCCATGATTGTGGAGATAACCTAGTGGTCATACAGTTAGTTATACTGAATGGTCCACCCTTCACATTAGAATCTTCTTATGGTACTTCTACTACTTGAGATTCTCTTGTCCAAACCCTCATCATTTCACTACTTTAAAGTTGAATTATTTCTACCATGTTCAAATTGTAAAGGAGAAATCACAGTTATCAAAATTGTTTCAGAAATTTACTATAACATGAGAGTCGGGAAAAAAGAAGTGTTCTCAATAAGAGGTTTGTCCAAATCTTCCAATGCCAAATCCTAATAATGTTTAATGAATTTTGTTTTACATTATAAGTTCGTAAAATAAGCACGTGTCAAGTAGATAAATCGAATCCAAGTTGCAAGGCCTCCATTTTCATGAATCAAGACTCATCATTCCCTAATTCATACTTTAGGTTTTTCTCATAATAGGCATTCAAGTACAATACATTATTTTACATCTAGTTTTAATGTCACGAGACTTGGTCCAGTTACGACATAAAATTGCATTTGATCCACCTTATATATAGTTTATATGCAATAAGGAAACAAAAGGAATTAAGCTCACCTGAATACCGGAGTATGGTGGACTCGACGTTTTCTAGTAGTAATGTAATATTGCTGGTCTAACTCATGAAGCTCGGACGGATGGCTAGGGAGCTTAAGCTTGGCATTGGCAAACGCCATAATAACAACTCTTAAAAGGTCACCAGCAGGATGCCTAGTCCTCCTTACTTTGTGCCTGTACATAGGGGTGCCAATGTAGAATATGATCAAAGACAATATAAGGCCAACAGTTGGGATTCCATATCCCAATCCCCATCCCAAGTTCTCTTGGATATAAACAAGGCCAAGTGTAGCAAATAATGCACCGGTGAAGGCGCTGAACATCCACCAATTGAAGAAAGAGGCCTTCAGCTTCTTCTCATGGGGATTCAGATCATCAAATTGGTCTGCACCAAATGTGGAAATGTTGGGCTTTGTTCCACCAGCCCCAATGGCTATTATGTAGAGAGATGTGTAGAAGAATGCAATCTGAGTAGGGGTAGCCTTGTTGCACACTCCATTTTCACAACTGGGCTTCAAGAATTTGATTGAAACAGCCAGGGTTAAAAGTACCATACCCTATTCAGAATTATCAATTTAGTCAAATTATCAGATCCCACAAAAAAGAATGGGAGAGTTTAAATTATTTGACATTCCAATGAAATCACAAGATTGTCCATCAATTGTGACATTTTAATTGGTTATAATATGAAATGAAAACTATACTGAAAGCCCTTTTCAATGTACTCCATCCTTCCCACAAAATTAGCTACCATTTAATTAGACTCGGAGTTTCAGACCATAGTTGGAAAGGTAAATTTTTTTGTGTATTTTTAAAGTATTGTTTTGAAAAGTGACGTATCCATTTTAAGAAATTGAATTTTAATTTAAAATATCCTAATAATAAAAAAAAATGAAAACCCCAACAAATTTAAAACAAAAGAATCAAAAAAGAAATAACTCATTTGTCCATCAACAACCAATTGAACATCAACCCCACCTTAATTCATTGTCTATTTATTTCTATAGATGGCAGGTACCCCATGAATTGCAACACTCACCATCAACATGTGGTGACCCTAATTACAGGTCATTAGCAAAGCCACTATCTTGGCCATCTAATGGAGGCCCCACCAACAAAAATCCCATTCATCTATTGGCCTATCTTGTTAGGTAAACTCCAATATTGACCAAACAAATGGTATAGCATTGATGGTTGCACGCAGGTGGACAATGTAAAAAGTTCATTAATCAATTTTAAAATCCCATATAAGAAAGAGCTTGTCACCATATAAAATTCAAGAAAAATCTTAAATCCAAAAAAATATAAATAAATAAAGAAATATACTTCTATTATGCATGACTTACTATGACATATATCAAAGATGAAATGGTAAAGGTCCAAAACCGGCCCAAGTAAGAATCAGCAATATAGGCGCCAAGGATTGGAGTAATCCACACTGATCCTGACCAGTTGTTAACATTTCTGACTGATGAAACAGTGTCTTCATGGAATTGGGTTGTCAAGTAAACCACTAAATTTGAAGCTATTCCATAGAAGGCCATCCTTTCACATGCTTCATACCCTGCATAAATATCAAGAAAATCTCTTAACCAAGAGCCCTTTTACATACTTCAAGTAAGATGAAAACCCACAAAAACTTGTTTAAAATCACTTCAAAATCTTGAATCTTGCATGCACTTTTTGTTGTAAAAAATTCAAAAAATAAAAATAAAAATAAAAATCATATAATCTCTTCACAAGAAGAACTTGGCTAGTAATTAGCATCAACTCAACAAGAACAAGCCCTTTATATTACTATATCATGACATGGGATGAGAGGAATTAGAGGGCTAATGGCCACTCCAAATCAATCATGCAAATTCTGATCTCCATGAATTAAGATGAAAGTAGAGGAGTAGAAGTATACCAACAAGGAAAGCACAAGCCTTCCACTTGCCAGTCTTATCGGCGAGCACCGGCTGGCCGTGGAGATCAACTGTGCCATCTTGTGTGTAGCCTTTGGCCTCCATTAACGTACAGAATATTGGAAGGTAGATTACTATATATAGAAAGGGAGAAAGCAAATCCTCATCAAAAGGACATGAAGCAGCTTTTTTTGGTTTAGGACATGAAGCAATTTCGGGAATGGGAAAGTGTTGGCCGTGAAGTCGGCTATAAGTAGGCAGTGTGCAATCTTCTGCTGCTACTTCTTCACCGGGACAGCCGGTACTCTATTATTTCCCACTTAGATTTCTTGGAAAAAAGCTAATTATAGAGTGGGGAGAAATGACTGATATAAGATTAATTTGTGGCAAATATGCGGGTGGTTGGATTGGGTTTGGGTTTGGGTTCGGATTCGGATTCGGGTTCGATCAAAATGAATTGGATTCAAAATGGATATGGTCCAAATACCTAGATTTAAAATGGGTCGGGTCAATTTGAAACTAGTTAAATTTGTTATAGGCCAGTTTTCCTTTTCCAATATAAAACTGTAGGAACATTAAATTTTAGTCGCTACAAGTTGTGTTCAGATACAAAATATGTATATGTATAATAAAAAAAAATGTTGGCACCTGAAAATAAATTAAAGAAATTTTTTAACTTGATTTCAAAAAAAAAAAAAAAAAGAAGTTGTTGACTTGAAAATACGGGAGTGTGGTTAAGCTGGAGTGAGGGCTAGAAGTTGTTTCATCTCAGGGATAGAGGGTCGACGAGATTCGATCTCACACCTTCTGTTATTCTGACCTCTCTAACCTTTAGCACATCAGTAAGAATTGTCGAATACCATGTTAATTATTTTGTGTTAAAGACATAGTTTTTTTATTTTTGTTTGCAGTGAATTCTTGATTGAAACCAAATAAATAAAAGTGTGATTGTGACAAAGTGGGATTAAGTTATAAAAACTTTATCAATGAAGGAAATGAAGATGAGTTGACAGCAAAGCTAATGTAGATTTTGTCATGCAGAAGGTATGATATCTTTTTCAAGTGGGAAGATAGTTCATTTACCTAGTATGAACGTGAATCTCAGGGTGGCTTCCATAATTACCCATCAAATCAATGGGATTGCTCTTCATCTCTACTCGGCTCATCTACTCGGCTCATTGTATTATTAGAATATTATCCGTGACAATACGTTAAGTATTTGAATAATTAATAAATATTTTATTTTATAAAAAATTAAATATTTATCTATTATTTAAATATTCGAAGGATAGTAAACATGTATTATATCAAAACGGAGTATATATTAATTTAATATTGCTAAATTTAATTGTTTGCATTATACAATATTAAATAATTTAATTGATTTCTTAACAATAGTGAATAATATATATATAACTAATATTGTATATTTTATAGTTGTCAATAATTAATAAAACAGATTAACCAAAAAATTAGACAACTTGATTTGACTTTGTGTTACACACTAACTAGATATTCAAATGTCGATAGAGGGGGGTTTTCACTTATGTACACATATCCCCTTCAAAGTTTTCATACAATGGACAAACTTCTCAATTTCTTGCCAAAAAGAACAAAGAAAAAAGAAAAAAAAACTATCACCTTTCTTTATAAAGGTACCATTTATAATTATCAAGAGTCAAAATATATTATGAGAATAATGTTAGAAATTGGTTTCAATAATTTAAGTGAATTTTATTTAATAAAAATAAAAATAAAATTAATTAATATAATCTACGCTACAGTTAGATGAATTTAGAATATTTAATTTCTCAAAAATAATTTTAGGGAATGAAAAATTCATTTAAAAAATATTAATTGTTGAATATAAAAAAATGAAAAAGTGAAAAGTCACTTTTTTATATTGGAAATTGTGTTAAAGAATGTTTGTTCACTTTATTAAACTCTAGTTGGATGATTGAGTTTGGGCTCTACGAGGTGCCAATAGTTTTTGGAAGGGGTAGATCTATATCCTTGTATGTATAGAACAAAGCCCACAACACGTATGTTGTTGGGCCTAGGTTTGCTTGGTTTAAAATTTTAATTTATTTTCTTTTCGCAACAAGTGGATTGATTGAGTGGTAACATATGACACTGCATGAATTGAGCTGAAGAGGTGAATAGTATCCAGTCAACGCTAAACAGACACGATCATCTAATAAGCGTCAAATATAGTTTTCAAAGATTGTGTTTTCAGTTCACAACCTTTTAATAATTATAAATAGACCTCTATTTCGACCTTTTTCATTCACTTTAATTCGAATTCACTTTATATACTCTCAAATCTTTTAAGAGAGTTCTGAAATATATTTTGTTCGTTGTTCTTGTACTTTGTAGTGCTATTATTATAAGAAACTAGTCGTCATATTTTGAAAGACGATTGTCAAATACCATAAGTATTATGTGTGAGACAATTTCATTTTAAACAAAGAGTTAAACTCTATCTCGACTATAAACTCCAATTGTTATTCTGTCTAAAATTATCCAACCCCTAATATTACACCTGTATTTTTCCAACAAATAAAACTTGTGACTCAAATAACAATAAAAATAAAAATTACAGTTCTTTAAAGCGTTACATTGTATTTGAAATCCTATCCTATATAATCTTACTACACTGATTCATTTTGTTTTGACCTTATGTAGGAGTGAAAATGACATTGAAAATAATATTTATATTTGCTTGGTTTAAAAGAAAATAATAAAGAAATCATTTTTTAGTTTTTAGAGATGTTTGTTGAGTTATACATTCATACTGTTTTATTTTTGTTATCCCATTCCATTTTATTTATATAAACTAATTCTTTACAAGAAATGAAATTAGAGAAAAAAAACTTGTTAAAGAATTAAAGGGATTGTAAGTCCATTTATATTAAGGAAAATTGGGTCCATTCTGTGCTTACCCAAATCACACACACACACACACACACACACACACACACTATATATATATATATATATATATATATATATATATATGAATGGAGTGGGGTGAGGTTTATTTTTTAAAGAAAATAATACATAAATAAGTAACTTTAATTTTTTGAAAAAGATAAATTTTTAAAATTTAATAATATTATATTTAAAATTTATATTAATTTAAAAAATTTGTAAAGTTAAACACGGCTTCTACACCGGCCGCCGCTAGCACTATGTGTATCTATATTATGTTAATTGGGTTGTCACATCCACATCATAGAATAGAACTTCTCCAAATGGAATCATAATCATAAAAGAATCTTCGAAAGAGTTTCTGGTTGAAAAATATTCAGAAATTTTATTGGGCACTAGCTGCTTAATGCACCAACTTTATCTTTCTCCAATTGGACTGTCCACAATTCATAATCACAATGCACAGTTTCAACCAATATTCATCATCATTATGTTTTGCCAGTATTTATCCTCAACGAAGAAACCCTCGCATCTCGAAATCATTCCAAGATTGAAAACGTGACACATGCAACAATTTTTTCTAAAAAACGATTCTTGTATTTTAGTGAGAACTCAATTTTTTTGCCAGAATTCTTCATAGGTAGTGACAGTAATTTTATTAATCCAGCATATATGATTGAAACTTCAATTTACTACAGTGTAAAGTAAGGTTATGTTTGCATTCATTTTTCTCAGCATATTTTTATTTTTATTTTTGAAAAATAAAAATTTTAATTTGGAATATTTTCTGAAAATATTTTTTTTTAAATTATTTTCACACTTTGCACCCTAATCTCAATTTTACAAAAGTCTATACCCATTTTTCAAAATTATTTTTTATTTTACATTTGAAAATAAATAACTGAACATGTTTTCTCAAAATGAAATATCCTATTAGCCTATCAATTCAATTAATCAAACTTTGCAACTCACCCGTCTAAATACATTTTCATTTCTATACATTCAAGGAAATCTTCTCAGAAAGGTTTCAAAAAATACTTCACCAAAAAGATAATAGAAATGATTCCAAATCTTGTGAGTTTATGGGTTTTTTTTTTTTTAATTTTGGACTAATTAACTATGCTAATTATTGATTTTTTTTTTGAAATTGTAAAATTTTCAAAAGATTGTAATTGTTATGATTTTTTTATCATATATTAATAAAATACTTTTAAAAAAATCAACTAAGTTATGTGATATTAATTTTATACTTAATCAAGTTAATTGATCAACACCACCACGTCTGCATTCAATTTTGGACAAAGATAGTATATAATCCTTTTGTCTGCAATTGAATGTTCTTATTTCTTTATTTTTGAAGGAAAATCCTTCACGTCACAATAGCCTTCTCTATACTCTGTTGAACAAAGTCCATATTAATAAATGATCAAAGATGAGAGGCTTAAAGTCAAGTCTTTCAGTTCAATCTTTACCCGAACACTCCAGTTTGGTAAAACTCAATCCCTCAATTTCTCACTCTGTTTATCTGTTTTCTTTGTCATCCCACTTTATTAATGGAGAGAAATTGATTACTGTTTGAATGATATATACGGATAATTCTCTTTTCAAATTGTCATTTTATTTAAAATAATAATATGCATCGCTTACTTCAATCACTATTTTTAATATTAAGAGTATGAATATATTGAATATTTTTCACCTTTTTAAATGTCATTTAAATTTTTTGTGTACCGACAAGATGGTGATAGACATTGGTTCATGCTCGTTTATCCGGAAATAGGATTTCAATTTTCCTTTATACGAACTTCCACAATGGAGCCTCTGTGACCCTATAGGCTTTAGCTATCACCTCTACAATAAGAGATGATAAAAGTGGACCCTGGTATCAAGGTTTAAACAAGACAAACTATTAATACTCTATGATTTTACATCATTTGATATTAGTGTTCTGTGTGTCGAATTCAGTAGAATCATGATGAATTTAAGAAGAGACGAGACATTAATTTGAACAAGACTGAAAATGTTAATTAGTCCACACAAGTTGATGCTACGACTGTTGCATGGCACCGAGGGCAGTCAGTGGGCAGCAACAGTATTGAACTACATTGTTCTCAAAACTAAATGTAAACTCCTAGAATAGGTCCAAAACCTAGGTTTCGTCAAGTGGCCTTTCACAATAATTATGAAGAAAGTGAATGTAAGAGTGAAAGCCACTTCTGGTTTCTGTGTGTCAATTAATCCTCACCCCACCCCACGCCACCCCCTCTCTCCCTGAGGTTCTGACAAATGAGGTGGGATATACTATCTACTAACGAGTTGATTGGTCAGAATATACTGAGACGACCCCAATAAAGTATAATTCACTTCTTGCATGATGGAGGTGGGGATTTTGCAAATGAAAACTTCACAAAATGGATTCAACTTTAAAGATAAAGTTTGACCTGTTGAGTTAAAAGAAAGCCCCTTTATCATTTAATTATGGCCTAGGACCACAGTTCCTTATCCCATGACAATCTTCATTATAGCATGTCAAGATTTTCAAATTTGCTAAAATCTCACCAACCAAACATATTAGTCGTGTTGCTAATAAATTAAAAAGGTACAGAAATTTCAACTTATTGGGAAGGAATTGTCCAGAAGGCCTATAAGATAATAAGCTACAATATCTTGATTCCAGAAACCTTTTTTTTCATGAACAAAGCTAAAAAGAACTATATCTGGCCATTAATTGGTCAAGAATCAATAATTATGTAGGCATGAAAGGAGTGTCGTGGGAATTATGTTGGGTCCAGAAACCTCCAAAAATGGGTTGGCAAACGGGTCCACAGGCCACTGTATATATAGGCAATCGAAAGTGGAAAGATATTTCGTTTGGGAAGGGGGGGGGGGGATTGATTTGGGTGTGGATATATATATATGAACAAGATGTCACTCCTTTGCGGAACCAGTAAGAGGCAAGCAGGGCAGTCCCACCTAAATAAGTGTTATTCTTGTGTATAGTTTACTTGAAGATACAAATCCTCATTTTTCTAATTTTTCCTTGGTATGACGTAGGAGATTCTTTAATAGATTTTCCTTGCCTTCCTAAACCAAATTTCTGTTTTTTTTATTTAGGGGGTTGGAATCTAACATCCACAACGTGGTCTACCTTAATGGTCGAACAAACATGGCCTGACGTTTTACGTCAAAATCTACCCGTGCCCAAGACCATGATTGCTCAGCAACCTACAAAGTAAAAACCAAATTCCACCACGGTCAAAATCTTACAATATTTCTGGAAAGGCATAATTGCTCCTTAAAAAAACGATTAAGCTTCTTTTGTATTTCATCTAACAAATATGTCACATATATATATATATATATATATATCAAGTGTACGTGATATTTACATAAATATTTTATATACTCAACATGTATTTTTAGTGCGAAATATAAACAAAATAATAAATTGGAACAAAAGACTCTGAATGGCCTAAGACGCTAAGCTTGGTTCAATGTACTCTTTTAGCATTCTCACTAATATCAAACAATGCATAGTACGCATCAAACCTGCCATCCTATCCCTCATGAACTTGATTTTGACTGTACTAGGAAATGAGATGCACCAATGGACTAACCAAGTACGATGAACCTAGACTGGAATGAATATCTTCAGGATTGCATGTTTTTCATCTTCACATCAATGTCTCCTCAGAATTGTCTTCAACAACCATCTGGCAGACAAGATCTCTCTTAATAAAGAGAAGAAGAATCTTGTCTTCAATGGTGATTCATGCTGCCCTAAAGAGCAAAAATTAGGACTGAAATACACAAGGTGAAAACTGACATAAAAAAGACAAAAGATATCACTAAGCCATAATGCAAAAGCTGTCGACAATATTGGAATCTCCAACATATTACTCATGAAAACTTAAAAAATAGCCAGTGAACAAGGTCATCTAAGAGTACACCTACAGCTTTCATTCAATGAACCAGTTCCTTTATGCTTACTTTTCAGAAACTGTTCAAATTAACCATCATCAATCGATTCAATCCATTGCTACCACAAATTAGGACTGCTTTTTTTTTCCTTTTTCATTATCAAAGCAGAAGCCAGGAGAAATGCAGAGGTTTTATACCTTTTTTCTTTAATAATGAATTAACATCATGTTTTCCACAAACTAAAAGGCAGAAAGGCATAGATAGGTCAGTCTTAATAAAACTCAAGTCTAGTTACCAGTACCACCTATACTACTCTTCCAAGAAAGAAAATGAGATGCTAGGGAGGACCCACATAATTACATCTATATGTTTAAACCTTTTACCCTATGAAGTTTCAAGAGCGTATATTTAGTTCCTTACTAGGTCAAAAATGCAATAGATATTGTTCCCTTCTGCTGTCACATACCAATAGCCGTAGCATTGCAAACATCTCTATGCCAGCCCCTGAACCACTAAAAAGAACCTCACTAGTACTCTTTCTTTATTTCATTGGCTCAACCTTCAGTCTACAAGATTCTGTTTCATGCTCCTGCATAGTTAAACAAGTAAAATAGATTTCTTCACCAAATCTTAATTTTCTTTAAGCAGGTTCTAGAACAATTAGAACAAGAACTCATGACAATTAACAAGTTTGAGGCTTCAATCTGTTAAAGCTCATACTTTACAAGTACATTTTATAAGTAGGTGACAAACACATTAGTATTCTGTTATGGATCAAAATGACTTGATTCACTAAATAGCATCCTCCAGAACTATTTCAGAACGATAGCATGACCACGGGATATAATTATTCCAGAATCTAGTTGTTTAAACATAAGTAAAATGCTTCACAGCAATTTAGAACCGGACACGAATCCCATTTTGAACAACAAAGTGCTGTTGCAGTCATACACAAGCGAATTGACAACTTCATGGTGCACGACAAAGAATATGATGATGCTACAGTTACACTAAGGCAAAATAGTTTGATATGCAGTTTAGAGTTTTCCAACCAGTAAGAAGTTATGTATTCATCCAATATGGAAAAGATAAGTCCCATCTACTTCACGTATCACAATGTAAAGTAGCATAAGAGTCTTAATCATTATCGGCTGAATTGAAAACATGGGACACATAACAGTATTCTCATGCGCTACACTGACTGTACAAGGAGCCTATGCTTGGCTACACCTACTTCAGACCTAGTATTGCTCTTCGTGTTCCTGCTCTAACTCATCCTTTGATATTTCCTCCAAGTAGTTGAAACTCATCAATCTCTTTAAAATATGCTCTCTGACGTTCAAAAAAATCTAGTGCCAATTCGCTCATACTTTCTATCCTCAAGCACCTCCTCTGCAAAACCACTTTAGTCATTTAACTCAAAACTCAACAAATTTTGATAACTAACAAGCTATATAATAAACAAGACAGCAATTATCACAAAACATAGCCTTAAATTATAGTGTCTCAAAGTAGTTATCATGAGCTGTCAATCAATTTCATGTGATACCAGAATAGTTTATACAGTATCTCCTTTGAAAGTAAAGGTTCTATGCTTAGATTGAGTTATCAGAAGTACATGTCAATGCTTTTAATAAGTATCAAGTATTTGCCAAAGTTGCAAAATAATCAAGAGCTTGCAAATGACGCAACAAAAGAATATCTGCGAGATGCAAAAACTCTTAACAAATTATAGTTTGATATAAAATATAATCTGAAAGACCAAAATCTAATTGTGTATGGTGATGGCCCAATGTAAGGAGTAGGTTATCAACCTTAAACAAATCCAAAATTCCGACAAATAGAGCAAGACCATGACGCTACAAAGGGAGTTCAATTACTACAGTCATTCCAAGGATCATCATAACATAAATGATATTCTCAATATAAAATAGAAATTGCACAAACCTTTCCACACTTTGGATGGGGAGCAGTCAATGATTTAAGATTTAATATCTCCAGCTTCATCAAGATCATTCCTGCAGAAGAAGCATTATATATCAGCAAGAGTCATAGCTATGGCCACAAAAGAGAGGAGTATATCATTAGTGCAGGCTTGATGCTACAAAAGCATTTCACTCCAGACTTGGATGAATAATAAACCTGAAAACTTGTCTTATAAAAAATAAGAGGAGGCACATAGATAAAGTCCCATGGAGCACAGATCCACAACACTGATATAAAGAAACAAAGTATCCTATAAGACTCATAAATTTGTAATTAAATAGATAAGAAATCAATTACTTAATAAGAATAGTATGTCCACAAACCATCAAACTTAGCATTTCATGCACATACTATATGCTTTCAGAGTCTTGACATAGTTCACAGGAAGCGAAATCTAGAATGCAACTGAAAAGTCAACTCAAATTTGCCAAAAAAGAGAATGGTGCATACATGAACTTGCCCCTCTTCGGTCATGTGCAGGTGAGAAAGCATGTGCGAGAATGTGAGTGTGTGTGTGTGTGAGAGAGAGAGAGAGGGTTACTGTTTACTTTTGTTCCTCAGCGTAGGGGGCAACTAGAAGCCCCAGCATCATCATCCCTCTTCACTTTTTCTCCTTGGAGGTGGGACATTGACTGCCACAGCAGCAGAAGACCCTTTGTGCTTTGTAATTTCAACCATGCTTGAAGGATGGAGAATCAACTTCCCTTTCTCTGTTTCTCATGTGAGGAGCCAAAATGGTTGGGAGACATCCCTTTCTCCTTTGTTATCTCAACTAAGAAGCTAGAAGGATTGAGAATTTCCTTCCTATCTCTCTTGTTTTCTCAATGGAGGACCCAGCAGGCTTAAGAATCCCTTTCCTTTTATCCTTTGTTTTCCCAAGTGAACGGCTAGAATAATTGGTGATACCCTTCCCTATCTCATTTGTTCTCCCAATTGAGCCAGCAGAAAATTGAGGATTGCCTTTCCTTTCTCTGTTTTTTCATATAAGCAGCTAGCAGGATTAAGAATTCCCTTACCAAACTCTTTCACTTTCTCAGCAGAAAATTGAGATTTGCCCCATCTTTTTGCTTTGTTTTCTCAGGTGAACTATAAGGCTAGCAAATTGAATTCTCATTATCCTCAATTTTCTCGGGAGGTGGAGAACTGAATGGTACAGCAATGGTCTTTCCTTTGTCCTTCCTCTTCGCTTCAGGAGTGGGACCAATAATCAAAACTGCATCCTTACTCCCCCATCATCTTCAATTAGCATCAATTTATGTTAACCCTTTGAAAATCCATTAGAACTAACACATGCTTAATATCATTTTACCAATAGCCATATCACACTTTAATTATAACTGAAACAGAAATATCAAGACTGAAGCAAATATGGACAGGAAAAAGGAGGTGTAAAACCTGCTTATCATATTAGGTCTTACTAGAACAATTAAATATATGCAAACTCTTATAGTATGAGCTTCGAAGTCAAATGTCAGCCAAATGACCCTAAATTCATTTTTAAACTTTCGAAGCACTGCTCTGATTTTCTGCAACACATATAACAGTAAATTATTTTCAAAAGATACCCAAAAAGAAAAGCAAACATATTAGCAGAATAAAACAATAAGGTGATTCTATTATTAGCATAGCACTAAAAAGAATACAATTTAGATTTAAACTCTAGTTAGCAAGTAAAACGGCCAATATGAGTAACAAATTCAAAATCATTATCAAAATTCACCTCCTTGGTAATCAACCAACAAACCACTGACACAAATTATACACACAACTACAGACTTCAAAACCCTAGATTTCTTATTTCCCATCAAAATCACCGCAAAAGCAGACCGCACACCTACACGTAAATTCACACTTTCACACATAAATTAAAAACTTAAAAATAAAGACAAAAAAAGGTGACAAACACAAAAACAGCAAATTACCTGGAGACGTAATTGAAGAGCTCGCACGCAGAGGGGTCTGAAATTGAACGGTTCTGGACTTTCGCACTGCGTCAATGTTCGATGACCCTATACTGGTACCGGACTTGGTGGGATCTATTTGATAATTGGGAGAACAAATTTCAGGTTAGTGGAACTGAAATTGAACTTCAAACTGAAATCGGGGTTTTCGCAATTGAACTGGGATTGGTGGAGGAGGAGGCGACAAGCTTGCGGAGAGCGGAGGTTGGGATTAGATTGTAAGTATTCGTGAGCTCGGAAAAGGGTATCCTCCTCTGACACTCCTCTTTCTTTCAGATGTGTTTCGATGAGTGTATAGTACGGGACTCTGTGTGTGTGTGTGTGAATACAGATATGTGTATGTATAGACTGTGAACTGGTTTTGTTACAGAGAGAGACAGAGAGAGAGTTATGAAGAAGGGGAAGAGAATGGCAGAGGAAGATTCTGTTGATGGAGATGGCGGGAAAATGGTGGGATTGAATGAACGGCACGCACTGAGTGGGTTGTGTGTGTTTTCACGTTGATTGTGCTGCTTGAGAGGAAGTGGTTTGATGTAACAAGTATTAAAATGACATTAATGTTTATAAAATATTATTAAAATATAAAAAATATTTAAAAATTTGTGTGTTTTTTATTTTGATTCGATCCAACTCGTTATTGAGTTCGAATCGGGCCGACCTCCCAACCGTTGATGAATGAAATTGATGGGACGTATCAATTAATTTGATCATGACATCTGGACTACAATTTGTACGGCCTACGGGAACTGATTAGTATAAATAATCGGTGCACATATCTCATAAGGTAACTTTTAGATCATTTACTCATTTCACTTATCAGTTCCTTTTGATTTCAAGACCTTACTAACTTAAGTATCGGAGGCTTTTAGTTGGAGGCCATCCCAGCAAGCCTACCGTGCCTCTCTTTCAGCTCCTCCCGAACTCAAGTACCCAAGCTCAGATCACCTCGATCCGAACTTAAGTACACTTATTTTTCTTCAAAATCAGTTGGTGCCGTCTGTTGGAAAGTAAGGCGGAACTAAGCATGGCGGATACACCTAAGAAGACAATGGAACCACCACAACATGCAACATCACCCTCTCATTCTCTCCAATTTCATGACAATCAGCCCGAGGGATAAGAATCAATGATCCACATGAGAGCTAGTGATTTCAAAAAACTAGTAACAGACATTAGTAGACGAATATGGGATGAGAGAGAGAGGAAAGGCAAAGGTCCAATAGCTTATTCTCACCAAGAAACTCCCCAGAGAGAAGAGGCTGAAGCGGACAGGAGAGCAAGAAGGATCCAATTAGAAGAAGATGAGACAGAAGAGGTAGCGAGCCAAACCATGAAGCTAGGAATTAGGCCTCATGAGAGAGTTCCCGAAAAGTTAAGGTATAGGGCTCACCGAGATGAAGTACAATCCAGGGTGGACATAAATGAGCTCAGCGAGCAGATTGAGCAAGCTACGCACAAGCTAGAGGATTTGAAGAGAAGAAGAGCGGTAACATCCGCTAAGCAAAAACGATGATCTTTTTTTTCTCCGGATATCTTAGTAGAAGTTGTCACACCCCACTTTAAGTTGTCAGATCTCTCTAAGTATGATGTAAATAGAGATCCACAATAACACTTAACCGCCTTTGACCACATTATGCAATTATATGGCCAATCCGAGACCATGAATGCAAGGATTTTTATCACTACTCTGACGGGACGAGCTCAAGAATGGTTCATAGGATTACCCATGGGGACTGTGGTATCATATGAACAACCGACATGAAAATTTATGTATCAATTTGAAGCCAAAAGCAATCCAGGAGATCTGCTACACATCTTTTTACCATCAGACAGAAAGAGGATGAGCCTCTTTGGGACTTCATTAATAGATTTAATAATGAGGCCTTAGAGGTGCAGGATATGAAGATTGACATGATGACCAACATCTTAATCCATGGGTTGAGGAAATGATCTCTCACTTCGGTCCTAACTCGAGACCCACCGTCTGATAAGGAGCACTTAATGGAAATGGCCCAACGTTATATACACAAAGAGGAGATGAATGCTTTAAAGGATCAAGAGTGAGCTCAAGTGAATTCGGGGGTAGAGAGATGAGGGATCCTAAAGAGGGACCTCGATTTAGATCTGAAAAAGATCGAGATCGGGGCCAAGATCAGGATCGTCCTTGTTTGGTAAGAGTTCATCACTATACTTATTTGAACACGTCTAGAGTGCATGCATTGATGTCGATAGAGAATTTTAACATGTTACAGTGGCCTAAAAAGATGAGAACAACTTCTGGAATGAGAGACACTAGAAAATATTATCGCTTCCACAAGAACCATGGTCATGATACGGAAGATTGCATCCAATTGAGAGATGAGATCGAAAGGCTAATTCAACAGGGATATTTGCAAAATTTTGTCATGCGGGATGAGCCATGAGATGGAAGAATGGGCCAGCTTCGTAGGTCCCCTCACACCCAAAGATCTCGAAGCAGGTCGAGAGGTCATAAGATTGAAGAGGACAAAAGGAGGCACCTATGAGAGTGCTCCCATGACAGATAGGACCCTCTTGAAGATAACCTACCCAGGAGGGGAGTGATCTAGATGATAGCTGGTGGACCCAGCGGAGGAGACTCTTATAATGCTTGAAAGAAGTATTTCAAGTCCTTAACAACTAATATGAAAAAGAAAGGTCACGAAGTGATGAACATACAGAGTTCAACCTCTATTTTCTTTGATGATCATGACCTAGCAGGGATAGATGCAGGTCAAAATAATCCTATGGTGATCACGATGGACATAGCCAATTTTGCAGTTCAGAAGGTATTGGTTGATAATGGAAGCTCGACAGATGTAATCTTTTTGCTTGTATTGAGAAAGATGGAATTAGATGTCACCACTATCTGCTCGGTTAATACTCCGCTTATGGGTTTCGAGGAAGTAAAGTTGTCCTATTAAGTACAATAGATTTGCCAACTTCACTAGAAGAAGAGCCCTGTACAAAGACAGTGATGGTGAAATACTAGTGGTCGATGCACCATTTGCTTATAATATGATCTTAGAAAGGACAAAACTGAACCAATTTCAGGTGATAGTGTCAACCTATCATCTCAAGATGAAATTCCCAACAAGAGCTGGTGTAGGGAAAGTCAAGTGTGATAAAAAAAGTGCTCGAAAGTGCTACAACCTTTCTTTAAAAAAGAGATAGCTCAAGATGGTAGAAAGGCAAATGAGGCAAGCTCCCCAGACTGAGTTTGACATGACCCAGAGAAAGACCTCAAATAAGAAGTTAAGATTAGAAGAGTTGAGAATTGAACCATCCGAGCGGTACAAGGTAGTAGAATTGGAACTAGGCAACCTGGATAAGTTTACTCGAATCGGGTCCTATATGAACCTAGAGTTTGAGCTCATGGTCATTTAGTTCTTGAAAGAGAATGTAGACGTATTCGCATGGAAACCTTCATATTTCCAAGGAATAGACCAAGAGGTCATAGTACATCGGCTGAACGTGGATCCCTCTATCAAGCCAGTGAAACAAAAGAAGCAGAGTTTTGGGGCAGAGAGAAACTGAATCATTGAGGATGAGGTAAATAAGCTTTTAGACGTGGGATATGTAGATGAGATCCAGTTCACAGATTGGCTATCAAATGTGGTGGTCGTGCCAAAGACAGATGTGAAGTGGAGAATGTGCACTAATTTCACTGACTTGAATAAAGCATATCCTAAGGACCCCTACTCACTATCTTGGATCGACCTCTTAGTGGAATCTACAGCAGGATGTGTTTTGCTAAGTATGATGGCCACCACCAAGGCTATCAGCAAATTTTCATGGCAGAAGAGGATCGAACTAAAATAGCTTTCATAACTGAAAATGGGGTCTATTGTTATAGGGTGATGCCATTCGGGTTGAAGAATATAAGTGCAACTTACCAAAGGTTGGTGAACCACATGTTCGAAGACCATATTTGTAAGATAATGGAAGTATACATCGATGATATGTTGGTAAAAAGTACAAGGGAGAAAGATCATCTTGAATATCTGGAGCAAGCTTTTTCAATTATGAGAGCTTATGGTATGAAATTAAATCTAGCCAAGTGCACGTTTGGAGTTTGAAGAGGAAAGTTCTTAGGGTTCATGGTGAATGAGAGAGGTATCAAGACAAACCTAGAAAAGATCATTGCTATCCTCGAAATGAACTCTCCTATGTCGATTAAAGAAGTCCAATAGTTCACGGGAAAGATAACATTTTTGAACAGATTCATATCCAGGTCGATAGATAAAAACCTTCCATTTTTCATGATCTTGAGAAATATGAAAAATTTCTAATGGACGAATGAATGCGAGCAAGCCTTCCAAGATCTTAAGTAGTACTTGACATCTCTACCTTTGTTGTCAAAACCAAAAAAGGGTGAACTCTTTTTATTGTACTTGGCAGTATCTGCTCAGGCTGTCAATTCGGTGCTAGTAAAGGAAAAGAGGGGGTTCCATCGACCAGTTTACTATGTTAGAAAACTATTGCAAGGAGCTGAGCAGAGGTATCTAGAGACTGAGAAACTAGCTTTGGCTTTGGTAGTCGCAGCAAGAAAGTTAAGGCCGTATTTTCAGTCACATGAGATTATAGTATTGACCAATCAGCCTTTGAAACAGATCTTAAGATGACCAGAGGTCTCGGGTAGATTAGTGAAATGGTCAGTTGAGCTTAGGGAGTTCGACATCAAATATCAGAGTAGAACTGCGGTAAAGGCTCAGGTCCTGGCGAACTTCATTAGCGAGGCTACAGTGATAGAACCAACTTCTCGGGAAGAAGAGACATGGCTGCTTCATGTTGATGGGTCAGCTACCTCGAAAGAAGGAGAAATAGGAATTTTGTTGTAGGGCCCTTACTCTTTCGAGATTGAGGTCACTTTGAAGTTAGAGTTCGAGATCACCAATAATGAGGCAGAATATGAGACCCTAATTATAGGATTGAAAATGGCCCAGAAATGCAGTGAAAGACGTCTCGTTGCTTACACTGATTTTTAGTTGGTTGCTATGCAGGTAGAAGGATCTTATGAAGTGAAGGATAAATCTATGATCGAGTACTTGAGAAAGACAAAACTTTTGATAAGATACTTTGAATATTTCCAAGTGCAACAAATCCCGCATACGGAGAATAAGAGAGATGATGCTTTGGCGAGGTTTGCAAGTGTAGTACCAGACATTAATTTAAGAAAGATGATCGTCTTAGTAGCCAAGCAATTGGGGATCGGAACGAAAATGGTTTCAGTAGAACTGTATCCTAAAGAAGGTCTAATCCTCCAAATAGCGACTCCAGCAGATTGGATGGATGGATTGAAAGAGTACCTGAGATTAGGAGCCCTGCCCCCAGTTCTATTGAAGCCAAACACTTATCGGCAAGGGCGGCCCATTTCCAAATGATAGATGACAAAGTGTATGAGAGGTCATTTGGAGGACCACTACTAAAATGCCTAGGTCCCGATAGAGCACTATATGTGATGAGAGAAATCCATGAAGGGAGCTACGAAAATCATTCAGGTGGCTGATCATTAGCCCAAAAAATTCTACGCCAAGGTTATTTTTGACCAACTCTAGCCAATGATGCTCTAAAGTTCGCTAAGAGATGTGAGAAGTGCCAGTTCCACGCAAACTTAACTCATCAGCCCGCAACCCCAGTGGAAACTATACCGATCTCATGCTCTTTTGACCAATGGAGGATGGATATTATGGGGCTCTTCTCTCCAGCTAGAGCTCAGAAAAAAATTATAATCGTGGCAGTTGAATATTTCTCAAAGTGGATAGAGGCAGAGACAGTAACTAAAATAATCGAAAATGAAGTCATGAATTTCTTATGAAAAAATATTGTGTGCCGATTCAGAGCTCCAAGAGTTCTAATATCTGACAATGGGACTCAATTTCAAGGCAAGAAGCTCGGGTGTGATGTGAGAAAATAAAAATTCAACAAAACTTCACAGCCGTGGGAAATCCACAAGCAAATCAACAAATTATACTACACCATCTTAAGACACGCTTAAAAAGGGTAAAATCCTATTAGGTAGAAGAACTGCCAAGGGTCCTATGGGCATACCACATGACCCCAAGAACTACAACAGGAGAAACTCTTTTTAGCTTAGTATATGGCTCAGAAGCAGTGATCCCAGTGGAGATCGGGGAAACCTCATACAGAGTTACGCAATATGATCCAGAGGTAAACTGCCTAGCACGAGATCTTGATTTGGAACTCATTGATGGCAAGAGAGATCGAGCTTTTGTCCAGATACAAGCTGCTAAAAGCCGGATGCAAAATGCATACAACACAAAGGTGCAGAAAAGGCATTTCTAGCTCAATGACTTGGTATTGAAAAAAGTAGAAGTTTCGAAACATGTAGAAAAGTTAAACTCGAATTAGGAAGGTCCTTTCAAGGTGATAAGAATCCTAAAGATAGGAACCTACAAGTTGCAGGATATGCAAGGCAAGGAGCTCCCACGACCTTGGAATATTCATAACCTAAGAGGTTCTATTCATAAGCTGGGCAATATTGTACATGACTTTCTTTCATATTGATCATATTTTTGTGTACATAATGATCTTATATTAAATGAAAGAATTGTCTATCTCCACATACTTTTGTTTTGCTGGTCCACAGGACCAAGTAAATAATGCAAGCAAAGAGGTTAAAATAATCTGAAAAAGATTATGATCGTAAAGAAAATACAGTCTCACGAAAATTATAAGCGAGAAAGCCAAAACAATCTGAAAAAGATTATGGTCATGAAGATAATACAATCTCATGAAGATTGTAAGCGAAGAGATCAAAATGATCTGAAAAAGATTACGACCATGAAGAAAATACAATCTCATAAAGATTGTAAGCGAAGAAGCCGAAACAATCTGAAAAAGATTATGGCCATGAAGACAATACGATCTCATAAAAATTATAAGTGAAGATGTCAAAATGATCTGAAAAAGATCGCGACCATGAAAAAAATACAATCTCATGAAGATTGTAAGCGAGAAAACCAAAATAATCTAAAAAAGATTGTGGCCATGAAAATAATACGATCTCATGAAAATTGTAAGCGAAAAGGTCAAAACGATCTGAAAAAGATCGCGACCATGAAGAAAATACGATCTCATAAAAATTATAAGCAATGAAGCCGAAACAATCTGAAAAAGATTGTGGTCTACGCATGTAATCAAACGGATTGTCATTTACTTCAAAGTAAAAAATATATAAGTCCGAGACTTAAAAAAAATGGAAGAAGATGATGACAAAATCATCCAATAATTAAAGTCTAGCAGATCGCAGTTGCTTCAAATCCCACCATATACAAGGTCATGTACAAAAAAATATCATAGCTAACAGACCTTGAAGTCAAAAAAGCAAAAAATGAGAGTTCGCCAGCTCTTGTCCTAGCTCACCCCAGTAGCTGTCTCGTCCTCATCATCAGATTTGAGCTCTATGGTAGCATCCTCAGCCTGACCTGAAGTTCCTGCCTCACTAGTTTTCCCAAGTATGATGATAAGGTAGGCAAACTCATCAGCTTCAGCCTCATCTCCATCATCCTCGAACTCAGGCTCTTTGAGGTTTTCATTTTAAAGGGATCGAGACGAGTAGGATCAAATTCCTCCATGAAAGCTCCTAGCTTAGAGGCTTGAGCTTGGCACTTGGTGAACCCGGTGAACTCATACACAATAGCCTTCTGAGCCACGAGGGTCGCAAAGGAGTTCAAATCCATAAAGGCCCGAGCACCTTCCAAACGTGCTTTCTGCATTGTGGATTGGTTATGTGCTCTTGACGACCTACCATACAGCCCGAATCAAAATATTATTAGCATTCGCAAATGAGGGCAGATTCTACTTCTTTAGCTCGAGTCTTGGTGTTGCTAAGAGCCCCATACAGTTCTTGATTTTTAATTGGGCACTATCTAAGTCTTGCTTCAATTTGTCAATCTTCTCACCGAGCTCAATTCGAACTCTTTTCTTTGCTCTAGATCTCTCCTCCTCAGAAGTCCAAAGTTTCTCCATGGCATCCTTGACCTTATCCTCACATGAGCGCCATTCATGTCTCAAATAGACAGCTCGCAAGGTCAGTTGGTGGATTATAGCATTATTCTACAAAAAAAGATGAGGGAAGTAGAATGCGTTAGATAAATAGCCAAACTCAAACACTTGACAAAACATTAAGGGAAGAAGACTTACCACCATAGAGTGATGAGCAGCTATAGTCTCCAATCGAGCTAAGGGCGGACTCACGAGCCTGAACTAGTTTGTAGGGAGTTGAGTATACTTGTATAGCTCAAATGAGTCCCTTCCAGCTTGGGACTTCAACACAGAGCTATCTAAGGTAATATTCCAAGCATGAGCAACCCAATGAGCGAATGAGCTGGTAGGTTGTAATGCAGATTGGAATGTTAAGTTCGAGTTCCGAGAAAATGAAGTGAAAGAGAATTACCAAAAGTTCGAGCTGCTTGGATAGGGACAGGGCTGAGATCAGCCAAGGCATAAACTTTCTCAGTAAGAAGGTCGGGAGCTTCATACCAAGTTCTAATGAGCTGGTTAGGTAGGAAGTCATCATCCCAGGAAATAGGGCCTAAATTTTGGGGTTGAGGTCGGGAGACTCTCCATTGATGAGGAATCCTCCAGGGCCTATTTTTGGTGGCCCTAAGGTAAATAAATTTATCTTTCCAAGGACATAAGGAAGAAGGCAAATAATGCAACATAGTGCGATTGGGTTAAAAAAACTTTTTTCTCTGATTTTAGAGTTGATAGAATGTAAATGATAGAAATGTGTGAACGAAGGTTCTTAGCGAAAATAACGCATTAAAATAATAAAGCCTAGTATGTGTCGAAAAGAGTTCGGCAGGAGCTGAGCTGGGCATACATTGAAGCCAGTAAGAAAATTCTTCTATCAAATGGGATAAAGAGAACTTAAGACCAGCTTCTAAACTAGCAATATGAAAGGCTATACACCTAGGGGGTGGTTCATCAATCATATCTTTGTTACAACTTTAAGGTTGCAAACTCAAGTGCAGGTTGTAGTAAGTAATAAATTTCTTGTGAGTCCGAAGTCGATCCACAGGGAAGTTGTTTGAAGAATTCAAATTTATATTTCAAAAAAAGATGGAGTTTATGTGAATCAAAATATATGAACAATTAATGTATGATGTAACTAAAGAAAAATTGAAGTAATAAAAGTATTGAGGATTAGGGATTCACTCTTGAGTTTTGGATAGAGAAATGGTTATTTATTCTTTTTATCTCTATTAATTACCACAATTGGAATCCATACATAATGAAGGCTCCAATGAGAATATATTATCAAGTAACTCATGCAATAAGGTAATCATGATATTGTCTTACTATTGCAAATTATCTCTTAACGCCAACACTTATTTATGGGATCAAGCATTTATGCACACTTTCGTCAACAACAAATCAAAGTTTCACATTAGCAGTCGGTGGGGTAAAACCGTACAATAAGCTAAATGAACTCAAGTATTTATTTTACCATTGGAGATACATAAATCAAGAATCATCACAAAATAAGTAGAGTTTAGATCAAAAATAAAAATAATAATACAACATACTTAAATGTTTTCTACCCTTACAACCATTCTTCTTCCTCCATCAAGAGGTGCACCCTTTTTTCTCAACAAAATAAAATTTAGAAAGACATAATAAAAGTAGCAAAGACTAAAAATGTAAGAGAAACTAGAGAATGCATTTCTATTACTACTAGAAAACTTACAATACTAGAAAACATACAAACTAAATAACTTAGCCTAAAAAAATCCTCTACCCCCCTCATCTTACAATCTTAATACATGGCATATTTATAGTACTTGGAGTAAGCTAGAGGCCAAACAAATAATGGAGGGGTTAATCAAGTGGTATGCTAGTTGCCAAGAGTTGGTAAGTTGTTACACAAATTTCTCACCCATTGAATTAAATTGTATTTTTCGATTAAATACAGGCAGATTTTGAAAAAGTGTGAAGAATCAAAATTGTAGATCTTTTGGTGCTAATATATTTTCATATATCTTTTATCAAATTTGGCAATTGGATAAAAAAGATATGGTCAAATTACTGAGTCATGTCCAACAGCTGCCTTTTAACAGTAACAGCAACTTGCAGTCTATGTTTTTACCATTTTAACACATTTTCACACCCTTATCTTCAGTAAACTTGTTTATTTACCTCTTGTGTATAACATATCCGAATTTTAGACCTCAATAAATTTGGGCTCAAGAGATATAACCTACTTGGCAAAATCAGTCAATACTTGGCTGAACTCTGATCCGAATTTTGGTGATCCATTTTGTGCAACTACTTGAATGAATTTTCTGCTATCATCAAGACTGAATTGAACTGAGCTTTCAACAGAAAAGTTGTACATCTATCTCTTAGCTTTCAAATGAAATAATTTTCAGATCCATAGGACTTTTAATCATGAAGTTGTGCTCAAATTATAAAAACTGCACAAGTTTGAAAATATACTTCCATTTATTCCCTAACACAAAATATTAATAAAACAAGAATATTAACAAGAATAAAACAAGAAAAGTATAAAGGATTTGATACAAAAATATGCCAAAATATACACTTATCAAATTCCTCCACACTTAACCCTTGTTTGTCCTCAAGCAAGCCTAAAACAAATATAAACTAATCTATTTTCGTAGAAAATCACGATTGCATTTAGTATATACAATAAGTCTTTAAACCTCTAGGTGGCCCATAGAGGACGAGTTATAGTCTTGTAAAGTTTCCAACAATGATACCTACATACACCTATAATAACTATCTTCCAACTTTTATTCTCATGAAGCAAAAAAGTAATATGGAAATAAAATCAAATAAGTGTTGAGTTTAACTCTTAGTCATTCAAAAATTAATACATTTTCACAATAAGCATACTCAAGTGTGTGTGTGGACAGTTAATGTCAATAGTGATGAAACTATGCATGCTTCAAATAAGTGAATTCTCATAAAACCTTACAAAAACCATCACACAATCTCTAACAGAAAAGTTAAACATCATATGCTCTTCATTTGGTGCAAATATCCACTACACTGAAAGCACCACACGAAATCAAAAGGTCTTCAACAAAGGTTGTAATGGGGCCAAAGGGTGGTGATGTAGCTAAGAAATAAAAGAATAGGATACAACAAAAGTTCTAAAAACTTCATGGAATTAGAGACATAGAATTTATCGATAAAGAATTCTCAAACTCCACAAATTTCACACTGTGGTCTATTGTTATTGAATTAGACCCTTCTTATTCATCTTGCAACATCTCATTTTTAGTTGCAACTTGTAGCATTTTGCAATTTTTTTCTTCTATTTTGTTTTATTACTGTTTTTTTTTTAAGAAAAACTCCCCCACACTTATCTTCTATTACAACCTAAATTTCTTTTGTAAGTTCAATCTATCAATTTAATGTCTCTTAAACTTCGATCATTTTTAGAACAAGGGTTGGATAATAGTGTATTTAGGTTAGGTAAAAAGATATGATTATAAAAAAATATTTATTTATTGTAAGGCTCAAAATGGTTTACTGGGGGATGTTTTCTTGAAACATCATACGGAGAACAAGTTAATTTGGCAATAGTGCTTGAAAGCCTAATGCCTTAATCATTTTTCTAGTGGTGCACTATTAGTCGTTCGCCTCGACAGACCAAAAGTAAAAGTTCTAATACTCAACCTCTACATGTTGAAGATTTAAGTGATTATTAGAGCAATGGCATAAGAACTATCTGTTTTGACATGATTGACTTCACACTAAATAACATAACTATTTATGCAAAATAAAATTTGAGTATAATTATCGCAAAAATATATTAATCAAATAACAACATCAAAGTTCAAAACAACACCCATCATCAATCAAACCATATTATTCATGCTTAATTTTAATCATTGAAGTTGGAAGAACCTCTACAACTCAAAAAATAATTGGTAATTCACAAACATTTGTTAAAAACTTCACAAACCTGCCATGTTATGCAAAAAATAGGGATGCATCTCAAGAGTGTTACAATTACCCTTTACTCAGCCACCTTTTTTCATTCTTTCAACGGACCCATAAAAAAACACGCTTGATTTTTTTTAATTTTTTTTAAATACTAGAAAAATACATATTGAACATACAAGTCATGATATCAATTATCCCTCCCCCCAACCTAATCGAGATATTATCCCCAATGGTAAAAATAGATAGGAAAGTAGAGTTTGAAAAATATCACATAAAACTGAAATAACAAAAAAAACACATATAATTAGATAAAATCATTAACAATAAGTATCACAGACTGAGAATCAAATTCAATTTGCATTTTCGATCATTGTTCTTGTTGGACCAATCCATATTAGCCAAGGCTAGATCAAGTTTTGGCATATATGCTAGAAGTTGATCAATCAGCTAGTCAGGCGTTGGAGCAGAAATGATGATTCTTATCGCAGAAGTTGAAATAAAACTTTTTTTCACAACATGATCTACAAAGATAGCAAATCATCATAAAAACCATTAACATTAAGAATATCTATTGGTTTTTGGTGAATGTTGAGTTGTACCCAAGAGACAATTTGAAATAATTCCTCCATTGTACCAAAACCGCCAAGTAGAATGATGAATGCATCCGTATTGTTTAACATATTAGGCATTCTGTCCTGAATATATGAGACTTTTAGCTCATCTCCAATGGTCATACCTGTAATATTCTGTACTGTTAAAAATTTCGGGATAACTCCCATAACTTTGACACCTCCTACATAAGGAGAAATAACAACACTCCCCATTAACCCCAAACTATCTCTCTCATACACTAAATGAATTTTTCTTTCTGCTAAAGTTCTACCAAGGTTATTGGCTGTCCCTGTAAACTTACCATTTTTTCCTAAATTTGATCCACAAAAAACATAAATGAAATTAAATTTACAAGTTGAAGAAACTTTCATTTTTTTTTTATTTTTTTGTTCTTTTTCTTTTTGAAAATAAGTTGTGTAAAAATAGAGTGAGTACGGTGATATTTATTGAGGTGTGAACAAATAATGCATTTATTGCATGTCTTTTTCTTTTGTCAAAAAAGTTGAAAATAAGGACACATACGAAATTTACAAATTACCTACTAACACGTGTATGTACATGTAGTTGTGATTATGACTCACATCTTCCTTTGGTTTTACGTCCAATAACGGCTTAAACGCCCTCTATGGGTCAAGAATATGCTTTTCATCCAGTTTTCTTATAAAGTGGCAAACAATGTCTTTTAATGTCAGATTCCCAAAACTATAAAGCTCATATTCATTTTGAAAATAATCCCATAAATCAAGAATTATACGTTGTACCAATCCACATGAATGCATCTCAAGAGTCAATATAATGTGATCTAAATACTTCTTACTCAGTCCATCCACAATGAATTTAAGTTTATCTTCTTGATTTTTAGAGACCATTCCTAAATAACGACACGTTGTATTGCAAGTCCATCTAGCACAAATATGACAAACTTTCATTTTTTTCGCCCTTTGTTTTTTTGAATATGTGCTTTTACCAAAATCAGACATGTATCTAGTAAGCAAATCTGAAAACTCATGTAAAAACTCACCTGCCCTTACCTTTACTTCAATTATCCATTGTATGTCCTCTGGGATGCCCTTGTGCATAAGCATCCTTAATATTTCAAT
Source organism: Paulownia fortunei (assembly GCA_019321725.1). Taxonomy (NCBI): domain Eukaryota; kingdom Viridiplantae; phylum Streptophyta; class Magnoliopsida; order Lamiales; family Paulowniaceae; genus Paulownia; species Paulownia fortunei. The sequence continues at coordinate 5,035,986 of CM033114.1, read as the reverse complement.
CCTAATTTTATAAATTTTCAAAATTGCATTTTTGGGAAGAAAAGAAAATTACTTTTGAGAGTTAGAAAAATGTCACCCATTTTGAAAAGAACAAGAAAAGAGAATGAGAAAAGCAAAGAAAATTTGTACAAAAATTTTAGTTGTTTGGGAAACTGATAAGTCTGACTTTGATAGCCACGAAGTACCATTATCCACCATTTAACCGAAAAAAAAATAAAAGAAAGAAAAAAATAAGTATCAAAGAAAATGAGTATATACAACACTAATCATAACAAGGATTAGAAAGAAAAAGAATTTTCTCTTGTGAAAATTAATTTTCTAAAAATAGTTTAACTTTTTGTCCATTTACTATTTTTAGGATTCTCAATGTCAATTGCCCCATAAGGATATATTTTTTTTATAACAAAAGGACCACTCCACCTTGATCTCAATTTTTCAGGAAACAAATGCAATCGAGAATTATAAAGTAAAACCTTTTGACCAACCTCAAATATTTTTCTTGAAATTTTATTATCATGAAAATCTTTTATTCTTGCTTTATAAATTTTAGAATTCTCATATGCATCATTTCTTAGTTCTTGAAGTTCATTGATTTGCAATTTGTGTAATTTTGAAACTTCATCAAGGTTGAAGTTAAACATTTTGATTGTCCAATAAGCTTTATGTTCAAGTTCAACAGGTAAATGACAAGGTTTTCCATAAACTATCCTATAAGGAGACATGTATAATGATGTTTTGAAAGCAGTTCTATATGCCCAAAGTATATCGGTAAGTTTAAGATACTAATCTTTACGGTTTGGGTTAACTGTTTTCTCCAAAATTTATTTTATCTCCCTATTTGCAAGTTCAACTTGTCCATTTATCTGAAGGTGATAAGGGGTTCAACTTTATGTATGATTCCATATTTCCTCATTAAAGTTCCAAAAACTTTGTTACAAAAATATTTTTCCCCATCACTGATAATAGATTTAGGAATTCCAAATCGACTTAAAATATTTTTTTTAAAATTTTATCACTATTTTATGATCATTGTTTCGACAAGGAATTGCCTCAATCCATTTTGAAACATACTCTATGGCAACCAGTATGTAAAGAAAACCAAATGATAATGGAAATGGTCCCATAAAATCAATACCCCAACAGTTAAAGATTTCAATCACTAAGATAGGGTGTAGGGGCATCTATTTCTCTTTGAAAGGGACCCTAACTTTTGACAATTTTCACAACTTTTGCAGAAAGTGTAAGTGTCTTTGAAAAGAGTTGGCCAATAAAATCCACATTGCAAAATTTTTGCAATAGTTTTCTTTACAGAAAAATGACCACCACATGCTTTTGAATGACAAATTTGACAATATTTCCTATCTCATTGTGAGGCACACATCTTCGAAAGATTTGATCTGGATAATATTTGAATATGTATGGATCATCCCAGTAAATTTTTTTAACCTCAGTCAAAAACTTCTTTTTGTCTTGAGAGTTCCAATGCGATGACATCTTTCCTGTCACAAAAAAATTAACAATGTCAGCAAACCAAGGTAAAATAGAAATATTAAATAGTTGTTCATCAGAGAAAGTGTCATTAATAGGTATAGTTTGAAATGAGTCATCACAAACAAGTTTCGATAAATGATCAGCCACTACATTCTCTACTCTCTTTTTTATCTCGAATAGTAACATTAAATTCCTAAAGTAAGAGAATCCACCTAATCAGTCTTGGTTTAGCATTTTTTTTGACAAAAGATATTTTAAAGCTGCATGATTACTGAAAACAACAATTGGTGAGCCAACAAGGTAAGATCGAAATTTGTCCAATGCAAAAACTACAGCAAGTAATTCTTTTTCAGTTGTTGTATAATTCAATTGAGCACCATTTAATGTTTTACTTGCATAGTAAATAATATATGGTTTTTTATCTTTTCTTTGTCCTAAGACAGCTCCAACAACATAATCACTAACATCACATATTATTTCAAAAGGTAACATCCAATTTGGAGGCTGCATGATTGGAGCAGACGTAAGCATGCTTTTAAACTTAACAAAAGTATTTTCACAGTTTTCAGTCCATTAAAAAATAGTGTCTTTTGTTAGAAGATTACACAAAGGTTTATACTAAAATCTTTGATAAATTTTCTATAAAAACCAGCATGTCCTAAAAATGATCTAATCTCCTTCACAGTCTTTGGTGTTGGCAAATTGGCAATTAACTCAATTTTAGATTTGTCAACCTCAATACTTTTTGATGAAATAATGTGTTCAAGAACAATACCAGTTGTTACCATGAAGTGACATTTCTCCCAATTGAGCACAAGATTCTTTTCTTCACACCTGATCAAAATATTTTCTAAATTAGATAAGCAATCATCAAATGAATTACTAAAAATAGAAAAATCATCCATGAAGACTTCAAGAAAACTTTCAACCATGTCACTAAATATACTAAGCATGCATTGTTGGAATGTAGCTGGTACATTACATAATCCAAAAGACATCCTTCGATATGCAAAAGTACCAAAAGGACATGTAAAAGTTGTTTTCTCTTAATCTTCAAGTGCAATTGCAATTTGATTATACCCAAAATATCCATCTAAAAAGCAATAAAATTCATGTCCCGCAACTCTTTCTAAAATTTGGTCCATGAAAGATAATGAAAAATAATTTTTTCTAGTAACTGAGTTAAGTTTCCTATAGTCAATGCACATTCGCCAACCAGCAACAGTCCTAGTTGGAATTAATTCATCATTCTCATTCTTGACTACAGTAACTCCAGATTTCTTAGATACAACTTGAGTAGGACTTACCCATTTGCTATCAGAAATAGAATAAATGATTCCATTATTTGAGAGTTTAACTTCATTTCTCACTACTTCTTTCATATTAGGATTTAGCTTTCGTCGCATTTCTCTAAAAGGTTTAGCATTTTTCTCTAGATAGATGTTATGTGTGTAAATGAAATGATTAATACCTTTAATATCAGCAATGATCCATCCTAAAGCATTCTTATGCATTTTTAGAGTTTCGATCAACTTACCTTCTTGAGATGCATCGAGTTTGGAAGAAATTATTACTGAAAAAGTCTCATTCTCACCCAAAAAAGAGTATTTTAAATTAATTGGCAAAGATTTCAAATCAACCACGAGAGCTTTAATACTTGATGGAATAGATTTTACTGTTGATGATAAAAGTTTTTCGAACTTTAGCTTTCAAAAATATTTTTCTTGTACCTGCAAAAATTCAGAGATAGTATTAGTGTGTGCCTTTTTACAAATACTTTCACTTTCAAAAACAAGTCTCCAAAGAATCTGAAGAGTTAGTAGTAGTAAAGTATTCATGAACAAATTCATCAATTGAATCCACTTCCTATATTTCGACATCTTCTGCAGGTTGCATACAAACATTAAACATATTTAGTTCCAAAGTCATATTTTCAAATGATAACTTCAAAATACCATTTCTATAATTGATCAAAGCATTTGAAGTTGCAAGAAAAGAACGATCCAAAATAATAGGAATTTGTGTATGTGCTTGTACAATAGGCTCTGTGTCCAAAATAATGAAATCCACTGGAAAGTAAAACTTATCAATTTATACCAACACATCTTCTATTATTCTCTTTAGAACTTTTCAATAGAAGTTGTTTTAAGTTCTCCCAAACCTAACTGTTCATAAACTGAAAAAGGTAGAAGATTTACACTAACACCAAGATCAAGCAAAGTACGCTCTATTCTAATGTTTTCTATGATACATGAAATAGTTAGACAACCTGGATCTTTGTACTTAGGTGGAGTGAATTGTTGAATGATTGAACTAACACTTTCAGTTAAAAATGCCTTCTTTTGTACATGATGTTTTCTTTTGATTGTACACAAATCTTTAAAAAAATTGGCATAAGGTGGAACTTGCTTGATTGCATCCAACAATGGAATATTAATCTTCACTTGTTTAAAAATTTTAAAAATTTCAGCATTTGAGTTCAATTTCTGAGTTGCTTGCAATCTTTGAGGAAAGGGTGCTAAAGGTAAATATTTTTCTTTTTCATCATTTTCACACTTACCTTCTTCAAACTTACCTTCGTCGTCAAGACTATTTCTATTTTTTATTTTTGGAAGTGGATTAGAAACTTTCTTCTTGAGATAAATAGTTTTGTTAATATCTTTTCCATTCTGAAAAATTGTAACTGAATTAGCCTCCTTGACTTCATTTTCACCTAAAGAAGAAACATGACACTGAGTTGAAGGATTATGTTGAGGTTGAGTAGGAAAATTTACCTTTTTCATGAGTACGCAAAGAAGTTGTCAGTGTTGAAAGTGTACTTCTGATCTCATTGATAGCTTGTGAAGTTTGATTATTGATGTTTGTTTGTTCATGCATAAATGCTTGCAAAGTTTCCTTAAGGGATGTTGTATGTGGAGGTGGATAAGAATGAAAGTTTGGTGATTTTTGTAAATGCAGTGATTGGGCACGGTTATCATCTCGCCAACTGAAATTGGGATGATTTATCCATTGTGGATTGTAAGTTTCAGAATATGGAAAATGAAAAGGTTTTTTTGAATGTGTTCATAAAATTTGCTTGTACTGGAATATTTGGACATTCATTGGTAGAGTGCCCCAAAAGTTTATAATTGCTACAAACTTCTTCCTCTTACACAGATTTGATTTTCTTTACTTTTTTAAGTTTCATGGTTTCAACTTTTCTTGTTAAACTAGCAAGCTTAGCATTTATATCATCTTCTTGGCTAAGGTAATATTTTCTTTTATTACTATTAGCAATATTAGATCTAATAGAACCTTCAGAAGAAATACCATTATGCCATGATTGAGAGTTTTCTGCCAAATGATCTACATATTCTAGGGCTTTATTAGGTTCTTTATCAAAAAACTCACCATTACACGTTGTTTCAACAAATTATTTTATTTCAGGAGCTAAACCTTCATAAAACAAACTAATTAAGCACCATTTTTTAAAACCATTATGTGGGCATGAATTCAACAAATCTTTAAATCTTTCCTAACATTGAAAGAAAGCTTCATTCGAATTTTGAGAAAAAATTTGAATTTGTTTTTTCAAAGCATTAGTTTTATGAGTTGGAAATTTTTTTTTCAAAAATTCAGCTTGCATTTCTTGCCAAGTGCCAATTGACCTAAGTTTTAAAGAATTAAGCCAATTTTTTGCTTTATCTTTTAAAGAAAAATGAAATAATTTGAACTTAACAATTTTATTTGTGCAAGTTTGATCATCAAAAGTGGCACATACTTCATCAAATTCTTTTAAATGCAAGTAAGAGCTTTCAGAGTCTAAATCATGGAAATTAGGAAGTAAAGAGAACATACCTGACTTAAATTGAAAGTTATTTACATTTAGAGGAAAAATGAAACAAGAAGGAGAAAAATTTCGAGTAGGTTGTAAGTAATAACGCATGGTACGCACCTGTTGATTCTCATTTTCATCCTGGATACTTTCATTTTCAGTCATGGTGGAAGTGTGTGGAGATGATTCAACCAAATTTTCAAACAAAGTTTTAGAATTATTTCTTACTAAACGTCGAGAATTATGACTACGATACCATATAACCATATATCCATAAAGAAAATAAATAAACTATATTTACAAAGAAAAAATATTAACAAACCTGAATACTTACCTTGTCTTTCCCGCCAACGGCGCCAAAAACTTGGTACAACTTTAAGATTGCAAACCCAAGTGCAAGTTGTAGTAGGTAATAAATTTTTCATGAGTCCGACGTCGATCCATAAGGAAGTTGTTTGAAGAATTATCTCTTAACGCCAATACTTATTTATGGGATCAAGCATTTATGCACACCTTTATCAACAACAAATCAAGATTTTACATTAGCAGTCATTGGGGTAAAACCGTACAATAAGCTAAATTAACCCAAGTATTTGTTGTGCCATTGAAAATACATAAATCAAGAATCACTACAAAATAAGTAGAGTTTAGATCAAAAATAAAAATAACAATACAACATACTTATATATTTTCTACCCTTATAACCATTCTTCTTCCTCTATCAAGAGGTTCACCCTTTTTTCTCAACAAAATAAAATTTAGAAAGACATAATAAAAGTAGCAAAGACTAAAAATATAAGAGAAACTAGAGAATGTATTTCTATTACTATTAGAAAACTTACAATATTAGAAAACATACAAACTAGATAACTTAGCCTAAAGCAACCCTCTACCCCCTCTTCTTACAAGCTTAATACATGACCTATTTATAGTACTTGAAGTAAGCTAGAGGCCAAATAAATAATGAAGGGGTTAATCAAGTGGTATGCTAGTTGTCAAAAGTTGGTAAGTTGTTACACCAATTTCTCACCAATTGAATTGAATTGCATTTTTCATTTAGATACAGTCAGATTTTGAAGAAGTGAATCAAAATTGTAGATCTTTCGGTGTTGATATATTTTCATATATCTTTTGTCAAATTTGACGGTCGAATGAATGAGATATGATCAAATTATCGAGTCATGTCCAATAGCCATCCTTTAACAGCAGCAGCAACTTGCAGCCTATGTTTTTACTATTTGAACACATTTTCACACCATCTTGTTTTCAGCAAACTTTTGTATTTACCTCTTTTGTATAATATATCCAAATTTCAGCTCAAAATAAATTTGGACTCAAGAGATATAACCCAATTGGTAAAATAAGTCAATACTGGGCTGAACTCTGATCCGAATTTTGGTGATCCATTTTATACAACTAGTTGGATGAATTTTCTGCTATCATCAAAATTGAATTGAGCTGAGCTTTCAATAGAAAAGTTGTACCTCTATCTCTTGGTTTTCAAATGAAACAAGCTTCAGGTCCATAGGGCTTTTGATCATGAAGTTATGCTTCGGGCAACCTCGATCTCTTGAATGGTGGACCTGATCGAGGTCGATGTCTGATCCCTCACCCTCAGTAATCCCTCCTTCAGGGACAACCTCAAGTTGAGGAGAACTTCTCAGAGTTTCTTAAGGACCAGTTCGAGCTCGAGCTACTAGAGCTCGTGTCAGAATTAGAAAAAGTTCGTTCAGAATGTTGGGTCGACATTATTACAAAAGGGAAAAAGGAATGCTAGAATAATAAGTAGAAAAAAATATAAAGAAAAAATCTCAAAAACTCATCAGAAAAGCTACCTCAAAATTTAATCTCTAGAAAATATACCAAACATAAAGCTCGAGTTCACTCCAATCCGAGAGTTCGCTTTACCCTGCATAAGATAGTGAAAATGAGTGGTAAGAACCTAAGAGTATATATATAGGGGAGGTAATTCAGACGGATGGCCAGTATGAAACACCGATTCAAAATGAACGGATAGGATGAAAGCATCGATTCAAAACGAACAACCAGGATGAAACATCAGTTCAAATGGACGATTCAAATCAACTTTTCCTGCATAAATACAAAAAAAAACTGGGGGAGTAATGATGTACCGAACATTAAAATAACATTAATGTTCTTGAAATATCATTAAAATACCAAAAATACTCACATATCCGCGTGTTTTTCATCTCGACTTGACCCAATCCAACCCGACTCTATTATTGTGAAACGTCATAATAAAATGAAATTAAAACATGAAAATCATACTAAGTGGACATTGAAATTTTTTGATAAAATAACCGGACATTTTACTATTTAAAATACGTGTACAAATTTATTTTATTTATTTAATATCGATGGTACTTGAATGCAATATATAACAACCTCGAATTTAACAAGAGCACAACCCAGAGATATTGATGTTCAAAATCAGTTTTAGGAGTTGGTTTGGGAATCTTTAACTCCTCGATGATGAACTTTTTCATTTATTTTCATTTTTCTTTACTTTTCCTTCTGTTTTTTTTATTTGTATACCAATTGAATTTTCATTCCTTGGTTTTATCCTTCAATATCTATTATGTAGGCTTGTTTGCTTGGATTGATTGTGTGGAATAGATGCACAATCAACCCTTCATTTGATAACAGCCATGATAAAACATGGTCCAATATAATTCTGTTGGGCATAGAAAATGAAGCGGGGGAAGGGGGGCCTGATAAGGCACTATTTGGGGCTTGATAGGATCCGGAAAAACCAATTATCTTTTTTTTTTTTTTTTTGGTATGACTAAAATTATTTTAAGAGTAAATTATAAAAAAATATCTTTAAAATTTAGTCTAATTATAAATAAAAAAATATAATTATTTTTAAAATTTATAAATACCCTCGAGGTATTACAAATATCACTTGAGGTTTTTTTTTATTATTATAAATATCTCTAAATAGTTGTAATTTGTAAAATAAAAATAAATATTATAAAATATTTATAATTTTGAAAGATAGATTAAACCTCAATAGGAATTTTTATAATTTACCTTATTCTTTTGTAACTCTTATTTCCGCCAACATAGCAACTACAAACCAAATTTAATCTTTTAATGTTCACTATGTATGTTTAATTAGTGAGTTAATGTTATGGAGTTTATTTTAATGTTGATTTACTTAATTGCTTGACGTTAGTAATCCACACAAAAATTCAAAAAAAATTTTGAGTCATTCTATTCTAGTAAAAATAAATATAATATAATATAATACATATAAGTTTATCTATATAGATAGATATCTTATAGAATATATATATATATATAGACTATATTAGTTAAAACTCAAATTATATTCATATAAATAATTAAAAAATATTTTCATTTTTCACATACATTTTGAAGCGTCGAGTAATACTTTATATTTTTGAGGTGAAACGTATAATACACATATTATACTTATTCTTATAATACTTGACGAATTATAAATATTATTGGAATATCTTATAAATACAAAATAAAAATTCTAAAAAATTATGAATACACCAATTATTATTAAATATTATCTTTAAGTAACGTCCTAATTATAAATTAAATATTATAAAAAAGTTTTTATATAATTTAAAAATAAGTACAAATATAATTTATATAAAAATAATTTACTCTCAAGCAATTCTTTTAAATTTATATTTTATCCGTATGTCTATGAATACGTATATTAATCGTTCTCATATTTTTTTCTCATAACTTTTAAGTAAAATTTATAATATATTCATATGTATTAAATACCGAATTTTTCCAGTTTCGTTTCGTATATATAGATTAGATCTAGATGTATAGATATAGATAGATAATATAACTTAACATAGTCAATAAATGAACTTTTTTTTTAATTTTCTCTTTTTTTAATCAGTAATTAGTTCATGTAAGTACATTTTTTTCTTAAAGAGATCATAAATTTTATTCTCCACAGTCTATATCCCTCTATTTAAATAGTACAGTATTCCATTCCATGCATTTGCAAGGATTATCAGCTAATTAATCATCAAACTAGGATACACTTATCCATATTGGCACGATGCCCATGAGCGTATGAATACTGGTAAAGTTATGGACTAATCCACCGGCTTCTATAGATTTGTCGGCACGTTCTCAGTACCATAGGTTCAATTTTCACGTGTTAGATTCCTTAATCGTATACGATGAGGTTCATAATCCTAATTTTAAATTGCAATGCCTCTTTTAATAGTGTACTTATAGTCCCTTTTTTCTGATACCCATACCACTATATTGTGACAGGTTACATATTTGATAAAAACTATTGGCGAAAGCACCAATAACGCAACATTATTGAGTGTTGCAGTCCCATTTTCTTTATATTACTTAATATAAAGCTGTAAAGTTCCGATTCAGCTATATTGATCCCGTAATTCATATTATTTATGTACTCTAACTATAATTCTATTTATTTTTATTTTTTTAAATAAGAATACTGATTGATTACTTAATTCTCATTTATATGACTCATGCTCTAATCAATTAAGTCATATGTGCAAACACGGGCTATCTTTTATCGTCATCTATATATATATATATGTAAGATAGGGATTCTTTAGTAAAATATCAAATTTAGATCCTTTCTCATTTTACATGATATTAAAGCAAATAAGAAAAGAAAAAAAAAAAAAATAAAAAATAAAAAATAGTGCTTTGGATAGATTGTGAAGCTAAATGGTAAGAACTATATTGTCCTGTCATATGTGTTCAAACTATCCTTGATTCTCAAAATAAATTGATGCACATCTTCTCTGTCCCTCTGGATTCCGAAAATGCTAATTATGTGTTGTGGTAAACATTAGTATAGTCTAATAAAAGCATGTATTAGTAAATTAATTGTTGAAGTAATAAACTAATATTTGATATTTGTTTTTATGCATATTGATATGCTAATGAATATTAGAAAATTTTTGTTTATTTATGTAATCATAATTTTAGTATATAAGTGTTATATATAAGAGGATTAAGATTATTGATAATAAATTAAATTAATCTATAATGAAATTAATAAAATTAATTAAAGTTGAGATCTTTAATTAAATCATTATTATTGTGTTCTATTAACATTAAGAATGTAATGGTTTTATTCGAACTATTGATGTGGTGACATCATAATGGAGGCACTTTATATAATATGATTATATATGACTAGACCAGATGAAATTTGAAATTTCACATAATTTTCGTTGTTTTCTGAAAATTCAAATAATATCAATAGATGGGTCATATATGAGTTGATCTCAGTTTTGAGTGATTATAGACTACTATTTATTTTAGTATGATCTTTGATTTGCTCGTTAAAATTTTGTTAGTCAATATATCTAAATATTTGTATTTTGGAATCATATTGCGATAAATAGCTAAAAATGTAACTTACAAATATGAAATCCATACATTCCCGCAGAAAGTGAAAAAACGATTCCCTTGATTAGTTAATTCTGGAACTGAACAGTAGAGCGTTCAAATTTATAAGTTGGTTATAAAGTAACTGTTCACTAGTGAATTAATGGTAGACAATAAACAAGAGATAATTATAAATGTTAACAAAAATTTAGCTCTAATTATGAATTGTTTATGGAGAGTTAAATCATATGTAATGATTATATTATTGGACTACTCAGTATTGATCAAAATAAATTAATTTATAATTATACAAGCGCAATTTCAAAATTTTAGTAGAGTATTTATGGAATTAATAAATTGGATGCATTAATTAGAGAGTTTAATTAATTATTCGAATTTATTGGACATTGTAATTATAGGTCCATAGGTCTAGATCCGACCACGGTTTAGAAACTGTCTGTTCCACAATTTAGGATTTCCAAACACTTAATCGTCTTGAGGTTATGGTCCGAGTTTCAAAACTGTCACGTCGGTTTCGATTCAGGTTCGGACCCTTGGATTATTTTTTTTATTTTTTTAAATTTTAAAAATTTCTGAAATTAAATTTGTAAAAAATATTGTTAATCAGGATTGACCTAAGTATCAGATTGATGTTAAGAATGTCTCTTACATAGTGATTTGCATGAGACTATTTTATAGAGCAACCACCTAGGTGTGCTCACGGGGAGAAACAAAATATGGTATGTAGATTAAAAAAGATAATTTATGGTCTAAAATAGAGATGACAATGGATTTAAATTTTACCCATAACTGTAACAAAGCCACTTTGGGAGAGACAGGTTCGGAGCAAATAAACACATAACGAGGCGAATAACGTTTTTAATTTTTCAAAACCTAACCAAGTTTGGGACGGGTAATGAGTTTTAATGGACCCACCCTGTATTAAATAGTATGTAACTCACTTTAAGGTTTTATTCAATCTATTTTTCTTTCCCTCTCAAGCAGCTGCCTAACTGAAGATTTCCCACCTCCATTTTAAGCACATGCAAACATACTTTTGTCATCTACAATTGGAGATAGCCTCCAAGCTTGGTCCATGCAGCCTCCCATAGTCCACCTAACTATTGGCAGTACGGTACACATTTATTTGATTCCCTCCTCGACTGACATCGAGAAGACATTAAAGAAGATGGATGTCACCCTACTACCATGGGAAAGTCGGAAGGTAGATGAGACAGTAAAATTAGATAGAATGAGCACATTGCGCCAAAGCTTACCCTCTTCTCTGCTGAAGTTAGATAGAAGGCCTAAAAGTTGGACTCTGAAATGAGTACAAGGCAAAATTATTCATGGGTCCACGGGTTAAGGTGGGTTAGACCCGTCGGTGTTTGGATCTAGGGTGAGGCGGGGTAGGCGCGGGTCTCGAGTTTAGCTAATCTGTATCAAACCAATCTTGTTTTCATCCCTAGTCTAAAAAGCATAGTCTAAAAAACAAAGTCCCAGAGCTTTGTTTGACAAGTTTAGTCATGTTATTAGTGACTCTAGCTTCCATAGATATTAAGCAAACTCATTTAGTCTTTGTGAGATGTGGATATATAGTAAGGTATGGTAATTCTTGTTATTTATGTTGATGATATTTTGATCTTTGATAGTGATGTTGGGGGTATTGAATAAATCAACGACGAGAATTATGATTACGATACCATATGAATATATAATGAAAATAAACACATAATATTTACAAAGAAAAAATATTTACAAACTTAAATACTTACATTGTCTTCCCTGGCAATGGTACCAAAACTTGCTACAACTTTAAGGTTGCAAACTCAAGTGCAAATTGTGTCAAGTAATAAATTTTTCAGGAGTTCGAGGTCGATCCATAGAAAAGTTGTTTGAAGTTTTTGGGTTTATATTTCTTAAAATATGGGTTGAATGTAGTTTAGAATATAAAAAAAAATTATGTTATAACTAAGAAATCAAAATAATAAAAGTATTGAGAATTAAAAATATGTTCTTGAGTTTTGGATAGATGAATGATTATTTATTCTTTTTACCTTTTTGAAATGTCATAATTGAAATCTATATATAATAAAGGTTCCAATGGAAAAATGTTATCAAATAGTCATGCATTAAGGTAATCATGATATTGTCTTACTAATTGCATATTATCTATTAACACTAATACTTATTTATGGGATCAAGTGTTTATGCACACCTTTATCTACAACAAAACAAGGTTTCACATTAGCAGTCGGTGGGGTAGAACCGTACAATAAGCTAAATAAACCCAAGTATTTATTGTATCATTAAAAATATATAAATAAATAATCATCACAAAATAAGAAACATTTTAACGCCAACACTTATTTATGAGATCAAGTATTTATGTACATCTTTGTTTACAATAAATCAAGGTTTCACATTAGCAGCCGATGGGGTAGAATCATAAAATAAGTTAAATAAACCCAAGTATTTGTTGTGCCATTAGTGATACATAAATCAAGAATTACTACAAAACAAAGAGGGTTTCAATCAAAAATTAAAACAATAAAACAACACACTTGAATATTATGCACATTTATAACCATTCATCTTCCTCCATCAAGAGCTTCACCATTTCTCCTCAACTTAAATGAAATTTAGAAAGACATAATAAAAATAAAAAAACTAAAAATATAAAAGAAACTAGATAATACATTTCTATTACTACTAGAAAACTTAGCCTAAAGAAAGACAATAATGAAACTTTTTTTCCCCCTCTAAGAGTTTTTGTATATCTTGAATGTCATCCAAGAACTCCTATTTATAGTCGAAGAGTGTCTAGATTGGCATTTTCAAATTCACTCCAAATGCACTCTAAATTAACTTCAAATATGATCTAAATTCACATATTCTTTTTAGATCTAATTTTGTCTTTCATTTTTCTCCATACAATCAGTTGATTTTGAAAAAGTGATCAACATGAAAGTTGCATATTTGTCATTTAGCTTCATTTTTCAACTTGAATCACCTAATTCCAACCATTATGAAAAAAATTATACTTGATTTAAGGAGATGTGTCAGTATAAATAGATTCCTTCCAATGCTCTCATTTGGACGAATTGTCTGCTATAATTAAGGGTGAATTAGACTGAGCTTTCAACAACAAAGTTGTACTTTCAAATGAAGTAAGATTCAGGTTTATAAGGATTTTGAGCAAGAAGTTATGTTCAAAATACCAAAACTGCGCAAGTCTAAAAATATGTTGATTTTGACTCCAATAATTACTTACAAAGTTCAAGTAATTTATTACATATATTTTAGTCTATACATGATAAACATAGATAAAAGTGCCCATTTTCTTCTAATTATGATTTTTCTGTGATCCAATGAAATATTATTTTCCAATTTGCTTACGAAACGTGTTGTCTTCATCGATTTTATTTTGACTTTTTTTATATATTTTTGTTCATTGATTCCCTAACACAAATTATTAATAAAATTATAATATCAATAAAAATAAAAAATAAAAATATAAAGAATTTGATAAAAAAATATATCAAAATATTACTTTTCAATATAGGTTTGCTTGAAGAAGCATGGACACTTGAAGATAAAGGCCTATTCAGATGGAGACTATGCTGGCTCTAAGAGATTTTAATAGATGACTGAAAATCTACTTTAGGGTACTGCGTTTATATTGTGGAAAATCTTGGGACTTGGCGCAAAAAGAAACAAACTACAGTGACTAGATCTAGTGCAGTGCAGAAGGTAAACACAGGGCTATTGCACATACTACCTAGCAGATGTTGTGGCTAAACAATTTACTGGGAGAACTAGATTTCACTTACGGCAAGGCCTACTAATGCACTGCGATAATCAAGCACCTATTCATATGTCTAGTAATCCAATCTTTCATAAGAGAACTAAGCATATTAAAGTTGACTCACCCGTGAATTTGTGATGAACTAGAAAATTAGTACTTGTTTTATTCCTTCTTTAATATAGCATATGTTTTCACGAAGGCTTTAGGGACAAAGCAGTTTAAGACTTTGTGTGATAAGCTAAGCTTGGCTGATATATGCTATAACTTGAAGGGGAGTGAGATTATATTCAATGTATCCAAGAGGGTGTTTGACTAAGTTTATTTAAAAAAAAATTATAAGCTCCTACATTTTATAAGATGTTTTTGAAGCTTAAAGAATGTTAGATCTTATTTTAAAAATAAGTTGTTGAAATATTTGGATAAAATAAAATTATAGAGGTTTTAAGATATTAGTAATGGTAATTCTAAAATTAAAATTATCTAAATTAAAAGAATTGGTTAAAATAATATTTTATTTGAAAATAAATTGAGGTGGATGTATTTTTTTTAAGAGTTTCTAATTTCTCAAACAACTTTTTTTTGGATCTTATAAACTCTTTTTTTAAAAAAAAATTAAATATTTTTTAACAATTTATAAACTTTTAAACAACTTATAAGATATTTTAAAAAATTTATAAATTCGGCCAAACACAATCTAGATCTTATTTTTCTTTAATATATATTAGGTATATAGATCTTATATATCCGTACCATCTATGTACTCCAACCCTAATCCTATCTCCATACATATGAGATAGAGATCCTTAAAATAATATCATCTTTAGCTCTTTTCCTATTTTACAATTTATGCTTCCAAGTAGTAGGAAAAAAAAAATTCAATTGTAAAATCTGAAATTTGAAACATCTAAATCCTCTTATGACTTTTGAGAATTGCCAGCATGAGTTAGATGTCATTATTTCTTTGATAAATTACAACAGAACATGACTATGAGACAGTAAAAACAAGAGTGAGATGCTTATTCGAGTAAAATATTTATTTTAATATAGTCAAAGAATCATTAAAGCTTGACCAATTAAATAAACATTTCACTACCAATTATTTTAAAATAAATAATAAATTACAAAAACTACGCTTGACATTTAGATTAGAAGATTTTACAAATCGCATATACTAAAAGGGGTATTATAAAATAAAAACAAATTTCAAGAGAAGTCTATTTATAATTTTGAAAGATAAATTAAATTTTTTGATAATTAAAATAAAATTCTAAGAGTAATTTTTATAATTTATCCTGAAAGAAATAAAATAAAGAGTTTGCAAATTCATTGGATAAAAACAATAAATAAATAAATAAAAAAGAAGCCTTTCTCATCCCAACATCAGCTGCTATCATTTCTAGGAGGAAATCCCAAAATATGTACAGTTCTGAACATGCCCAGGGTTTAGGAATAAAACCAATGGCTCCTCCACAGTACATTTGCATTTTCAAAAAGTAAAAATTGTCAAATAATTAAACTTAGGGTACATCAAGAATCTGAGACTGGAAAAAGTAACCAAACAATGTGGCCAGTGGTTTTACAGTACAGAGATAGCAAAACCAAGGGGCTGTATATGTACATGTACCAAACACCATCACCTGTTTCTGTGGCCTTTATTCATCTATATATACCCTTTTGCTCACCTGTTTTTCCCCAAACTCATTTCATCTTTGCAATTAACTATTTTTCCAAAACATATTAGAAATTAAGGGGAGAAGAAGAATTCAAGAAGAAGATGGAGGCTGTGCAATCATGGATTTCTGAACACAAGCTCACCAGCATTGGTCAGTGTATTATGTATTACCTTTACTTATTTTTAATAAAAAAATATAATTTATTTTTATTTAAAAATTTATTTTTGAATTTACTAATATATTTTTATTTTCATATACATATCAAATTTATTTTCAAACCTACTAATATTTTTTATTTTTTATACTCAAAAACACCATCAAAACATATGTAGTTTACATACAAATATGTTAAATTCAAACATATTTTTATTTATATAAAAAATTTAATAAAAATTTTTTTAATTCTAAAATATTGGAAACATTTATTAGGAGAAGAATGTCATATCTCATGAATTATAAACTCGAAAACAAAGTATGTTTTTTGAGCAAAAAGGTTTGTAAGAGAAGTTGAATTTTGAAATGAAAACAAACGGGCCATAATTTGCTACCTATTTTTAAGTGAGACAATGAAATTTTCATCGTACTCATTGAATATTATATATTTAAATAAATTCTGAATTGTTGGAGATACACACTATAATATTTAATAAAATAAAAATGCTAGCATCACGTGTAATTTAATAAACTCGGCTCATGAACTATGTGGATTATAAGTTTTATTAATCTATATATATATATATATATGTATAATATATTTATGATTCACTGAATCCTGAATTTAATTTACATTTTTATAAATATTGTTCAGTAAATTAACTAATAGTAACATTGTGTTAACAGGTGCATTATGGGCTGCAGCAATTGGTGCTTCACTGACTTATTCACGTGCAAGAACCCCTCTTAAGCCAAGCCTTAGGCTGATTCATGCCAGGTTTTATTTTATTTTTTTCAATAAAATTTTATTTCCTTCGTATTATTCAAAATAATTATAGTTTTATAATCTTGTGTATATAACAGGATGCATGCACAAGCCTTGACACTGGCAGTTCTTTCGGGTGCGGCAGCCTACCATTACTATGAGAAACGTGCTGAGGAAAATGCAACAATGGGCAAAATGGATAAGTGAAAGTGCGATTCTTATTTTCGATATTAGTAGCCCCCATCCATGGGCTTTTTTCGAATTTGTATGGCATATAAATTAGTAGTTTGCCATTTTCCTCTTGTATTAGTTGATGCATAGGTAAATACGTTTTCTATTTATGTTGAAGAAGTATCATTTTTGTTTTATCAATATATATATATATATATATATATATATATATATATATATATATTTGTATGGATTAGGAGTAAATTTAAAACTATTAGCGTCAATTTGCTAATAATTATTGTTAATTTAAATTTAATGTTAGTCCTATATAGGAAATTAAAACTCAGAATTAATAAGCTGATTAGAATAAATATATGATTATTTAATTTAAAATGTTAAGTATGATTAATGGTTAATTTTCTAAGATTTTTAATTTTCCAATATTTGATTTTTTGGGTCGTGATACCTTTTCTCGAAGCCGAGGCTAGATCACCGAAATATTTTAGCTCCGATCGGTTTCAGAGAAAATGGGAAAAGAAAAAAAAATAGAAATAAATTTTAATTGGTTGGTTGGATGTAAATTTCGAAAAAAAAATTCCAGAAAATGAGGTTTTTTTTTAAAGTAAAGAAAACTAATTTTTGGATTGGAATTCGAGAAACCTAACTATAACTGAATAGAATTTCGATTAACTATTTTTTTATTATGAAATTGAATATTAAAATAAATTTTAGTTTGATTTAAATATTTTACCCATTTGAATCAGTAATAAATCATCCACGTGTGTAAAGAAAAATTGTGTTTTTCTACAATTAGATTCGAATCTTTGTCCTAAAGTTTTTTCAAAATAAGAATATTATTAATATACTTCAGAAAATGATTAAATAATTAAATGAGTGGCTCAAACGAGATATTAAATTCGCCTTAAAATTTAAGAAAAAAATAATTATTTAAGTACATAAAAGGTGTAATAATGAATCTGTGTTAATCGTTCTCTAAGCTAGAATTATCGAAATTAATATGTAACTATTATCACATCATTGTTAATTGTGATGAAAATGTAGCTATTTTCAGAATTGAAATCCATAGGAAAATCAGGCCCCATTTTCAAAAGAACCGAATGCAGCCAAGCCCAGGGAATGGCAATGGGCTATGGGTCCTTCGGCCTGAAGGCATTTGGATCAAAGATTGAATAATGTTTATGGATGGAATTGGGCTAATTCAGGGCCACTTTGTTAGGCCCATCACTGGCTCCTCCCCCATTTTACATAACCTTCGTCCAATCCCTTAGACCCAAGAACAAGTTCCTAATTTTTGCTACCCATTTCATCAATTTAAATTGTCTAAATTGGTCGGTTCTCTGTTCAAAAACCCATTACCACGAGTCCACATATGAAAAAAAATCCGACAACCCTACAACCCATTTCGCCTAATTATAAACTCACCTATTTTTTAAAACAAAAAAACTACTCACAATTTTTAGAGGAAAAAAGAATATAAAAACTTAAAAAGGAAAATATATATATATATATATATACCCTTTCCCCTCGGTTCTCAAACGTTCATAACAAATATGCGAGTTCAAGTCACGTACTCACAAATCACGTTCTTTTGTTATTTCTAGCCGTGTGATCAGGCGATAAAGCGAACACCATAAACGAAACCAATTTCGATATAGCAAGCTTTGCATCCCTAGAGGCCCTAAATCCTACTCATATAATTCTTCAAAATAGAAGACCATTTGGTTTATGTTATCGTTAGTTCGCCAGGTTGGCCAGAAGTTCAGGTTTTGTTGTAGTTGGAGTGGTTTCTAAGACGTGCTTACCACATTTTTGCTGTACTAAGGTTGGAAAGTCTTTTTCTACTTCCTAACCTTTATTCTCCTAATAACGATCCCATTTTTTATATGGGTTCTTTCAAACCTACTCAAAAGACAGCCAACCACAATTCAATGTTGAGTAGTCGAATGACCAGTTTGCCCTCTACCTTCCCTCCATAAAATTGTTGGATTCTTGTAAATAAGGCAGTGATATTCCAAATTCCTACATCATCAGTGAGCACTAGTTTCGTCATTTCACAACTTGATGTTGCAAAACTCGACCCTACGTAAAGCAATCACACTAGTTAGCTACAATATTAAGATAATTCTTTTTTAATCAAGTATTCTCATGAACATAATGAAAGCAATTATAGTGCTTCTTCTTTCCAACTCTTTAAAGAAGCACTGATTCTTTCAAAAACCCACCAAAAATTAAAAATAAAAAATAAAAAAAATAAAGAATAATGAGTTGACAAGAAGAGAGAATTCAGTTCTTTTTTCATATCATCATCATCATCATCTTCTTCTACTTCTTCTTCTTGATGTTTTCTCTGTTTCTCTGCATCTGCAAAGAGTAAACCCTGCAAGAGAGGAACATGGACTGTTCTATTTGCAGCGCGATGCCGTATATTTTGAGGCCTCCAAGAAACACAATCTGTGGAGCTTGCTATGAAGGAGCCAGAAGCATAATCACTTTGACAAACAAACTTGACAATGACAAGGGCTCTGATAAACCAAGTAATAATCTTGTTTCTTCATCGAATTCGACTAAGGTACAATACTTTTTTCGTGCAGATAGATCTTTCTTACACCAAACTCTGCATCATGCTTATCTGATATTTGGTGATGCAATGAAATTTGTACCATTAGATATCAATATGCCTGCATGAACAACATGATTAATCTAGTTTGTCATTCATTTTCCTCATAAATTACCACTAATTAGCGCCAATAAAACTTTTAGGCAAAGAAAATTACAGCATATTCTTAATCTGCATGTTACAATTTTATCCTAATTTATTAGGTAGACCAGTATTCGATTTTCTTTGATTATGGCGATGAAAATTAATTAGGTTCTAAATTAGCGCGTATTTATACAGCCTCAACGTTGCTCTGTATCATTAATTTGTTTACTTTAAATTTATCAGGTGGAGGGAGTCAGCAAATTATGTTTTTAAATTTATCACGTATTAATACTTGAAAACCAACTCAGATAAATACGAACAAGTTATGATTTTTCTGTTTATTTGAAACTTTTAAAATGTAGCGATTTTAAGCAAATATGCTTATTAATCAGTTTTCACGACCTATGGATTGCTTGTCAGGGATTTGCAAATGCATTGAAATGGGTGAAGGAGATGAAGGAAATGGAAGAGGAGCTAAATGATAAGATAAGTTATCTAAGTGGATTTGCTGCTGCATTTAGGGATCAAATTCATACTGATATTCAAGTGAAGCCTGGAAACGACGAACCCCCTATTCCTGCTCATAGAGCATTATTGGTATGTAGAGAACTTCGACAGCCCCCTTTTCCATCTCGTACGTTTCAATTTAGTGTTTCATCTCGTATTCCATGCACGCTGAGTAACAATTACTCATGCCCTCTTCCACATCTTGTTACTATATTGCTGTTATAGCATGTTACATGTTACATGTTACTATATGTGTTGATTCATAGGCAGCAAGATCAGGGATTTTCAGAAACATCCTGGATTCTGATGAATGCAAAGCTCCACCAAATCAGACAATAACACTCCCTGAATTGAATCATGAAGAGCTAGAATCTCTACTAGAGTTCCTATACAGTGGAAATCTTCCCAAAGAAAAGGTGGAAAAACATGTTTATTCGTTGTCCATAGCTGCAGACAAGTACGAAATTCCATTCCTCCAAAAGTTTTGCGAGCATCAGATGCTTGGATCCTTGAACTCGTCCAACGCTCTCGATGTCTTAGAAATATCAGATACTTGTTCAAACCAATCTCTAAAGGAGACAGCCTTGAACTTCATTGTTAGAAACATGGAAGATATAGTTTTCTCTGCACGATTTGATGCGTTCGCACTTAAGAATCCTCATCTAACTGTACAGATTACAAGGGCATCCTTCATGGATATAAGAAATAGAAGGACTGGGGTTTGAGTTCGGAGAAAAGGGCCAACCTTGCTACTGTATATAGATTCTTATATCTTGCTCTATTTTTACTATGGATGTGGTATTTCATTCTTGTTATTACATGCATTTGCACAGTTGTTTAGTTTAAGAATCACAGAAATTCCTAAACCAAACCATTAGAGCCGAAGCGCCGTCTATGCAAAAAACTTCGAGGGCTAAAATGTGTGTACATAGGCAGAGTACATGGCAACAAAGCTATTGCTTTTGTATAATGGAAATTCAGCTAGAACAGGGCAGTACCATTTTAATCTCCACCTTCAAGAAACATACTTTAATCTCGAATCTTTACCTCAAGCGAGTTTGTTTGATAAATACTAGACAGACATTGCTACCTCAAGAGCTCAAACATAAATAGTCCTACATTTACACCAGGACGCTTCTGTTACATATGGGATCAGGAGAAGAAGTTGTCAGAAAAGTTTGAAGCAGAAGCATAAACAGAATCGAAACTTCAAATTCGATTCCCTGTTCTAAATAATATTTCATTATCTATTTCAATATCACCAATACATATTCAATATCACCCATACATGTGTACATTGATGATGTCATTTTATACAATTAACATATATTAATAATATTGAAATAGAAGGAGGAATATCATTCTAAATAGAAGATCTTGTTTGTGGAAACTTGAAGCGGGGGTGGAAATTCAGCTGAAAATATTGTTTAGTTCTTTTATTTTTTGGCTGATTTTGTTTTTCTTTTTGAAGAATTATATTATTCTATTATTAATTAAAATTAATTTTTTAGGAGATGCAGAGTTGCCAATGGGTGAGGTTCGAATGAATCTATCAAAATATGAGAGTCCCTCTACTAAGATTAGGCCCATTTTATATTTCTCAAAAATATTAAAAAATATATTTTAAAAAAATAATACTACCTAAACTTTTCAAATATATATATATATATTATATATATATATATATATTAAAATAACATCACATAAAATATATATAATAAACTTAAAAAATATAAAAAATTTAAACAAATTGCATATGGCATTGTGTCAAATTTAAAAATAAAAATAAAAATCTATTTATACGATTTTTATGTGACAGTGACAATGTGTGATTGAAGATTCGATTGGGACATAGTGCCACTCTCACTCTAAATTATTCCCCATATTTGCATTTCTATTCATCTAAACTTAGAATAATACTAGAATTTTAGTTTGTTTGACCTACCAAACTTTTATGCTTATCAATTGAATTAGCAAAGCACACACATACATATGCATACACATACATATGCATACACATACATATATATATCACCTTTTTTACGCACAAGCATTATTACAACCATAAATAATTGTTGCTAACGGTCCTTAAAGTGTAAAAGTTGAACAAATTTCTTTTGATGAGTAATTTTAATTTTAGTCTTTGTTTTCATTTATTATTAATTTGAACACTCTGCCGCTATACATTTTAAACTTCCAAAAATAGAATTAGAAAAGATGTATGAGAGATAGAATTGTGGGAAGAATATAATTATTTCATTTTATTAGTGTCCATTGACACACACACACACACACACACATATATATATATAAAGTAAAATAATCCTACAATCAAGGTAAGTCAATTGGTTATAAAGAGATTTTTTCAATTAAATAAAAGATTTTAATCGTTATCTCTATCATTGCCCCTCAAGAGAGAGTTGTGGGAGGAGAGTCTAGTCTTGTCCCTGACAGAAAGAAATCTTATTCATGGTAATGGTTCGTAAGGGAATTTGCTAGTCGATCAACCGATGAAACACGGACAAAAGGTAGAGCTCCAATCTGAACTTGATTGCGAGTGAAGTAGAAATCAACAGAAACATGCTACATGCGAGAGTGGAAGACAAGATTAGAGTATAATTATGTAGCGCGCCAACATTATCACAGTAGATTACGGGTGATTGAGGTAGATGAATATGGAGTTCGGTCAGAAGACAACACACCCAAGTTAGTTCGACGACGATGGCAGCAACAGATCTATATTGGGGTTCGATGGAAGAGTGAGCTATAGTATGTTGCTTCTTGAAACTCGATTGTGACCAAGATAAACAATATTAGCATTGGTAGAGAAAGTGGAATTAGTATAAGCAATAGTACCTCTAGTGAGATAGAATTGTGAGAAAGAATATAATTATTTCATTCCATTACTATCACTAATAAAAATTATATATATATATATATATATACATATATATTTATATATACATCCACATAGTATACAATGAACCTAGTCTTTTATAATAATACGAAAGCAAATTAATTAACCTTCTGTAATTTAGTTACAATTAATTGAATGCTTATACTAAATTTACACCTTGAAGACCTGCTACAATCAAAGTAAGTCAAGTGATTACGTTAACAAAGAGATATTTTTATTTAAATAAAATATTCTAACCATTATCGCTATCAATGCATATAGCACATTGAACGTATACTAACTGAAGAATCAACGTGACATAAATCCCAAGGTTAAATTAATAATAAAAGAAATGTAAATTACATCATTAACATTATAGTTTGACTTATTGATTTGCATCTCTAGTATTTCTCTAAGTTAAAAACACAATGTTTATGTGGGAAAAATATAACACTTCAGACAATTATACTTGCTTGCTGTTGATGCTTCGGTATACCTCTTTAATTGGCTCGAAAAAAGGCACCTTAAACTACATTGTTCAAATAATATAGGAGTAAATATATATATATATATATATAGTTTTCTAGGTGTCATTTTGATACTTTAGGATCTTCTTATGATCAAGACCAGAAGTGTGGAAGAAATGGAAACTGAGATAAAATATTTTGTTGGTTGGAGTACAATAATCCAGTTTCAATTAAGGTCCTTGAAAAACTCTAGGCTTTGTTTGGTTTCATTTCCATTCTTACATTTTCCTTATCAAAACACATTTGCTATTTATATATATTTTCTGGAAATAGTCTTTTCATCCCCCCAAAATACCAATCACATATTACAATATTTAAATAATTTTATATCATATTTACTCATATTAACTACAACAAAATAATATAAACAAAACATCTATAATTGAAAATATCCAACACTAATTACAACAAACAACATTGACTAGACAGTAAAAAATATCCTTCATTTTTTCCTACAAAACATTCCAATCCATTTTCATTTTCTAAACATTCTCCAATTTTACTATCAAAATACATTCTTTCAAAAATAATTTCCTCAAAACAACAGAAAATAACACCAAAAAGAGCCTAGAGCCTAGTTATTCCAGTTATTCTGTTTTCTTTCCTCGCCAAGCTTCTATTAGTCTATGTCAACGATTATGAGTAAAAAAAGATGTTTTTATTTTTATATTTCAATAATCAAAATTTTCTTCCCCCAAAGTTGGATGAAATGAGTGGCAAATATCGAAAGCTTATATGTCTTGATTTGGTTCCTTTTCAAAATCTGCCTAAATAAGATTTTTGTAGCCGCATAGCCCGAAAATATTTGCAAAGGTACTTTCAAGTTTCCAACTGTGAAACCGATTAGATATGTACTTGTTGCTGGTACAATTTCATTGTCTAGGTGGTAGCTTATTATATTTGTACTCCTTATAAGAGTATTCTATATTGGCATAGGAAATTAAGATATTATATAGTGATATTACTCGGGAAATGGAGATATACAATTGAATGCAAGAAAGTATAAGAAAAATTAATATTATTGACAATGTCGAAATTGCCACTAACATTATGTGTGAAGTGACAATTATTTTATTTTGCCAAATATTTATAATTTTTAATAATTTAACAATGATAGTAATTGTGTTTAAATTGTCACCATCATAAGTGACGCAAAAATCGTATCTAAAATGTCATTATTTACAACTATTAACACACGTAAGATGTGACATTAACTAATTTCTCTCTATTTATCCCTTTCTTGATGGATAATGGATTGTGATGCAAGAGTTGCAAGTTTGAAGTAGTTATTGGCTATTGTTGGCGTCTAAAATAAAATTCTTGTACGAGTACACAGAGAGCTCACTCTCATTATTCAAAAAGTCGTATGCTAGAGTTCAGATTATCCAAAAGGGTTTTCCATAAAATAGAAATGCAAAGTATTAATCCTCAACGAAATTTATGAATAAGTGATTGTTTGATAATGAGCATGTAATGAGACATACCGAAAGCTGTGAGCATTGAAATCGATTTTTATCATCAATCTTGAAGCTCACTAACAAAAGCTAATTTATTCGACAGTCCAAAAAGTGGAAGGTAGAGTTTGATAGGGTGCATTTTCTTGTTCTTCTACAGTCCTTTGAATTAAAAAATCCTAGTATTCTTTATAATATTAATGAATAATTGATTAATCAAGACAACAAAACATGTCTACGTCATATACATGCATCTTTTAATTGTAATAAAATAAGAACTTAGATCAACAATATCCCCGTGGTGCTGCTTCATTAACCTTATCGTAGAAAACACATATAGTTCTGCAATAATGAATAAAACTCTGTATTCACCCCAACAATGAAAAGACAAAAGTTGGAACAGCGTAACTTCTCCTTGAAGGTACCACAATTATGCATGGAAATTCCCACTTTCTTGGAGTTTTTAGGTTAATTACAAGTTAGTTTTTGACTATCTTCATCTTACTGTTGAGACAATTTCGGTAATTAATCATCAAATTAAATGTCTCGCATCTGACAAACTTTGACAGAGGTAAAGCACTTCCTTCATGACTGTGTTATTATACTATACAATAAACAAGTGGAATCATATCTTACTAGAGAAATTCTTTGGATTTTTCGCATGTTACATGGGAATAAATTAAAGATCATTAGACTCATATCATGATATTTTCTCTAAATATTGCTGGAAATTGGAATTTCCTTCAAAATTATAAGTGATCTTTGTTCACTTATTTATAAAGATTTTAACAACTCCCTCACTCCTTTAATTGATTTAACAATCTACCCACAATCGGAAAGAAAATCTGGTGCAAATTTTAAGCACCAGAACCAAAAAACTATAGATATAATAGCCTGTCATTGGCTTGAATATTCTTGCTTACTCAATGCTTTCACTCCAATTCTTGATAGTATTTGAAATTGCTCGTTTCACCATCTGGGCATCCACGTTTTCTTCGTCTTCTTCGTTCTGAGAATAATTTATATCATCAGTTCATCAGCACAAGTAGTTCTTGAACTATTGTTTACTATAATTTGCTATATAAAGTTCAGATTTTCTAAGGCCAACCTTTAATTACTAGCTAGCTAGATAGAAGCTCCATGTATATAGTATCCTAATACCATTTTCGCGAAGATAAAAGACGAAAATTAGAAGAAAAAAGTTGTCTGTTTTTCCTTACATCTCCTCCAAATGCTTGTAAATGGAATCTGTCTGCACAAGAAACCCTAGCTTCAAGAACATTAAGTCCCAGGTCCTCAAATGTTGCCAGTATGGAAACCAGGAGTCCAGGGCAACTTTTTCCTGAATGTACATTCACCAAGAAACCCTTTTCTAGGGTTTCTACAGTTACTCGCTGCATAAACAAGAATTACTGTGGCGTTATTAAAAATTCACGTGCAGTTTAGCATCGGGAATGGATGGGTGATATATTTTCACAGAATAAGGTGTAGTGCGCTTACAGGCCACAGATTCTGATGGATTGAACTTTCTGCAGTTGCTATTTCTTCATTCAGTCTTTCTACTTTCTGCTTCAACCCTTTGATATAGTTTGATGCATCTAATACGATTGAGGTTTCATTCATCTGCCAAGGTACCAAAAAATTACATACAGTTAGCAAAACTGGTTCACTATAGCAAGTACGGGACACAAAATTTCATGCTTTTCTGGGGATTCAATCTAGAAAAGAATTAAATAAACATGATGGGTTTTGTATATTCTCTTGTATAAAGATGAAAAAGATTCAAAAATTTGACAAATATTAGCAAAACGCCACAGGATTCGAATTCCGGGGAAGGAAACAATAACATGTTTTTCCAGGCCAAGATTTATTTATACACATGAACACATTCAAGAAATAGACAGCTCAGTTTTTTTTGGAATTATTGGTTCGGGAAGAACGACTGAATCAAAACAGGAGCAGAAATTAAACCAGAAATTCAAAATATTTACACTGGAAAGTTATGTAAAAATAAGATTGGACAAGCTGTTTTTCGTCAAAAGTGAGGCAGATACATACTATATATGTGATGTGCTTGAAAGATTATAACCAATAGAAGCAAAAAAATGACAGAAAAATTTGCAGGGAATTACTGCATGAGAGTGAGTGATGGAACGAAGGATTTGCAGCTTATCATGAAGTGCTTCTCTCTTGTGCTCCCTGGAAACCATGGCTGCAGCTTCTCTTTTACAGGTTTCAGCTTTATATCTCCTTCTCTTTCTCTTTTTCTTTGTTTCCTTCTATTTCTTCTTTCTACTGCTTTCAGCGAGTGCTCAAAGCCTGGAGCCCTTTAAAGAGGGGGATACCCTCTCAAATCAATGTCATCTTTTGTTTGCTTCCCACATGACCCGCGTCAGTTTCTCTCTCAGGAAAAAAAAAATATATCAAATTATGCTGCTGGAGAATACTGCTATATCATAATTCCATGTAAAACTACTATGTTACCCTTTCAGAAACTTGAATATATATGTATGTATATATATATATATATCTGTGTGTGTGTGTGTGTGTGTTTTATTTTACCTGTGGAATTAAACTTTGGTTTTACCATCGGGGATCAATAGCAACAGCGATACAATACGATTTTGTGTACTTGCATTGGTCCAATTTGTGCGCATGTGATATCCATATATCTGAGAAATCTACGGCCACTTAAGTGGGAAGAGTAAGAATTTTACATTACACACACAAACACACACTCACACACACACTCGTTAGTGATGTATTTAAAGTGAAAAAAAAATAATTTTAATAGTGGAATTTAAAATGTTGGATCGATTCAGAGTAATTGATATTATTTTTTTTTTTATATTTTGATATAATTGATCACTTCTCTGATAAAAAATAAAATATAGTTTGGAAGTGTTCAACAATTTTCCACTGCATGCCTTCTACTAGTTCAATGGAATTATTAATTTAGATTTGTAAGGCGAGGAATAGGATGAAGTTATATTTCTCAAAAAACTACAAACAATAAAAAAATAATATATCGATATCACCCTCTAAAATAATATTTATTTGACAAAAAAAATTCATTCTTTTTCCAGTTTTTCCGTCTATGATCTTTCAAATCAAATGAAATAAAACCATTTCGGGCATACAACATACAGTTTATCATATGCTAATCCAACGCATAAACTGTAAATAATCGGATTAATTCCTTTTATTTAATTTGGACATTCATGTTAGTTTTCAAGATGCTAACCTCTGAAATAATAATTCATTAATTTAGCATCTTGAACTATTAATGAATACACAATTTCCTCAATCATGCTTATTTAATTTCGTATTTAATTATGCTATAGGGCTACACTTTATTTATATGTCAATTTTCAATATAATTGCACCTAATTATTATCAATTAATGTTAGCAACACACGGAAAATTGCAACCAAAACTAGCAACAAGAAGAGTGAGAAAGTCATAGCAACCTGCTAAGACTTTCAATCAAGTTTAATGTTCATATAAAGTTCCATCTATATAGCAAATAGTAGCAACAAAAGAACAGAAAAATAAAAATATTTGAAAAAGTAAAAAATCTCGGCATCTCTCATACGAACGGCTTTAAAAACAAAAAGGTATTTATACTTCCGTCGCAAATTTATTGCTCTAAAACTTCATTTCCTAAAATAGATTTTTTCCCCCTCAAAACCATCATTTCAATTAAAATAAAAACGTAACATTATTAACTCTCAACTACTACTTTTAAAATTAATTAATGCAAAAAAAAAAATTCTTTTTTAAGGGGAAGGGAAGGCTAGGTTTGTTGTGTTCATATATTTATAATGTCGATGCAAAAGCAATACTATTGGAGAACAAAAATAAAATAAAAAATAGGTTGTTGGATAATTTGGTAAAAACAACATATATATATATATATGTATGTACACACATGTATATGTATAGAGTGGGGCGGGGGGGGGGGGGGGTGTTGGTATTATCAGTAGTGGAAGATGAGTAATTGAGGAAGAGAGGGGGAATCATGAGCTCGTGATCATGGGTTGGATTGGGAGAGGGTGAAACACATGAATTATTATGGCTGCGTGCATATACATTTGTTTGTATGTAAGAATTATCGAAAAAAGTGAAGATGGGAAAGCATCAAAAAATATGGATGTTTTTATTGGGGAATTAGGGATGGGTCCAAAGACTCCTCACGGGGAATTTGGAGCTCCCTCTCAAAACAGCCGTCACCTTTGTCTTCTCCCCAACTCTCTCTTTCTACACGTGCCACCACTCCTCCTCCTCCTCCCACTCTCATTATCTTCCAATTCCACAATTTCCCAAGAACCCCCAAAATAAGAAAAAAAAATTACATATCTTCTTAACCAATGATCGCCTAATTCTAGTAACAATATTAATTTTGGTCCTAAGAGATATTTTTTTAGTTAGTTTTTCACATTAGAGTTAAAATAATTAATCTTTTTTAATTGAAAAGATCAAGAACATCAAATAGTGTTCTGAATTGGCCGGTCCAATCGATTCGACTGTAAATTAATAATCGATTAGATCCGATTAGTCCTAAATAATCATTTTTGTAGTTGTACTTGTTAAAAATCTATCAAACTAATCAAAATCAGCCAAATCGATCAAATTAATTTTTTTATTTTTTATTTTTTTTTTATTTTTTTGAAGAAGTTTAAAACCTTAAATTTGATACTTTATTATATATACGTGATTAATTGAATTTTGAGTTTTGTTAAAAAAATTTATAGTTGATTATTTTTTTTACCTTTAAAATATTTTAATGGGCCATTTTACGTAATATAATAAAAAATATAATTATTTTTTATTAAATTAATTGGCTCGATAATTAAATCGATGCTGATAGATAAGAAAATCAATTTGGTCATGAGTCAAATTATAAAACCACTGCATCAAACAGTTTTAAAGTTATGTAATTGAAATATTAATTTGAATTACTTTTAGATTGTTCCATATCTTAAAAGAATTAGAGAATTATGTTGTCACAATATTTCCATTGAAATGAAACGAAGGTGAGCTCGACTTTAATTTTAAAGTTTTATTAATCATGTGATTAAAGATATTACAAATTTGTCCAGTTTCCATTGTCCATTGATGTATATATGACAACCTAATTTAAATGGGAGGAACAAAAATAGAATATATATACCATGTGAGAAACTAAAATGTGTCAATTTAATCAATGTTTTCACAATCAGATCGAACTTATCGATACGATATGGTTAGTTTGGTGGTTAAATCTGTCAAAATCAATTAAGAAGTGGTCGAATCAGTCAAAAATTCGATCAGAATCGATTTTGTTATTTTGTTATTTTTTGAGAAAGTTTAAAGTTTAAACTTGATATTTGATTATATGTATATGGTTATTTAGATTTTAGACTTTTTTAGATATATTTTTCAATTGATTATTTATATTTTTGTTATATTTAAAATTTAATTCATATCAATTAATTTATTATATTATTATTTTATATAATATAATAAAAAAATATATATATATTTTTTTTCAAACTAATTGAACTTGAACTGATCTAAAATAATGAATTGGAGTATCAAAATATATAGTGACCAATGATTTTTATTTTTAATTCATGACTGTATAGGGAAAGAATCAAGTCAACAAGAAAGTGTGTTCAAGCTCCATGATTCATTAAAAAGTTTCCATCAGCAAAAAGTTGATGTTGGGAATGAAAATGCTAGAGGCTGTTTGTTTTCATTGTCAAGTAGAATCTTTTTAATTTTTATTATTTAAAAATTCATAAATGTATTTATTTTTACTCATTTTCTTAAGAAATATTTTTCATTTTTATTTTCAAAAAATTTCCGGCCAAACTTGAAGATGAAAATGGACTTATCATATCAAATATCTTTTCAGGCAACTAACATTTCATGTCCTGTCTTTCTATTCAGATATTTTCATTTTTAAACTTACATAAAAATATAACTAATTTAAATATATTTATTCATTAAAAAGTTTCCATCATCAAAAGGTTGATCTTGGGATTGAAAATGCCGGAGGTGCGTTTTCATTGTCAAGTAGAATTTTTTTTAGTTTTTATTATTTGAAAATTCATAAATATATTTATTTTTACTTATTTTCATAAGAAATATTCTTTATTTTTATTTTCAAAAAAAATTCGATCAAACTTGAAGATGAAAATGAACTTATCATATCAAATATCTTTTCAGACTACTAACATTTCATGATTTGTCTTTTTATATTAATATTTTTATTTCTAAACCTATTGAGTAAATATTAAAATATAATTAATTTAAATATATTTTTATTTTCACACAAAAATTTAATAAAAATATTTTCAATCTTAAAAATAAAAACAAAACAAAACGAATTTTAATAAATGTATTTAATGCAAGAAATCGATGTCAAGTACATCACTGGATATTTATGCACTGGAGAAAAGATCATCATCATCATCATGTTGATGAAAAGGAACAATCATTCAAGCAAAAGGGACAACAATAATCAGCTTGCCCTACCCATCAGTATCATTTTTCTTTTGACTGCAAATTCAACTGTGCACACGGAATTCAA
Source organism: Paulownia fortunei (assembly GCA_019321725.1). Lineage (NCBI taxonomy): Eukaryota > Viridiplantae > Streptophyta > Magnoliopsida > Lamiales > Paulowniaceae > Paulownia > Paulownia fortunei. Next base: position 5,004,027 of record CM033114.1, on the reverse strand, counting down.
TTGAAACTGAAGTCCTCATGAGTCATGTCATCAACTCCGTTAATTGTTTTTCAATTATTATTATCAGAGAAAAATGGTGGCATATGCACTCGAATTCTCAAGGGGTAAAGAAGTAATTTTGGCAGGACATGGTTTCGCAATGCATAATAATTACAGGGAGCTCTCACGATAAGTGACGTAGTGAAAATCACTTGGGATATAAATGTGAGTGATGGTAGTTCAAATTTTTTAAAAAATTTAATAAGATTGCAAGGATTTGACAATAAACATTTATGTATTGCTGTTTTTGATAGGAAACAAAACAAGTTGCGTATTCGATTTGGATGCAAGTATATTGTGAATATTAAGCGGCCGGCTTTATCCACAAAAAATTTTCGGGGTGGATATTTTTCTCTATGATTTAATAGAAACGGTAAATCTTGAATACCTTGATACAAAATAAAAATAAAAAACAAAACAAAAAGGGATCCGGTCTCATTATCTATTCACCTCTGCATTGAGACAAGAATGGATTATAGATTAACTGTTTTTCAGTCTCATCTGCATTAATCACCTTTTTGCAATATGCGTGTGGATTTGTAAAATTGAGGTAACAGAATTGGAATTATGAGGTAAAATTGAATATATTATTTTACTTATTTTTATTAAAAATAAAAATAAAAATAAAAATTTCTCATCTATGAAACTTGAAAATGAAAATATACCCAATAAATACCTACTAATATTTCACATTCTTTCATATAAAAAATAATATAAAATAAATTTTATTTTCATTTACAAACTTGTATAGTCAATTGTCAACATAAAAATATAAATAATCCAAATATTTTTTCATTTTTATACAAAAACTGAATAAAAATATTTACAATCCTGAAAATATTAAAAACATAAAAATAAATTTGAAAATGAAACCAAATGGGCTCATAATATACTCAAATTGTAACATAAGCATTTTTAATGTTGATTCTATAATTTTATTCCCTTTTTTTTTCGTGTGAAAGTATCCTACTACACAAAGTCATGCTCAAAGAAAGAACAAATCACTAATTAATAATAATTTATAAAATATTATATATGATTTTAAAGCAATTTAAAGATTCTCTCTTCACTATTGAAATTATTTTTTATGTTCTACTAATTAATTGTTCTTCCAAGATCCCCTTTACTTAATTAACACTATTGAACTCCCTCCAAGTCTGAACTATTTCAAATAACTAATACGGTTCCAAAATATTTACATTTCTTCTTTTGAAAAATGTATATGAGTCTTCTTTTGACATGTACATGTCAATAATATATCATAATCTTGATTTATTCCATACTTGAAATAAGTATCTCAAAAATTCTTGAATTACAAAAACTTGCACATATTAAACATAATTAATTTAAAAAATTAAATAATTAAATAATTAAATCATTTACCGTTAGTACAACCACTTGCAACACCTGTATACTGTGTGACAATCTCCATAAATCCCAAAATATAGACATTAACAGTGTCATTTATTTTTCTTACGCATTGATCCATACATGTTTATGTGTTAAAAAAAGAAAGAAAAAAAAAACATTAAGCAAATTATAATGTTATTTTTTTCTAACAAATGGAAAACTATATTTGCCCAAGTTGAGAATATTATGAAGCAACAAGCAACAAATGGCAGAAAAATCTGCAGCGAGAAAACTGGCATAAACCATGAACTTTTTTGGCTCCAAATTTGCTCCAAATAAAACCTAAGTCAGTGACCATATTTTTATGATATCCTATGCCCAGTGACTAAATCACGAGATGTTATCAGTTTGTACATATAATGCACACAAACACACACAGACATGTATACACACACACACACACACACACACACATACATATATATGTATATATAATTTGGCAATATTGCTCCTGGCTTCCAACATTGTCTTCATGCCTTGAGGACAAATCACGTACCCACCTATTCACATGTGCACCCCTTCATCATTACAACAAAACAATCCACTCCATACATATATATACTCACCTCAAACTTGTCTCTTCCCTTCTCTAAAATATTTGCCTTCTTAATTAATTGGGATTTGATTATTTGTAATTAGCTTTTGAACTTGATAAAAATATGTTCATCTAGTTAACCAAAAGCACCAATAGATGCGTGACTAAAGAATCCTCAAAACAATCTTACCCAACAATAATAAGTTCTCATGCATTCTGGACACAACTAAAGTTTAGCCTCATCCAGAGGACAGAGCATGTACCAATGTCCACAAAGAGGGAGTCACATTGAGATAAATGCATTTTAGACAGGTGAACTTCATTGCATAAAATAACAATTTTTATATATATTACTGGTTTATAAGGCCAGTAAGCCTCAAACAAATGATTAATCTTTTAACCAAATTTATAAAATGGATATGATGAATTGAATAACTGTTTCATTTCCCAAAAAGATATGCTATGATTTCTACATAAAACTGCAAAGAGAAGAAGGTAGAATTGCATCTTCTCAATTAGTGTTTCAATTTTAATTTCAATATTCCACCAAAGATTTTACCATTTTCTCATGATAATACTTTACATAGCTCCATTGCATCCATAACATGGAATATTATAACTTTAGTTACATTAAAAAAAAAAAAAAAAAAAAACTAATATTCTAGTAAGGAGTATCTTGTGCAAGGGCATTTCCCAGCTACTTAAATAAAGGAGTTTACAAAATTTTCACAGAAAGACAAGTAGTACCTGAGAGATCTCAATGCCAAATCCCACTTACATTAGAAATACATTAATTTAATCCTAATCAGACATAAACTAATCACATTAAAAGTGTAATTATATTTGCCAATTAATAACTTTAGTCTAGGAGACTAAGTCAGCTTGAATTCCTTTGCTAAGGGTTTGGTCGAAAAAGTCTGAAGTGCCATAGAAATCAAGATGGCCCTTAGACCCTTAAATTCTGTAGCATCTTCCATGCTATGAACAGATTAAGGTTCTCTCCTTGTACCTGAGCCTACATTTGATTAGACCCTACTACCAGTGAGCAGCTTGTAATTGCAACATATTTGCATGTTGATGAATACATTGAATACATTATAAGTATTTCTGTGTCCTAATATACAAAGTTAACATCTACATCAAATAGTATATGTTTGGCTTGACAAAGTAATGTTACTATTTATTGTTGGTCCATCCTTTGATTTAAGAGAATGTTACTGGCCCAGGACTTATTATGCAACCCGTGAGTTTATATATAGGAGCGCACCATCTCGTGTCGACAGTCACATAGTACGGGTCTTTACGCTACCAAATATATGAAAAATAAAATAAAATTATGCCTCGATCAATAACTATAACTTTGGATATAATGATAACCGTTTGATCCTATTAAGTTCAATAACTAAGCTCCTCGATAAGAAAACATGTAAACAATTTTAATTAATGCAAAGAATACAACTTTGGATTATATTGCAATTCAACAAGTTGTAAAACTATAGTACCCACTGCCAAAGGACTGGAACTTAACAGCCTTACTCCCGTACTGTGGACAATCAAGATAAGAAAAAAAGGGTTCAGCACCCAACCTTTACAGTAATATGCCAGAATATTTCCAATCCTCAGACAGGAATAATTATAGTCTTTCTGTTAGGAATTTTTTTTGGTTCTGGAGTCTTCCCATGATATTAATAAGGTCTTGTTATTTAATTTCTAAAGAAAATAATTAGTCCTTTGAGGTTGTATTTGAATTGAATACCTTCGTGTTATAATTTATAATATAAACTCACGAATTTGAAATTCATTATAACATTAATAATTTATTATTATGGACTCAAAATTCTTACTATCAAATTATGGTGTAAGAAATATTACATCCGATAACGTGCATTAAGTGTGCATCTCACTATATATTTACGCATACACACATATGGGTATATGTGTGTAATTGTATAAATATATGATAAAATACAACTCAATACACACCACCAAGTGTATCATCCATGAGACTCAAATTATCACTTGGTAAGGATTCTTCTAGCACTACTTTTAACATCCAAAAATTATTCAATTTGAATCTATTAAAGTCTGTTTAATTTACATGTAAGAAATGTTATCCTTGTTATAAACAGTAGTGGTGGTGGTGGTGGTATATTGGATGGTACATAAATTGATCACGTGAGTTGCTCTTCGGGAAAGTACATTCACATGCAAATGTTACAAATCAAAACAAAATAACTTAAACCATAAAGTTGAAAGAAAGTGATCCTTACACCGCAGATGTCCAAGGAGAAGAGAATAAATATTTGCATAGTGAATGTATGATTTAACATCCAAGACAAAATTCAGTAGGACACATTTCGGAGGCACACATGCAACATATATTATCTTGCAAACTTTAGTCTAGATTTGATTTGAATAATTTGATCCAACCACATAAGATTTCACTGTGCTTCTATTTAAGTCTTAGTTCAGATAAAATTGTTCAAGTGTGAACAATTTGATTGGCTTGAAATTCGACCATACGGAGTCAGGCCTATATTCTACCTAATTATTATTTTATTTTTTCATGCCATTTTGATAGATCACCTAAATGAAGTTAATAAATGTATCAAATCACAATTAAATTAGCTCACAATCAACTTGAGCCAATATCAAGCTTATGATTCAAAAATATATTCAATCAGAGAGAATTGCAGGTCACTGTCATCAAGAGAATGGGGTCTTCCTGTAAAACCAGTGAAGGAGAAAAGTCATATTCATTTCTCAATGGCACGTGAAATTCTAACATACAAGCCTACAAAATCTTCCCTTTAAGAGCATGCTATTTGTGGAGAAGCCTACCCGTGCGTGCAAAGAATCCCGAAACTATGACAGCTATATATTTTGTCTTTATTTCAATTCACTTGCACTTGAAAATTTCAGCTTTGATATCATATATTAGCAGATTTGAATATCAATATGAACTTTAGTCACACCCATCGATGCTTTCATTTAGATACTAAAAAATATAGGTTTCTGTGTAAATACCACGACATGTCAAAATCCTAGAAGACTTTAGGCAAAATTTCCCCATGACATAATCTTAATATTTTCACCAGAATATGGCTTCCTGCAACCAAGAAGAACTGGGTTATTTCAAAACTAAAATTTCAATCATGCTATCATGATAACAAAAATGAATGTTCATCTCATATCTACCACTAAGAATATAAACTTCACTTTGGAACTATTAAACCTGGAATATTATACTAACACCAGTCTCCATCATTGAACCAATAACAAACATGACATATATTTCTTGACATTTTATACTGAAATCCGATTTTTCATGGCCACTAGTTGTTTCATGTTGAATGGGACAGAATGTTTTGGCATTGCTAATAGATCAATTTAGAATCACAGACATAATTTTCGAAATAGCAACACATCTGGCTTTATTTGAAAGAGACAACAAATCTTGTCATTCAAGTAAGTGCAAGCAACAATGATGGATTTATATATGCAAGGTTCAGGTCACGGGGTCAGTTTTATTCATGTCCAAAACTGGTCTTTTTGAAATTGAAATGCAAAAATAAAGATAAGCATGGAGTAACACAATATAGGGGTGTCCATGTTCACCTATATTCACATGTTTATAGAAACCACAGGCTAAAAAAATTGAACACCACAAAAGCATGGTGTCAACCAAGCCCAACTCAACAAGATCTTTCAGGTTGTTTTCTGATGTGATTCCTTTCCATGAAATTTAAATGGCATACAAAATTAGGCAGCTGATGAGATTCGGCAAAATGAAGTGCAATTTCTAAATTCCAATCTAAGGAATGAAGGTGAGAAATGATGATGAGGTGAACGTTTAGGTAAGTCTGCTTCTGTCATGAATTTGTATTGGTTTACATAGTGAAAATCAAAATGAACGATTACCACTGCTCAAAATCTATCAGAAGAAGAAATCCAAAACAATATGTAACCAAGCTGTCACAAGTTCACTGGTGAATGGTAATCATTCAATTCATATGCTCCTAGCATCTTTAAAAAGAGTCACCACAATCAGCTAGTAATTGGAAATCAAGGTCCAAAAAGAATTTTTTGAACAGTACTTCTGTAGCAATTTTAATTATCTGTCTTACAGGAAGGGAAAAAACATAAGAAAAAACAAAATATTGCTATTGAAGTCTTTCACTGAGTGGAGTGCACATCGCAATCAGATTTTGTCTAAAGTAATCCCTACTACTAAGCAAGATAGCCATAGAGTATTTGCAAAACTAAATGTACCTTTGCTTGAGTTTGAAGTCCAGTGAAGTATTTTACAGTTGTCATACAATCAACCTAATGTTCAATAACCCAGAAAACCAAATTTAGTCTTCATGATACATAAAAGGTAAAAACCCATTAATTAAAATCACTATTACATAAGTAAATGGAAGATAATCGAAGTAATCTCACCAATTAAAAACCCTTAACATGTCGGTATTCAGTAAACGCACCAGGTTATATGCTCTGGTATTAAGCTCAAAGGAGCTCAATTCATTCCTAGATCACTGAATTTCAGTGCATCTTTTGCACCTTGTAATGCAGGAAAATCTTGATTCCAATCAAGAGCACAGTCATATAAGTGGGTGCGCCACTGAAGGCCTTACAAACTGGGAGTGTTTCATGAAACAAAGTGAACACAAAAATTATAACTATTGCAAGGATCGTTAATATAATGAAGTAAATGAATCCCCAGTTGTACAGCATCAGGCAACTTATAAACAAGAAGTTTTAGAATAACCCATGCAGATGATGTTACTATCCATATTGTAACTTAATTAAAATATTTCCATACCTGTTAGTTTTACTCAAAAAATGACTGTAAAAAATTTCAACAGATGATGAAGAGGAAAAACTGTTCCCACGCAATATCAGCTCATATGCTGTTGACTCTCACGGGCATCATTCTAATCTTTCGTGAAATTTCAGATCCACACAGCTAGATGAGAATTTGTCTTTTCTCAATCACAACAGTAGTCCTGAATGTGGAAGAGAAAAAATATGGCATTGTCATGATCAAGCCTTCCCATCATCTAGGGGTATTTATAGACCCTCAGAGGAAATTTATAACCTTTAAATGACATTTAGCTCATAATGCATCTACCCTTGCTTCATTGAGTGCATCAAACATTAAGATGAAAGCTAGTTAAAATTCTCATTTCAATCTTCACCATGCAATGCATATTTCAAATCTGGTACATAACCCAAAGCCTTCACATTTCTTCTCAGCTCTTCTAACTTGGCATAGATATCGTCCTTTTGAGGGTGGTCGGTATCTCCTGCATAAAATCTGTGGACTCTACCTTTCACAGATATCCAACTATATCCTGGCTTCTTCCTAACACCTTGCTTTTTCATTACTTTCCTCAGATCAACCCCGTCTTTGAAACTACCTGTTTCCATGTATGTGTTAGATAAAAGAACATATGTAGAAGAATATTCTGGACAAAGAGAGAGAATATTCTTGGCTGCTATTTCACCAAAGTCAACATTGCCATGAATCCTGCATGCAGCCAATAAGGTCTGCCAAACCATCTCATCAGGTTCAACAGACATTTTCATTATAAACTCATATGCTTCATTGAGGCGCCCCACACGACCTAGGAGGTCAACAACACAAGCATAGTGCTCCATTTTTGGCACCAAACCATAGTCTTTCTCCATTGACCAAAAGTATTGAAGCCCTTCCTCGACGAGACCAGCATGGCTACAAGCAAAAAGAACACATAGTAGGGTAACACAACTGGGTTTAATACGCATCTGTTCCATTCTTTTAAAGTGCCAAAGAGCATGAGCCACAAAACCATGATAGGCATAAGCTGATAATATAGCAGTCAATGAGACAACATCAGGATTAGATATTCGACTGAAAACCTTCTCTGCCTCTTCTATACCGCCTCCTTTAGCATACATATCAATCAGAGCACTTTCTACGTATCTTACAGTTTCAAAGCCTAATTTGCACAGAAGGCCATGGATTTGACGCCCATACTCAAGATAACATAGATTAGCGCATGCAGTAAGGACACTAGCTAAAGTAAAATTATTGGGTGTGAACCCTTCTTCCCTCATCTGGGAGAAAATAAGCAGTGCTTCCTCCCATTTAGAACATTGAGAATAACCTGTAACTAATGTCGTCCAGGACACTATGTCTCTGCATTTCATCCTGTTGAAGATCTTCTTTACTTCTTCAAGAGACCCACATTTGGAATATGCATCTGCAATTGCATTTTCAACACTTAGATTCATTATATCATAACCAGACTTCAAAACCACGCCATGTACTTCCTTCACTAACCATAAGCACTTCAAATTAGCAATTGCATCAAATACACTACAGTAAGTGTAAAGATCAGTTTTTATGTTATTTTGACACATTTTGACATATAGTTGCAAAGCTTGTTGGCTACATTTACACAGTGAGTAACCAGTTATCATAGCATTCCAAGGTCCATTTACTCCACAATCAGCAAAGTTAATATCAAAAACAGACCTTGCCTCCAGTAAATCGCCACATTTTGAGTACATATCTATTAGAGCAGTTCCAACAAGAATGTTATCCTGCATACCCAATTCTGATACACATTCATGAACTTGCTTTCCCTTATCAACATCACCTAGCATCCCAACAGCCTTTAGAACACTAATTAGAGTATACATATTGGGGACAAATCCTTGCTCCTTCATTTTCACAAAATGGTCAAAAGCCTCCAAGTGCAGACCGTTGGCAGTAAGTCCTGATATCATTGCATTCCAAGAGACATCATTATGTTCATCCATAGAATTGAACACTCTATAAGCCTCCTCAATCTTACCCAACTTTGCATACATGTTAAGAAGTGCAGTGCTAACAACAACATGAGACCCAAAGCCTCTTACAATGATCTGGCTGTGCACCATGTCACCTAACTCAACACAATCCATACCAATACATGATTGCAGGATGGCAGAATATGCAAATCCATCAGGCAATATTCCATGATCCATCATCTTGCAAAAATAATTCGACCCATCTCGGAAAAATGCTTGCTGATTAAATCCTACAATCAAGACACTCCAAGAGAAGACATTTTTCCTCGGCAAATAGTCAAACACTATCTTAGCAGACTTAAAATCAGAGCATTTCGAATATGCATGCATTACATGATTGAGTAACATCAACAACTTATCATCATCAAAATCTGACTTCAATACATAGCCATGAATCACTCTTGCTCCTGTAAGCAAGCCCTTTTCAGCACACCAATGGAGCTGTTCAACCAGTTCCTGCACTTGAGCCTTTTCCGAAGACTCATAATTTGCACCAAACTCAAATAATTTACTTCCAACAACTCTGTTTCTTTTATGGATTGACTGAAAAGCAATTGTTGTTGCCGATTTAATGGCCTGAAAAAAATTCTAAGAATAGTCATTGAATTGATTGATTCATGTCCACCAACAAATTCAAAAGCTTAATCTCAGATTCTCTTATGTATCCAATGTGAAATGAGAAGTGAAGAGAGTTCAACAAGCAACTACAACCCAGCAGGTACTTTAAGATTTCAATATTTGAAACTCACTCTATAACAGTAAATGCTAATCTTCACCATCATAACAATAATGAAAGATGGCTTACTTCTTTTCTATTTGGAACGTTGGGTTTAAATGATTGACGATCTTGAACAGATCCAAGAAACTGGAATTTAGCATGAAAATTTATCGCCATGACCTGAGCAGCAAAGGATTGTTTACAGCATCATCGCTCCCACATCACCTCATTAGACCTTTCGGGTCAGGGCTTTCATCAGACACATGATTTACCTCATTTAACGAACAGCACTACTAGGCCGCACCCTGTGGTCATTTTGAAGTATTTTAATAATCTTTGTCACATAAATTTAGCAACCTCTCTCCTAAATTAAGGGTCCAGTGAAATCACCTCAAACTCAGTTCATATATAAAGTATTTGCGTCTTAATTGTCCAAAGAAATACTATCAACATCAAACCTCAAAAGAACCAAAAAAAGTCAAACCCATAAAGGGAATTTAAGAAAATTTCAAGCCTACAAGAATCTGGAAGTTCAAATGTATTAGACAAAGCAAGCCTCAGCTTCTCCTGGTCTTTTGACTTGCAAGTGAATTGATGATCTACCTTAGTGACGTAACTGGGGCACTATGTCGATCTTTGGGTGAACTTTTATCATGGTTTTGATAGAATCATGCAGGAAGTTTTTAATTGGCTTGATGCAATATGCACTTGATGGTAGAATCAGGAAAACCAGAGAAGGCTGCAAATTCTACTTTCAGGCTTCACTTTCTATTGTTTGTTCATTTTAAATTTTGAATTTGATTGTTTCTTCAGCAAATTGAGTTTTATATTTTCAATATATAGAGTTGGAAGAGATTATGATGGAGATCCAATGAACGAGAAATTTTAGGGGTGTTAGTATCTTCCTTTCTCAATGGATAAAATCTGTTCTAATAGATTAAACATTTTATCGTTAAAGTTTCTTTAAAACTTGAGAGCAGTTTTCTTATGCTGATTCAAGTTTGTAATGGATAAAAATGGAGAGATTATGTCATGGGAGGAGTTCAATCCTCCCTCAAAGCATGATTGGGATTACCGAATGCAGTTTGTTTCACGATTTTAGCATCAATTTTTTCAATTTTGACCATTAAAAAAAACAGGAAAAAGAACTGAAGTTGTTGCTTAAGAGTTTTCCCTTCCACATTAATGGTGACTCTTACTCAATTTAGTCCCACTGATGGCTAGTGAAAACTTCACATCTACATCTATAGCTAAATCTGTATCAATATATTCTGTACTAGAACAATGTTTGACCACGATTGGACAGATTTTAACTAAATTTCAATTTTTGATAATTGTTAAATATTTCTCAAGAAAAAATTTCATTGGCCAACCCATGATTAATTGTAATGACTGTTTTTAATTATATAATTATAAAAGCATCTCATTCATCGCCAACCACAAGAAAAAGAAAGCTTTCATCTAGCTCAAAATTCTACTGATTTTTTTAGTTCTTCACTAGGAAAGAAGAGATCAGCGCTTTGGTGAAAAAAGCATTATTGGTTGCCACTTCAACCACACAAATTAGGAAATATTAATTAAAACTAATTGATTTCAAAAGATGATAATATTAAGTCAAAAGGCCAGCTGTAGTTTAAGAAAATTAACAAACTGAAATTCCTAAATCAGGATAAAACTTTAACTATAATGACAGAACACTGTTGCAGTTTAAATCTAGGAAAATCACCAAGTTTATGGAAGTAAAAACACCATGTATTGCTGTAAGTCCATAATACCTGTCAAAACCCTCTCAAGTCTCAAGCTCTGGTTCCCAATTTTTCAGGCACTGTGATGGTTTTGTATTTCTCCAGATGTTTTAGCACTAAACTCAGCTGAAATATCTTTGTATGACCATGTTTTTCCATTCCCTTCAGTATGCAATAATGATTTTTTCTCTTTTCCATCTTCAGATTTTTATGTTTTTTTGTTCTTTCTCTTTCATATATATTTGCTAACCTGTTCTTAAAATCATGTCTGAAAGTTGATTCTTACCAATCTTGTGTTTCTATTTGAGTTTCATTCTTTGTTTCAGTAGCTCAATCTTCTTTCATATTTATTCCTTGTTGGTGTAATATTTCCATTGAATAAGATGGGAGGGACTCAAAGGATCTATATAATTACTTATACAATTTTTGTTTGCATTTGTTATGCATTTTACAAGCTCCCATTGAATCTGTGTTTTTCATTTTATATATTATTTGAATCTAATAGCTAAACAAAAGTTGCATGTATTTTATATCAACCCTCCTCCCTCCTTGATAAAACAAAAATCTTATATCGTAAAGAAAAAAAATATGGAGAGGAGTTGTATTTTTCATCAACCCATTTTATTCACCGATTTAGTTATGACCATTGGCACAATTTAATTTTTTAAAGGGTATTATATTGCATAATTTTATATTTTGTATATCCAGTTTTCGCTTATATGACCATGAAAATTGTTTGAGAAAAGGCTTAACATTGGAGTCATGTGGGTTTTACTCAGTTTTACAAACACATCTACTGCCTTTCTTAGTTATATGTGGCAAATTAGAATTCCACATAAAAGGCAGTTGATTCTTATATCTATATTTTTTAATACTGTAAGTTTGTGTCCTAATCCTTTCTTTGTTCTTATTGAAATTCTACTCTACATAAATATATAAATTCCCCTAATGCTTAATCAAGACAATATCTATACTTTTGCTGATATCCTTTGGCTACTTATGGTTTCCTTTTGCATTAAATTATTCTTAATAGCACGACTAATGATCCGTACACACTCATGAAGTAATTGTTCACTCATAGCTTCAATGAGAAAGAAATACAATTTGGTAGGCATCAATAGGTGTACAATATTTTGGGATAGTTATATTGTCTGCTAGACTATCTCAATAAATTTTAACTTTTTACCACATTTTTGTGTTTGCTAATTTTGTGGTTATATGCAGATACTTTTTTATATTATGATAACTGCATTTTTTTTTCATACTTCTCTATCTGTAGACAAGCACTCCAATTCAGTGTACTCTAAACCACATAAAAATTAACCATTTTGTAAAACTTTTTCTTTCTCAATTAACTCCCTTTCATGTTTTCAGAACTACATATCAATCAATTCTTTGTTATTGAAGTGAACTACTCAAATAAGTGGTTCAAAATGACTTCAATATGAATCAATTTAGAATAATTTTAAATGCCATCTTTTTCAAGAAGCATACTAAATTTGATTATTTTCTTTGTTTTACTTGTTTTATCCATTTTACTCCACAAAATATTCTGGCACTACTGTTAAGTACTGACATGCAATATCTCTATGTTTTTTGCCAAAATTACCCAACTCTTAGGACTGCAACAGAAACAGTCTCAGGAGTTAACTAAACTAATGTCCCCAATAAAATGAACTTTTAATGTTAAGTGGATGTGGGAGAAAACAACAACCTGAGATATCAAACAAGGTAGAAACAAACCCCATAGAAAAAGGTACAAGTTCCTATTAGATGAACGAACAACCTTAAAGACTAAAGTTATTGGAATGGTAAATGTACAGTAATAATTACACAGAAAAGGAACTTGACAGAGCAGTTAGAAGAACGAAAGTAGAGCGAATAACCACAACTGAAACTGAAACTATTGACAGTTAATTAGTTGAAATCAGCATTTCACTGTAACTTGAAGCATAGTTGTGAAAATCGAGCGCCCGGAGCACCTAGGCGCCGGGCAGAGGCGGATGACGGCTTGTTACCTTTTAAAGGCTGAGGCAGGGCCTAGGCTCGCCTATGCGCATTTGGCGGCTAAACCGAAAAGGGCGTCTTTGTCAAGAAATCCTAATTGGATGTTGGGGCTAAAGAATAGTACATACCGACGGTCAATGCCTCATCGGCGGCGGCTCCACCTGCTCCGTCGGCGATAGCGCCACGTATTTTCCTTTTCTCTTCCCTTAACTCTTTATTATCTGATTTTGCTCTTTTCCTTACTTACTAAATGTGATACTATAGGCCTATTTCCTTTAAATTGTGGGTTTTAGTGTTTCTGTTCAAATCAAAATTAAAATTGGCCTTGCTCGTTTGCAAATTATTAACCGCGGTGGGATTTTGGGGGTGAAAAGTTTTAAATTTGAATTTTCTATACCACTCCATTTTTACTTGTTGCATAAAATTTACATTTATTCTTTTATATAATTTACGAATTATTATAAAGAAGCGAAATTTATTCAATATACGTATTTAAATAATGACCAAGGTTCTTCATATCAATTGCATATTCATTACATCATGAATATTAATAAGGATGTTTGTGGTGCGGATTGAACAAGTTTTCCTAATTCTCTTGGCCCAAGCCAATATTTGCGGTTATGAATTTAGTTTGCCTAAAATCAAATACATCATAATGGAAACCACATTTTGTTGTTTGCTTGGGTTGGGGCAGGTTGGGTTTTACGATTTTATTTTTCAGTGTTTTAAGTTTTTAAAACCTAAATCTTGATAGTCAAATATTTTAGCATATAATTTGAGGTGAAAGATAATACTTTTTTATCTTACCTAGTATGTATACAATAAAGTAAAATTTCAGATTATATACTTAAAATATGTAATTATATTCTTTTTATTTCAAAATGATGAGAAATTTATTCAATATTAATTAGATTATTATCCATTTCAAATTTTACTTAATCTTATTCATATTTGGTATTGCTTTTATATGTTTTAATTAGCTCATAAAATCTCTAATCTAACCATATCATATTATTTTCTTTAAATCTTATCCATAATTTAAATACCCATGGCCTTACATCTATAATATTGCAAAATAAAGATATTTTTTTTCACAAATTTAGAATTAGTTTGTTAGTCATAACATGTAAAATAGAATATAGGTATTTAATAATATTTTTCAGTAACAATAAATTTTAAACTTATAACATGCATTTATGAAATTTAAGAATAATTGATATTAAAATATAAAAGGAAAAAAAATCTTAAGGATATTATCTATAAAATATGATTGGTTTAAGCATTTTGTTTCCATGGTATTCTCATTATATACTTAATTTTAAAGGCACTGGAATCTATATTTTACTTTAATAATTAAAAAAGTTCAAATTATATGACACCAAAAAGATCATCAACAATTATGAATCAAAATTAATTACTTCCTTCTAAATTAGATGAATCCATAAACTTACATTAAATTTTACATAATTCAAGTGAGTATCAAGAATGAGAGAATCAATTAAATAAGTATGTAACTTTAATTGGTACATGAATATATCTCTCCTCATACATTTCACACACATATACAAGTCGAAGGTAAATGATCCTTTTGTATATATGACACTCATGTTGTCAGAAAATCCACTATAGCTATAAATTCCAACAAAAAACACAAACACTAACCTAATAATGAACAAGAGAAAACTAAGCACTATTTTGCAACCATCTTATATATATTGGTGGAAATAGCTATGCTGCTTGTAATTACTGCAAGAGTTATCATGATTGCTGCTATGATCTTGTCCCTTGCTGTAGAAATGCCATGAATATCTCTGCCAAAGGGGAAAAAAATTCACTATAAGGTAAGCAAGAAAAATAGTAATATGCCTTATTGGTTCTACACATTACTAGGTGCAATGGTCTTATTATGTTTTATAATAAAGGATCGATACCTTAATGCGACTGCGCCAGGAAAAATGAAGGCTAGGCAGACAGCAGAAGTTGAACCCATGAACTGGAATAAATACCAAATACTTGGAATGGCTATTGCTAAAATGTAGGCCACTACCAGCAAAACAAGAGTAAGGAGAACAAATCTTTTGGTGTCTACTGCCAAAAGAGGCTTCTTGGAGAACAGAAATTCGTCGATGTTAGTCCTCAGTGAGAAGTTCAACAGCGGAAACACCAGCATCAGATGGAGTGCATAACTTAACCGAACTATGTCGTTGAGCAATGAACTTATCCTCGAGCCAGAACTCTGATCGAAATTGACAAGTATGTCATCCATGGTTGATTCCCCAAACAGAAGGTACCCAAATATCCCGATAGTAAAATAGATGGCAGCACAAAGTACTAGTGAAATTCTCACAGCAGAGATCATGTCAGCAGGTTTACCCAGCTCAACTCCAATTGCATGAACTGCAGAAATCCAAGTTAATTGGATTTGTGAGGAAAGTTTAGAGTAATATGAAATGCAGAATTTAAAACAAAGGCAAAGAGAATCATACGTAAAGTGTATGAATTGGACACATTCTCTTTACAGCATGTAGTTTCTTACCATTGAAGTGGAATGTGAAAGCGGTCACGATCACTGGGATAGCTGTGAAAAGGTTGAAGAAGGAAACTCCGTTGTCCAACTGGGGTAGGACTCTTGGACTCTTTGTTTCCCCTTGTATGAGTGCAGTGATGGCCATCACTGAGCATATACCAACAAACACAACTGCTAGGAATACTGATACTGCTGAACTCAGCCATAATGATTCTGCAAAGTCAAGCCAAATACCCAAAAAAATAACACATATCTCAGTGCATG
Source organism: Paulownia fortunei (assembly GCA_019321725.1). Classification (NCBI taxonomy): domain Eukaryota; kingdom Viridiplantae; phylum Streptophyta; class Magnoliopsida; order Lamiales; family Paulowniaceae; genus Paulownia; species Paulownia fortunei. Next base: position 4,987,942 of record CM033114.1, on the reverse strand, counting down.
GATGCTGGTGATATGAATCTGCAACTTCGAATCAGATACAGATTCAATTGCAAAGAACCAACTGATGCGTGTGACAGAAGAAAATAAACTAAAAGGTGAAAAGGTTAAGACTTTCTGCCATCAAATAGTGTTGGGCTTGCGATCTGGAAAAACTAGTAATGTTCCAGTGAAACAGACTCAAATTGTAACAAGAATGTCTAAAAAATATTCATTTTCTAAGAAAATCATGCTAGAAACTTTTTTTTTTTTCACCAATAATCATCCTCTCTGTTTGATGTGGGCACTGCCTAAAGATCAGAATTCTGCTGATAAATGTATGTTGTGTCACATAGTTTCTACTTGATGGTAAATCACATATGATATAGGGAAGTTCACTGGTAAGTCACAAAGGTACTGAATCAGCCCATGAAGCTATCCAAGTTTATATAGTTAGCAGAGCAATACCAATAGGCTTCGCACAATTCATAAGGGTAGAGAAGTGAATACAGAAGTTTTTACATACCTACACGGCGAAACAAGACAAGCGGAAGCATGACAAAAACAACAATGAAGAGAAGGGCAACGACCCGTAAATTCCACCAATGAACGCCAAACCATTCTTGCAAAACCCCCAAGTGCTCTGGCCCTGTCCCAGAAAGTACATCCCCTGACATAGATAAACGAAATGGTTGTAATCACATTGAATTTACAATAGGAATTTCTTATATATTCCAGAGTTGCAGACAACTGCCAAATTGAAATCACAATAGTTCAGTGATTGGGCAGCCAATACCTATAAGTAAAGATTCATTTCATTTACATGAGTGCCTTCAAGATTATTAGTGATTCAAATAGAACTACTCTCAAAACAACAATAAATTGAAGTCTTGATAAGATGAACCACAACCCCACAAACTATCAATTGAACAGATGACTGAAAATATTGAAGATTTTCTTAGCCAGCAAAAACCCTTCAACATAAGAAGCTCAATTATCGAAAAAAACTAAAGATGATTAAATTATTTTGTAATATGAAGCTCATCAACATATCTGTAACATTTGGCAAAATAAATTAAGAATAACATGTGCTAGCTACCTAATATAAGGTCCTAACAAGTTTAAAAACAGAAACCCATCAACTGCTCACCAATAATAATCAGATACATGATGAGGCAACCAAGATTGGTGATCATCACACATATCTGCACAGCAACTGACCCCAACCCGCCAAAAGACTCCCTCATTAGCCCGGCGTAAGTCCTCGCCTCGCCGGAATACGTGAACCTCAACATGAACTCAACAGATATATCCACCACTATCGCTATCAAAACAATCATTATAAAAGCTGGAACAACTCCTAGGACCTTCAGAGTGGCTGGAATGGACATGATCCCTGCACCGATTATGCTCGTCGAAACGTTGAACACTGCCCCCGGCACCGAGGGTCGTTTCTGCGGGGGGCCGTCGTGGTGGGGGAGGAGAGGCGCCTCAGCCCCGGTGGCATTGCTTGCCGGAGCCATGGCGGAGGAATTCTCTTGTTTCTGTTTCTTGTCTGGTTGAATTGTTGGAGCGTGAGCGTGTTCCTTGGATTCTTGTTAGTATACGAACTATGTAGTGGCCATGCAATTATTGAATAGATGAAATGACCAGATTGCCATTTCTAAACGAGGTTTGGGTGCTAGGTTTGGGGAATTGGAATGAAGGGCAATATTGAGATTTTGTTGATGGCTAGGGAAAGGTTCTTCTTGGAGATGACAGGGAGATTATGGGCTAGAGGCATATTGACGTGGAAATAGTCATTAGTTGAAGTATAAGATGTATATAGACGCAAATGTGGGTAATGTGAATCATGTGATTCTTCCTCAATTGCGATGGCTATCTGTCAATTGTCTGCTATTTTTTATTTATAGCAGCCATTTTAATTTTTTTCTTTATTTATTAGGCTTTGATGCTTCCATTAGGTGACTAATTCATCTATTATATATCATTATTATCTTTGACCACATGTTTTAAGAGATTCAAATGAATTAATATGGCATATTTCAATTCAAGCTGAAATTGAACAAAAAATTTCTTAAATAATGAATTTCTATGATTTTTATGCACATATGGAAGGATTACAAGAGTTAGAATTTTTTTATTATATTATTGTATTTCATCTTAAATTTTATATAATTCATACACGGAAATATTTATTTTAATATTTTATTTATATTAATTATATACTTTTATAAAATATAAAATAAAACATGAAATTGCAGTAAAGAATCTGAAATGTCAAAATACAGCATGGATGTATTAAGCATGCTTTAAATCATAGCTGAGGGCAAATAATTTCTCATAATTTTCTTTTCTTTCTTTTGTTCCTTCTTTTACAGTACAAGCATTTTATTACCAAGTTACTGGTAGATACAACTAAATCCATGTAATTGATACAATACTTGCCTTGTCGTGGAATTCAAAAATTAGTAATCCCACACGGAAAAGGGCTTGGAAATTTTAGATAGACGGGCAAAAGAAGTTCGGACTCCACATGAGAAATTCTAAACCTTAATTAGCAATGCAATAAATTTTTTGTAAACTTCAAAATACTTTCTTTCTTGTATTTGACACGAATATCAATTAAGCTAATGAACCATGACTTGCACTCGAACTGAAATGCAATGAGGTCCCTTTCTAATTTTTCTATTAGGGCTTCAATATATTATTTTATTTTATTTTTTTTTGAAAAAAAAAAGCTCTCCACTTAAATATCACCAAAAACGCATTCAAAGTTCAAACATCTAAATATTACAAGTTTTAACCCAGAGTCGAGCTTTGTTTACTTTTATTATCTTCGAAAAAGATAAATATAATTTCTAAGTTTTTGAATCTCTTTCTATTATAAATTTCCAACTAAAATTTATTGTATTAGCTTTATTTAAATCTTTTATTTCAAATTCGTGTTTATCTTTTATTTTATATCATAAATAAACGTTACAGGTACAAAATACTTCAATTAAAAATATTTGAGTATGAATTAAAAATATTTTAGATAGATTTAACACAATCCTAACTTTAAACAAAGTCAAGCTTACACCTCTCAAATTGATAAAAAAAAAAAAAAGAGTGTGTTATTTATATATATGGAGCATGTGGAAAATTAACCCAATTTGCAGTTTTGCAACACTATGGGCAAATTGGCAATGGTGGCTTTTCTTCAAACCACATTGAGATGGAAAATTCATTGCACCAAAACTATGTCCTTGTCAAGAAAAGGGTTGAGAATTTGGAAGTTGGGTGAGAAAAAGACAGCAACATTATAAAAACCAAACCAAATCTTCGGGGATTTTAATGGTGAGTCGTGAGTTGGCAAAGATTATTGTACGTGGACAAAGCAATCTTGTTGCGTCGGATTGAGCTGGATTACCATGTGATGTGGGTACTACTACCCCACCTAGTTTTATTAACTTTTAAGTCAAATTCTAATTTCCGTACACTTTCCTCATTGTATTGTTTTGGAACTTGCCGTGACCACTCTAGAAGAGATCATGTCGGTTACATAATAGTAATTCGTAAATAAATTATTACTGTAGTAGAAAAATATTACGTAACTATAATTTTGATAAGATTGTTGTGATTGGCCAATTATGTTGTAGCTATTTAAGCTCAAATTGAACATAATAGTGGAAAATGATTTTATGGTCATCCATTCCATTCCATTTTATTTCATAGTTGATTACTTGTTATACGAATAGTTGAAAAAATTCGCTAAATATAAGAATGACAATGGAGTGAGTTTGTCAAAATGTGAAATCCGCCCCTCTCTAAATCAGTCGGGTTCTGGTTAGATCAACTTTATAATTTTTTAAAAAATTAAATTAAATTAAATTAAAAATAATTAAATGGGGTAGGACAAATTTGAAAATAAAAAATTAAAATTCATTTCAAACCATTTTATACCTTTTAAACCCAAAGACGAGTTCAAAATGAATCATAATTTAGATTCATCTCATTATCATCCCTAGCTAAATATGATAATTGAGAGTAACCTGTGATATGATTTTGTTACCCTATGTTAGCATTTATTGATAATCACGGTGTTACATTAACATCTCAATACAATCCTAAGATAAATAATAATTGTTTCTTTTGTTACAGTATAAAATTAAATTGTTTAATGTTTTAGCTCAAGTTTAATTCACTCGGGAAGAATCATAATTCATTATTCAGATTCTTTGATAAATTTGAAAGAATTTTAAAAAAGTTTTACAAAGTAGACCGAATTCGACATAGTTTAGGAGAACACACAAAAGTTCCTCGTGTAGTCTACTACCAAACCAAACAAGATAATTGGAATAATTGAGAAATCATATTGTTTTTTCTTCTTTTTATTATGATTTTGGTATTCCTAAAGTTTCAAATGTTAATATTTATAAGATAATATTTAAATAAATTGAAAAAACTTGAGAAACTAGTTAAATTAATTAAATATCAGCACCAATAGATGTATAGTTTGATAACGACGTTAGTATATAAAACTCTTTCAAGCTCTTAACATTGCTTACTCTCCAAGTCTCATATAAAATATAACAAAACTAACATTCATTAGAAATGATAGTATTTGACCTCTTATAGATAAAAGTAAGGGGTTCGAATCATGTATCTCTCTTCCTTCCCATGTTTCAGATTTTGAATTTAAAAAAAATATATATTTCTCCTCTAGCAAAAATTGTGTACAAAAAAATGTGAAAATAAGATTTTGTTAAATAAGAGCTACCAAAGACATTACAATAAAATACACCATATATGGAAACAATGAATAAATGTAGTTTTTTTCATAAATCTTCATATCTTTTATGAAATTTTCACATTAGATTGGTGAGTTTTACTATATATATATTCATATTATCTTGAATAAAGTCAAATTTTGTTTTGCTTTTAAAATTGAAGGTTTTTGCTTTGTACACATATATCTTCAAATCTTGTTTTGTATACTTATGTTATTTACATATACCTCATCTTATTTTTGGCAAGAGTTGAAGTTGAAGATTTCTGCTTAAATTCAATATGCTATTATTGTGATATAACGTTGAATATTTCTCTTATTATACATTTTCTATCTTAGTACTTTTTCCACATATTCTTTTCAACAATTTTCAATATTTTTAACTCAGTATTTTTATTTTTATTTTTTTAATAATTTATTTAAATATAAAATATCAAAATTCACGGGGCATGCGCTTGCCCCAAGAAATATTAAAGTTCCCGGGGCACAGCTCAACTGGCGGAACAAGTGACTTGGACTTGCTTCCAACGAGAGGGTGAGGGTTCGAATTCTGATGGGAACCTACGGATGCATTGGGCTCCTTGTGCACAAAAGTGTACAATTCTTGTTGGTAACCTGAGTGTTGGTTAAGGTATATTCCATAATTTACCCCTTTTAAATGATAGGGTCAGGTGTTTAGGATGTTCAGGATTACTTCGGCGTAAGCTAAAAATCTATGTTATAAAAAAAAAAGATAGGATATTGACAGTGGAATGCTTGTGTCAAAATGATCAACACTGAGACAGTTTGGTGCTTGGTTCCATGGGGGAGAGAGAGAGAGAGAGAGTTTACAGTTATTCAGCAAAATATTAAAAAGATGTTATCAAATTTGAAAAATTCAAAAATCATTAATTCTTTTTAATAAAAATATATATTTTAGTGTGTACAAGAATATGAGTATAAATTCAATAAATGTATATATAATCGAACTGTCAGTTTTGGCAGCCGACGAATATTCACACCGTATATCAAACCAATATTACAATTTTGTGTGGATAATCCGTATTTGGGTATATTTTTAACAAAATTATTTTTTATACAAAATGGCGGAGAAAATTGAAATGAAAATTATTAAATATCTAAATCTTGTCTTGAGGTTTTCGAAATTTATATCAATTGGAAAATTATGCTGGAATTTCTTTATGTTAAAAAAAATAAGCTGTTCATTGTTAGGTGATTCTGCATCCTATTTTTGGGCATCTACATTACCTAATGCTATGCAAGCATGCTCTGTTCAAATAGAGTTTTTCTCTTTCTTTTACTTCTTAGAGAAAACAAAAAGAAATAGAAGAAAAAATAACTTTTGGAAAAGCAAATTTTGTTCTTTCCTAAAATCTGTTTGGACATCCCTAAAAAATCAATAAATAATCATTTGTATAAATAATTTTTTTGGGGAATTTACAAACAATTTTTTGTACAATTAGTTAATGACTTAATTGTTTGCTACTAACAAAATCAATAAAAGAGTTAAATAATAAAATCATTGTTAATGCAACTGGTTAATGACTTTGAACATCCCTAAAACAGTTGTATTATTGTAGTAATGAATTTCTAACTTTACTATGCATGCAACAAAGTGACCAATCCTTAATTTGACTAGAGACAATTAATTGGTGTGAGATGGAAGGGACCCTCTTGAAAATATAGTAAATCATAGGCACAAAAATTATTGCAAATGTTGCAGGTGACTATAAGTTATTTAATAGGCCACATGCAAATATGGAGGGCAGGGAAAAATTTTATTTTTTAAAGAACTTTTTTTACTTTTTTAGAGAATGATAAATTTTTAAAATTTAATTATTTTATATATAAAATTTACAGTAATTTAAAAATAACATGGAGTTGAAAGAGGCGCGCTGTCGCTGTCGCTATAGAGAGTAAAATGTAAGATAGAGATAAAATAATACATTGCTTATAGAATTTCAAATTTTAATGTAACTTTAAATGAAATTCTTAATTACATAGAATGAATGTATACCGCTTCATTTCTCTTTGGCACACTTGAACATTGATATATATATGCACGTGCAATCAATGCAATAATTAATGAGAAGGGATCTTCTTATGGTGGATACTTAGATTATAGCTTGAATCCTTTTTGTCTTTATTAAGAAAAACATTTTTGAAGTTAGTAGAGCAACCTATTCATAAACAGTGAATTTAGTCTTTCATGCTTAGTATACACATCTATTGACACAAATTGATGTCCAACAATTAAGATAATTTTCTTATATGTGGACAAGAGCAATCATCAGTGTACAAACCTAGACAAACATGTTTTAATTAATATAATGGTTGTGTGGCACACTTTATGCGTGTGTACAATTTAATAAGAAAAATGTCAAAATTACTTACCTATTTTTCAATATAGCCGTTTATTATTTTGACATATATATACGTGTTGCACATTCTATTAGCACCATATTTCATCTGTGGTAAGTTGAGGTGGGCAATAGCCCAACATGTCGATAATAGCTGAGAAAAATAGATTGTGATTGCACAAAAGAATAAGAGAAACAGAGCACAAAAGAGTATTTTTCTTGTTGTCCTGTGTGTGTTTGCTGTGAAATTCATGGAGTTAGATTGCTGCATGAGCTTCTGGAACAACATACTACAGAAAAATTAGAAAAATCTGCAGAGTTCCAGCTTTGAGACAGTGCAAGTTCTACACATAGTGAAGCTCTTTCATAGTTGGGGTAAAAAAGTTATGACAATCATGTGTTTTTTGCTTGAAAGTGAGCAGATAACAAAGAAAGAACATGGAGAAGCAATGCAAGATTATTCAACACATGAACAAGAGTTTGCTGACAGCATCCCTGATTATTACCTACAAGCTTGGATTCCTTAGTGTATACTTCTACGTACTCAGCAACAAAGAATAGCTAGTTTGTAGGAAAGCAACATGCTAGTCAATGCTGAAACAAAGGTTAAGCCAAAAACTAACAGAAAATTGGCCATGCAGAGAGCATAGATGGCCAGAGAACTAAAAATCTGTGTTAAAGAGCATCAAAGAATTGAATCGAGACCAAAAGTAGTTGTTTCAAACTCAGGAAGGCACATTAACCGCATCATTGCATCAGTGTCATCAACTTCTCCACATCCGATGGCTTGAGTGGCTTTGTGATGAACATCAGAGCTCCTGCTTCTAGGCAACTATTTTATTTTAAAGATTTAGAAACGATTATAGCATCATATTATCAGTGATAGAAGCTGAAAAACAAGATATGAATAATAGTTAATTACTTGTTAATCAGATCAGGATCCTCCGCAGATGACACAATGACAACAGGCACATCCTTCATAGTAGATGATTCCTGCTTGGAACGATGCATTCATAGAATTTCCAACATTAAGTTTCCAAAGTATTATGATAAGTGAAAATATTCTAAAATTGACAATAATTACCTTAATTTTCTTAAGTAGCTCGTATCCATTCATTCCTGGAGGCATGTTGTAATCTGTGCTAACCATATTCAACTTTGGGATCTGCTGGACAAGAACAGCCATATTGTCATTAAATGGAAAACAAACTCATGCTTTCAAGACAGTATGATCATTGATATAAGCCCACTACTTCTAATGCTAACAATAAGTTCAACAATGTCCTGGATTGGCATAAGAAGGACGCAAGAAATGGTAAACTTTAGAGAAACCATGCATCTTTGGAAATATCTTTTTGATAGTAAAAATGAAAACAGATTCATTCCATATCAAGAAACTGGTATGAGGAACATTTGTTTTTTCTGATATCATAATTGAATGATCAATATTTGACCGAAGAATTTTCCAAGAAAGCATGAAGATACAAAAATGGTGGCATATTCATATAAGATTTTCCAAGAAAGTGACCTACATTGTCATTTCCAGACCTCTGATTGTCATCTGCTAAGCCCAGAAACTCCAAAGCCTTCAATCCACTTTCAGCAGTAGTCACTGGAATCAAATTATGAATCAGTAACTCTGAGCATCTCAAATTTTATCAAATCATATGAAAAGAGCAAAATGTATTTCTTGATGCATTGTGTTTGATTCAAGAACTCAAATCCTCCAATGCCTGGGCAATTAGAACATATACCTACACACAGTACCTTTGCATGAGTATTTCTTGAACATCATTTCGTTACGCATACGACTAACTCTACAGTCATCAACTACTAAAACATGAGGTTGCTCCACATGACCCTCCGTTCCTTTGCTTGAAGAAGTACCAGCTGCATCCATTTTCTCGATGTTGTACGCAAGAAACACACACACTGAGATATCAGAAAAACTGAAAACCAATGGAGAGGAGGAGGGAAGACGGTTTGGAAGAAATAACAGTATGAAGTAGGTAGCTGCAATGCGGTTATTGGTATTTGAAGGGAACAAAAAATCAGAGTTCTAAAGCTTGACACTGATATTTCATGATCGTCTGTGGGTTCTCTGGATTCGATGTCAGGGTATCCCGTTTCTCAGGAGTATTTATGGATTATGTAATGTCATCTTTTATATACGCAATTTTCATCTGTCTTATGATGTATAGGAGATATAAATTGTAAGTTATTTATGAAAAAATAATAAATTTGAAGCATAACTACTTTTTTCTTTTTCTTTTTTTCTAATAATACAAGAAATACTCCTGAGAAAAGGGATACCCTGATATCGAATCCAGAGCCAAAGAAGATCACGAAATATCAGTGATCAAGATCAACTTTTGGAGCTCTGATTCTTTGTTCCCTTTAAATACCAATAACCGCATTGCAGCTACCTACTTCAAACTGTTATTTCTTCCAAACCGTCTTCTCTCCGCCTCCTTGGTTTTCAGTTTTTCTGATATCTCAGTGCGTGTAGTGTGTGTATTTTCTTGCGTACGTACAACATTGAGAAAAATGGATGCAGCTGGTACTTCTTCAAGTGAAGAAATGGAGGGTCATGTGGAGCAACCCCATGTTTTAGTAGTTGATAACTGTGTAGATAGTCGTGTGCATAACGAAAAGATGTTCGAGAAATGCTCATGCAAAGGTACTATAGTATGTTTAAACCTATCTCTTCTCTACTTCTGTGTGTATGTATATGTTTTGATTGCTTTGGCATTGGAAAATTTGTATTCTTGAATTTAAGACACCGCATCAAGAAATACTATACTGTTGGAGTCAAATTGATTATTTCAAATTTCTTTTTCTTTCAAAAGTTGTACCCCTTTTTCTGTAACTGAAGAAAGAGCTTGGAATCAAAGATTTGGACTTGTTTTATCGTCAACTTCTTTTTTTCTACTTAAAAGAAATTTTGTTTTCTTGAATGGATTACAATATTAAAAAGAATGAGAAAGTTGTATTGAATAAATAAAATTTGCTCTTTTTCATATAATTTGGTTAAATTTGAGATGCTCAAAGTTACTGTTTATTGATTTTATTCCAGTGACTACTGCTGAAAGTGGATCGAAGGCTTTGAAGTTTCTGCGCTTAGCAGGTGGCAAGCAGCGGCCTGGGGATGACAACGTAAGTCACTTTCTTGGAAAATCACATATGAATATCAGTATTAATGTTGTATTTTCCACAATTAGAACACTTAGTTGAGTTTCATTAGTCAATTATTGATGATTCAATTATGATTGCAGGAAAAATCGTTTCTCATAGCAGTATCTTGATATGTAATGAATCTGTTTCATTTTTATTTTCAAGATCTTTCCAAATATGCATAGTTTCTCTGAAGTTTTCTATTTCTTGCATCCTTCTTGTGCCAATCTTGGACATTGTACTTTGAACTTATTGTCACCATAAAAAGTAGCTGGCTTATCAATGGTCATACTGTCTTGAAAGTCGATTTTCATTTTTATTTTTTTTCTGTGTGCGCGCGCTTAAAAACCTGAACGAAAATTGGGATGTTCTTGTCCAGCAGATCCCAAAGGTGAATATGATTAGCACAAATTATAACATGCCGGGAATGAATGGATACAAGCTACTTAAGAATATTAAGGTAATTACGTTCAATTTTAGAAGATTTTCACTTACATAATACTTTGGAAATCCTAAGAATGCCTTCTTCCAAGCAGCAATCATCTACTATGAAGGATGTGCCTGTTGTCATTGTGTCGTCTGTGAATGATCCTATTCTGATTGACAAGTAATAAACTATGATTCGTATATTGGTTTTCAGCTACTTTTACCGATAATATGATGCTATAATTTTTTCCAACTCTTTAAAATAAATAGGTGCCGAAGAGCAGGAGCTCTAATGTTCATCTCAAAGCCTCTCAAGCCATCGGATTTGGAGGAATTGATGACACTGATGTAATGATGAGGCAGTTAACTACTTCTGATCTTGTTTCGATTCGTGATACTCTTTAACACAGACTTTGTGTTCTCTGGCAAAATGGCCGATCTTCTGTTAGTTTTTGGCTTAACATTTGTTTCAGCATATGTGCATAGATTAGCATGTTGATTTCAGTATAAACTAGCAATGTTTTGTTGTACAGTAGAAGTATAAACTTAGGATACCAAGTTTGTAGGTAATAATCAGCAATAGATGCTGTCAGCACAGAAGCTCAAGTAAACTCTTCTTCGTTTGTTGAAAATTCTGCATTGCTCTTCTGTGTTCTTTTTTTTTTAATCCTTCTCTACAAGTCATTCTGCTCATTTTCAAGCAAACATGAAAAAACTTTTACCCAGTTATGAAAAAGCTTCACCATGTACAACATGAGAGGAGCTTTTCCCTCTTTAAGTTTTTGGCAGCAAACAGCTCCGTCTTGCTGAAAATCAGCAAGAAGATTTCTAAATTTGAATGCCGAATCTGCACTCTGTTGCTCCAGAATCTGCAGCAATCTAACTCTTGAATCTCACAGCAAATACATCTCACAGAAAATACAGACACAGGATAATGAAAAAAATACTCTGCAAACGATGGCTAGGAGAATTTTATTGTTGAAATTCTTTAAAGAAAACTCTCTTCGAGACATGTGGGTGGTCAAACCACTTAGCCAAAAGTGGCCAACTTTTGGCTTCAATTTCATTTGTTTGGTGCCTTTTTTTTTTTTTTTTTGTTTAAATGAGAAATTTACCTATAAATAGAGGGGTTATTGGAGAAGAAAACACACAAGCAACAAGGAAAATAAGAAAGTAGAGAATAGAGATTAGAGAGTGAGAGAAAAATAGAGAATTTTGAGAAAAGAAATAAAGGAAATTTTTTTAGGAAATTTTCATTCCATGTTCATATTTTTCTTTAGTATTACAAGTTAAAAAACTTGAAATATTTTTTATGATTTTAGAAATATTCTCTTAAAAATTATTTATGTATCCCCTAATTTAAAAAGAATCTTATAAGTCTACTGTATATATAGTGGAAGTTTTTTATTTGAACTATGGTTCCGTGGTTTTTCTAGATTTGAATTTTCCACGTAAAATTCTTGTGTCAAAGTTTTATTCTTTTGCACTATTTTTTGGAATTTTTTATTTGATCCTATTTTTAATCCAACAAGTGGGAAAAAAAAAATTTATTCCGCTGCGTTTGTGTCATTTATTTTAGCTCTTTTTCCCAGTATCAGAGTTACGTTGTTATGGTTGCGGATTAAAAAAAATGGAAGAATTGACATCTGTTGAGGGATGTTCAAATTAAATGGGACAAACTACTTCATTTGGAAACCAACTATATTGGATCTTCTCTACTTCAAGGATTTATATTTACTCTTGCATGGTGATAATTCTAAACCAAAAGAAATGAGTGATAATAAATGAAATATTCTCCACAAAAAGACAATGGGGTATATTCGATGTTTTTTTGAATATAGTATTTTCCATCATTTTGTAAATAAGGAAAAAACTGATTTTCTGTAGAAGAAAATGGAGGCCATGTTTGAGAAAAAAAAAATATCTTGAACAAAGCTTCTATTATTAGAAAAATTGTTCGATTTAGGTACCAGAAAAGTGCAAACATGATGGAGCACCTAAATGTATACCATGATCTAATAAATCAATCCATTACTATGGAAATACCGTTTGATGATGAAGTGGTTGCTTTATTACTACTTGACTTATTACCTAACAGTTGGGACACACTTGTAGTGTCAATCAGTAATTTAACTCCAAATGAAGCATTGAACTTGCAAATGGTTAAAGACTATCTTCTTAATGAAGAATCCAGAAGAAATGAGCAAAAACATTCTTCTGAGTCAAAACCTTTAGTAGCAGAAAATGTTGATAAACGAGAAATGAGCAAGAACAGAGATCCTTTAAATTAGAGAGAAAAATCTAGAGGGAAGTACAAGTCCAAGAAGAATTTCAAATGTCATTATTATGGTGGTCTAAACCACTATGTGAGAGATTGAAGAAAGAAGAAAAGAGATCAACGGAATGACAATAATGAAAACATGAAAGATGACAAAGATACTACCGTCATTGCAGTTGATGGTGATGTTGTCATCATTTGTGATGATGCCTGTATTAATTCATCATGCCAACATACAAACTTGATTATTAATTCAGGAGTTTCATATCATGTCACTCTATATCGTGATATGTTCACATCATACATCAGTGGCAGCTTTGGCAAAGTCAGAATGGCCAATCATGGGAAGCATTATCCTAGATACTAATACAGGATGTAGACTCCTACTCAAAGATGACAGTTATATTTCTGATATTCGGCTCAACATTATTTCCATTGACAAGCTTGATGATAATGGTTATGCTAATTACTTTGGTGAAAGAAAATGAAAGCTCACCAAAGAATCTCTCATTGTTGCTAAAAGTAAGAAACATAATTCACTTTACCTAATGCAGGCTGGACTATCCAATAGAGAGGTTAATGCAATTGTAAAAAATTCCTCCATTGAGTTATGGCATAAAAGGTTTGAACACTTTAGTCAGAAAGGCTTGAAACTTTTGACTAAAAAGAAACTCCTCCCTGAAGTAACAAATATGCCCCTACAAACTTGTATTGATTTTTTGGCTGAAAAACAACACAAAGTTTCATTTAAGAGTTTTTCTCCATCTAGAAAATCTCATTATTCAAATTTGGTGCATACTGCTTTGTATTACAAGAAATATAGAACTTTTGATGGTGTTTTGTACTTTGATATATTTATTGATAATTTCTCTAGAAAATTATAGTGCTTTACTTTGAAATCTAAAGATCAAACTCCAAGGGCTTTTAAACATTTTTAAGCAAAGATAGAACTTTTGGTGATGCTTTGTATTGCATGAAAGATAAAACTTTTTGTGATATTTTGTATTTTATTACATTTATTGATAATTTCTCTAGAAAATTATGATGTTTTGCTTTGAAATCTAAAGATCAAACTCCAGGAGTTTTTAAATATTTTCAAGCAAAGGTTGAAAGAGAAACAGGAAGAAAGCTGAAGTGCATTCGTGTAGATAATAGTGGTGAATACCAAGATCCATTTGAGCAACATTGCAAGGATCATAGTATTAAGCTTGAGAATAGCATCCCAAAGGTTCAACATAATGGTATGACAGAGATGATGAACAAGATAATTTGTAAAAGAATCAAGTGTATGTTATCACATTTCAAATTGGCTAAATCTTTTTGGGGTGAAACAATAAGGACTTTAGTTAATCTAATCAACCTTTCTCCATCAACTCTTTTAGATAGTGACATTCTAGATAGAGTTTGGACAGAAAAAGATGTTTCATACAAACACTTTAGAGTATTTAGTTGTAAGGCATTTGTGCACATTCCAAAAGATGAAAGATCTAAACTTGACGATAAGACCAAACCATGCATTTTCTTGGGTTATGGTCATGAAGAATTTGGCTACAGATTGTAGGACTCAGCTAACAAAAAAGTCGTCAGAAGCATGGATATTATATTTCTTGAGAATTAGATAATTGATGATGTCAAACAGAAATCTGAGTCCAACTCATATATTTCTGGTGACTTAAATCCAGTTTATTCGCCTACGCCTCAGAATCACAGGGGAGATATACGTGATCTCACACCACCTTTACATGTTGATGATATTTATCTTGTTCTACCACCAAAGGTAGAGGTCAGAAGGTCCACGAAACAAGATAATCTTTTACCAGATATAGTCCACATGAGTATGTAATGCTCACTGATGAGCGAGAACCAGAGAATTTTACAGAGATCATATCACATAATTAGAAAGAGAAGTGGTTAGAGACCATGAAGGAAGAGATGAAATTCTTATAAGAAAATTATACTTATGAGCTTGTAAAGCTGCCAAAAGGCAAGAGAAACTGAAAAACATATGGGTTTATAGGCTAAAAGCTAACCAACATATCTCAAAACCAAGGTACAAAGCAAGACTAGTTGTAAAGGGATTCAGTCAAAAAAATAGTGTTGATTTTGATGAAATTTTCTCACATGCGGTGAATATGTTTTCAATCAGAGTTGTTCTTGAAATTACTGCCAACTTGAATATGGAGATTGAACAACTTGATGTAAAGACTGAGTTTCTTCTTGGAGATTTGAATGCAGAAATTTACATGAAGCAACCAGATAAATTCAAAGTCAAAGGTAAGGAAAATCAGGTGTGCAGGTTAAAAAAGAGCTTGTACGGCTTGAAGCAAGCTCTGAGACAGTGATACGAAGAAATTTGACTACTTCATATCTGATCATAACTACAATAGAACCAACTCCAATCACTGTGTATTCTTTAAAAAATTCTATGTTGATTACTTTATTATATTGTTATTGTATGTGGATGACATGTTGATTGTAGGTCATGATGTCAGCAAAATTAATAAGCTAAAGAAAGAGTTCAACAAGTCCTTCATAATGAAAGATTTATGACCAGCTAAATAAATTCTTGGGATAAAAATTTTGAGAGATAGGATAAATAGGAAGTTGTGGCTATCTAAAAAAAAAGTATATCAAAAAAGTCCTTGAGAGATTTAATATGAGCAATTCAAAGTCAGTCAGCACTCCACTTGCGGGTCATTTCAAACTCAACTCGGTGCAGTTTCCCACAAATGAGAAATATAAGGAAAAAATACAAAAATGTACCATATGCTTCTTCAATTGAAAGTTTAATGTATGTTATGATATGTACTAGACCTGACATTGCTTATGCAGTTGGTAATGTTAGTCGATTTCTCTATAATCCTGGCAAAGATCACTAGTCTGCAGTGAAATAGATATTACGGTATTTTAAAGATATTTCCAAAGTTTGCCTAAAGTTTGGTAATGGTCAAACTGTATTAGATGGATTCACAGATGCAAACATGATTGGTGGTTTTGATTCCAGGAAATTGACATCCGAAAACCTTATGAGATTTGTAGAGGGAGTTACCTCTTAGCAGTCGAAACTTAAAAAATGCATGGTATTATCCACAACTGAGGCGGAATATATTATTATAACTGAATTTTGCAAGGAGATGTTGTGGTTGAATAATTTTCTACAAGAATTAGACTTAAAGTAAGAAAAATACATGTTCTATTGTGATAGTCAGAGCGTGATCCATTTGAGTAAAAAATTTACATTCCACTTAAGGTCAAAACATATTCATATAAGATGCCAATAGATTCAGGATGTATTGATGAAACATTGATGCAATTTGATAAAGTTCGCAATGATGAAAATTGTACAAATATGCTTAAAATTTTACCAAATGATAAGTTTAAAGGTTGTAAAAATAAAGTAGGCTTGGTGGAAACCCCCACACATGAGGTGAAGAGGGAGAATTAATGGGTTATCCACCACCTGTGGGTGGTCAAACCACTTAGTTAAAAGTGACCAATTTTTTACTCCAATTTCATTTGTCCTCTTTGGTGCTTTTTTTTTTTTTTTTAAATGAGAAATTTGCCTATAAATATAGAGATTATTGGAGAAGAAAACACACAAGCAACAAGGAAAATAAGAAAGCTAGAGAGTAGAGAGTGAAAGAAAAATAGAGAGTTTTGATAGAAGAAATATAGAGAAATTTTTTAGAAAATTTTCATTCTATCTCAAAATAGTGTTCATATTTTTCTTTAGTATTACAAATTAAAAAACTTGAAACATTTTTTATGATTCTAAAGATATTTTCTTAAAAATTATTTATATATCCCCTAATTTATGGAGAATCTTGTAAGCATATTATATACATAGTGGAAGTTTTTGTCTGAACTACGATCCCGTGATTTTTTTTAATTTGAATTTTCCACTTAAAAGTTCTTGTGTCTAATGTTTACTCTTTTGTACTATTATTTAAAATTTTTAGTTTGATCTCATTTTTAATCCAACAAGTAGGAAAAAAAATTGTTAATTCCACTGCATTCATACCATTTATGTTAACTCTCTTTCACATCACTAACTACATAAATCAAAATCCTAATTAAGTGGAAATTAATACTTACATTAACAAGAAAGCCTAAAGCCTAAACAAATTTGAGGAACAATAAAGAATCCTTGTCTAAATATGAATTAACTTCTTTTAGTGCAAGGTGACAATTAGTGATGACTCTTTAACATTCTCAAAAAATTTCATTCACCAAAAGAGCTCCAATTCCAGATTCCTACATAAGCTAATTAAGAAATGTATTTTAATGGGGGTTATCACATGTTTGAAGAATAGGACTAAAGGCAAGACCCACAAGGCAGAGTTCCCTGTTGAACAAAACAAAAGAAAACGAAAAAAAAAGAAAGAAAAGAAAGAAAGTTTGGACACTTGTGATTTGTGGTGGCAAATAGTTGAATGATGGAAACAACTGATTCCCCTTTTGTTTTCTTCTCTTGATCTTTGTCACTCGAATACAGCACAAAGAAAGAGTGCACCAGAATCACCAAACAATGAACAGCCAATTTCAACATAAAGAATACCACTAACAAACCGCACCTAAAAACTCAACAAAATAATTGAAATCTTGTAGGATCATAACATGGGATGGGATTGCTCAATGAATGAGAAGTAATCAGTAGAAATGCTTGTGGTGGTGATGGTGATGTCTGCAGTCATCCAAACCAAAGCACTGCAACACAGGATAACAGGCAACAAACATGCACCTCCCTATCATTCTGAATATAGAGGAAACTAGTAAACAAGGGCAGCAACAACATGCCAGCAGAGGATCATCGTATGGACTATCACATCCATGGTGGTGGTGGTGGTGGTGGTGGCCCATTTTACTTATAAACCTGCTCATAAATCATATGAAAGAATCAATTAAACCTACCAAATATATATGCACACATTTGACAACCACTTTCTGTTCTTGTAAGACTAGTTTTGCATGTATAAGAAGGGAAGAGCGCAAGAATCTAACTTGGAGACTCTTAAATTCAATTCTTGTTCATAAGAACATAACAGATTTGCACAATATCATTGAAAAGAAAAGAACTTTTGAACATACCTCTATGGCCCTTTTGAGACAAAGCCCTTTTCTTATTAAATTCTTGGAGATCTGAAATGAAGTAAACACATAGATTAAGAGATGTTTTTTTATGGGATTTGGGGTGGGTGGAAGAATATGCTTGGGGAGGTATAGAATTTGCCTACAAAGGATTCCAAGAAGTGTGATAAGAAGACCAGTGAAAATGAACTACAGA
This sequence comes from Paulownia fortunei, assembly GCA_019321725.1. Taxonomy (NCBI): domain Eukaryota; kingdom Viridiplantae; phylum Streptophyta; class Magnoliopsida; order Lamiales; family Paulowniaceae; genus Paulownia; species Paulownia fortunei. Next base: position 4,969,673 of record CM033114.1, on the reverse strand, counting down.
GAACTTAAGCGTGTGAAATGCGCGTTGTGGCCTCATTATTATAGAGTGAAGTATAACTCTATAATTTTGTTGTTAATACTGGATAATGGTATGAGCTAGCCTGGCATTTGGGCAAGAATTCTATTAAAATTTGAAAGAGTACAGCTTTAACCATACCTCTGTTTTTTGTTTTCTTTAATGAGACGTGGCAATAATATGGTGGTTGGACTGTCGTGGAAATTGAGGATCATCTTTGGCTGGAAAAAGGTTTTGTTTTGATTTGGGGCATTTGCAAATGTGTTGATTTCTCTCATGGGGATGCAACGAAACAAGAATTGGCATCAAGATTTTGCGGTTTGGAACCCCTACTTGTGGCTTCCAAAAGTGCAATAGAAAACTTATCATGTTTTGTGTATTTAATTTTATGGTTTCGGATTTTTTGTTTTAATTTGATATTTTATTTTATATATTTTACATTATATATACACATTAAGTATATATTTTAAAAAATATTTTATACACTTAAAATACATTTATAATGTACAATATGAAATGAAAAATTGAAACAAATCAAAAGATCTCGTAGGCTTTATTCGCATTCAATCCGATTTCAGTTCCAACAGATTCATTATTTTCCAAAAATAAAAGCATGTATTCTGGTACTAAATCCTCCAAATCATTTTTATCATTCCCTGGATATTATAAAAAATCCTTCTCATTATTATACATACAAATAGATACATACATATATATATATATATATATATATATATATGTTACATATTTTATATATATTCAAATTATCTTATTAATAAAAATATATATATACATCATATAGTTATTATATTAATTTAAAAATAGTATATAATAATATAAAATAATAATGTAACACACTAAGCAAATAAGACATAACATCTACAATAAGAATTATTTTTCTTTTACCTAAAACCATATATTCATCACAATTCTCTATATATTTTTAAATAATAAATATTTTCATTATTTTTTACAAAAACATTAAAATTAAAACTGAACTAACTCCAACCAATCTTGTAACTTTTTCTTTGCCCACCTACTAAATTGAGACAATTTCGCATAATCATTATAGTAGATTGGGAATCAATAGAGCTTGAGGTTCACTCCATCCACCCAAATCATCGCCCTATGAAGGTTAGCATTTTTTTATTTTTTTTGAGTAATTTTTTTACCTAAGTTAGGCTTACACCTAGTCATTAAAACGATCTAAATATGAGTACATTTTAGGAAAATGTTTATAGTTCTAATTTGTCATGCCTAATTAATTACACATTATAAATGCATCTAATTATTTGTCCCTCATATTTGTTTCTTTGTTCCTACTTTTTGCTGATGGCATTTATTGTACATAATTATGTGTAATAAAATAGGAAGTTCATGATTGTACCTTACCTAAGTATAGGTATACGTTATTAGGTAAAATTAAATACGATATTATTTAAATTTGATTGAATTTTTATTGAATTTAAAAAAAATATTTAAATTTAATTTATTGTTAATTTAATTTTAATTGAGTTTAAATATTTTGATCTTTTAACATATTTTTTTGTATTTTTTACTAATTGAGTCTAGTTTGAATCGAATTTTAAATCATATCAAATAAAAAAATATGTTCAAATTTAAATTTTTAAGTTAAAAAATTAAATTCAAATAATTTTTTAACGATGAATTTTGAATAGAATATCAATTAATTTAATTTATTTTTCAATTCTGCACGAATTTATATTATAGTTATTCCTACAACATGAATCTTAGACATTTTACTATTAGAATTATTCAGTTGCACCCTTATATTTTTTAAAATCAAATATGGGTGCAAATACTATATATTTTTCAATATTATAGGAGTAAAATAATTTTCTCTATAATATTAAATATCACATGGGATATTTTGTTCAACTGGTAAAATTAAATTTTGGGATATACTCCTTTATTCATTAAGATAAAACAATAGTTTGGCTTAAAAAACTAAAATTAATGGGCAGTATTAGCCGTGTTTGAGCCCTATGATTCACTTGAACTATAGTCACTATAGAAAATAAATATAGAACCAATTTAAAAAAAATAATAATATGGACTCGATCTAATTTTCCATTGTTATTATTTATATAATAAAAATAAACTAAATTAACAAGTTCTCAAGTTTTGTGTCGTATTATAATTTGAGTCGCTACTTATGCTAAGTGCAATTTTTTATTCATACACCGTACAAATTGAAATTATTTTATAATACAACAAATTTATTTCTAAATTAACTAACTTTTTAATTCAAACTAAATTGAAACAAAAAAAGAAAAAAGAAAGAAAAATCGTGTGAGCAAGAGTTCCAACTATAATAAGTTGGTAGCTCCAATAAGTTTACTATTGATCAAATTAATTAACTTGATTAGAGTGGCTAATATGAAAAATTATAAATTATAAATGAGTATTTAACCAAAAATTTACTTATGCTTGAAATTATTACACCAATTTTTTTTTCTTTTTTCTCCTCCTTTTTTTCTGTCTCCTCCATTATTCTTCTCCTCCCTCTTTTTCATTTTTTTTTTTTGGCTTATGTTTTTTTCTCCTAAGTTAATTTGCAATCCCACCCAGCCCAAAGCCACCGCTTGCAATTAGTTGTTTAAATATTCTATTCTAATTTTTTATTATATTTTATATTTTATAAAAAATGTGCAATTAATGTGTACAAAAAGTTTATTTAAATATATTTAGAATTAATTGTATACAAGTAGTATGTATATTTTTTATGAAATATAAAATATAATATAAAATTAAAATAGATGAACTAAAGTGCTTGAAACCCCTCTAGATCCTCTATCGTAATTGTATTTTATATTCTATTGTAATACCATTATTACATGTCAAATGTATAAAATAATATCATCATATAATTATGGTATTATAATAACACATAAAATATCAATTGTAATAAAAATTTATTAATTTATTAAATTGTAGACCAAATTCTTCTTAATTAATAGATTATAAAAGTTATCAACTTTCATGAAAAAATATAAGTAAGTCATATTTATTTTTTAAAATTTTATAAGCTCCACTATTTACATGAAATAATTAACTAAAACTAATTTCCATTCTCTTTAACCTTACAATGTGATAAAAATATTCGGAAATAACTTGTCACCTCTTAGAATTAAAGTTAAATTTAATTACTTAAGAATAATGAATACATCTTGTTAACTCTTTGAATTGGTAAACTCCATTTCCATCAATTAAAAAGTTTGAAAATAGCATTTCTTTCTTTTCTTTCTTTTTAATATTATACATATAAAATAAACAAAAAATAAGGGGGAAAAAAAGAAAAGCTCTCAAAAAGTCGAGCACTGGACACGTGGAATGTACACATTGGATAAAAGACTCCCAAATTTTGGCTTCTTTTTCTGCATTCAGGAAACAGAACAAAATCGCTGATGGCTGCCTCACTGCTTGAGCTACCATTTTCAGCCAGCCACTCACTGTTCAGCCCCAATCATCTGTCTTTCAAACCCCAAAACTCGAAACCCACTGTCTATTTTACCCCTCTGCTTCGGTTCCCCACCTCTACAGCTCCTATCTGCCTTTGCGCCGCCGGTGAAACCGTCGTCCCACCACCATCGCCGCCACCTTCGCTGTCGCAGGAAGCGGAGACTTCCCAAGAGTACAACGTTTCAATTGAGAGAATCAGGGACCGGCGCAAGGTGGTGCGCGTGGCCTGGGAGAAGCTGGTGCGATGGTCCCGTTCTTGGCGGTCCAGGGCCAAGACTGATGTTCTTGAACGCACGAACAAGGTCTCAATCTTCGATATCTTTTTTCGCGCGGAAATTTTGGATATGCCTTTGTTCTTTCCGTTTGTTGTACAAGCGTGCTGGTTTTTTATTTTTCATTTTTTGGTTTCTTTAGATATTGGGTCACACTTTTCATGTTCTTGAATGCAGTAACAAGTTTCATGTACGCTTCTTCATTTTCTTGACTACTATTTTGTTAATTCTTTTTTCGTGTTAAATTTCATTTTAGCCCTTTATATCACTTTGTACTGTTTCGTTTTTGTGTTTAATTATTGCCTTGTATCTGAGACAAACTTCCTATCTTGAGTGTGTAACTGTTGTTCATTTGTGTTTAGTTAATTTTGGTTGCAAATGTAGCTAGTCGATTTTGAGATTGAATCTATTGATTTTGGGAGGAAATGTGGAAAAAAATATTTGCACAAAAGAACATAACTTGCAATATTGTGTTGTATGTATTATATCAAAGAAAAGAACCAGGCTAGCCAGACGCTAGTTGCTGTTCTAAATTATCATATTGAGTTTCAGCAGCAGCCTGTTCTTGCATGTCTAAGTTTGTTGAAAGTTGATATAGCAAATTTAACTTGTTTGTATTATTTGGTAGAAAACTTTTTGAAGAAGAATGATGATAGAACTGTTTCTTTCTTTCAAACTGGAACATATTTTCGTTAGGTATTAGAAATTAGTCTAGTTTGAAGTTCAAGTGCTTATATAGTATTCTTTTCACGTATGATGTTTGAGTGAAAGGAATCATAATATGTTTTGATGGCCTTAGGTTGTGGTGCTTGGAGGTGGATCTTTTGGAACCGCTATGGCGGCTCATGTTGCTGATAGAAAAGCTCAGCTAGAAGTTAATATGCTTGTACGAGATCCAGAAGTTTGTCAATCAATTAATGAAAATCATTTTAATTGGTAAATAACATCATCCGTTCACTCTATTTTGTCATTTATAAGCAAAATTCAACAACATTTTTTAACTTTTATACTATGTCAAATTTTGTGAAGCTACTGTTATCTTTATATAAAACACTATCTACTTTTCTCCTATTCATTTTAAAGAAAATACTTATTCTTCTTTTATTCCAGTAAGTATTTTCCGGCACACAAGCTGCCAGAAAATGTCATTGCGACAACAGATGCTAAAGCTGCTCTACAGGGTGCAGACTTTTGCTTCCATGCTGTGCCTGTGCAGGTTATTGAATTTCTTTTCCATAGTAGTGCTTTTCGTATGATTTCTGTATGCAGGACATTCCTTTGCTTAGAAGTTCCAAACATAATTCATTTAGTTGGGTTCCTGAATTGTGCTCATTATGATTAGGGTACCTCATTAACATTACATAAAACTGTGCTTATCTATGGTCTCATGTTGCAGTTCAGTGCCTCATTCCTTGAGGGAATTGCTGATTTTGTTGATCCAGGCCTGCCTTTGATTTCTCTCAGCAAAGGTCTGGAGCTCCATACGTTTAGAATGATGTCTCAAATAATTCCCCGAGCACTAAGAAATCCTCGCCAGCCCTATGTTGTTCTGTCTGGACCTTCATTTGCAGTGGAGTTGATGAACAAATTGCCAACAGGTCACTTAGCTATGTTCCAATATATGTACTTTTGCAGAGATTATGTTGCATATTTGTGATCTAAAGTTACTCAAACACTATTTCATGTTTGTATAGCAATGGTGGTGGCATCAAAAGACAAAAAGATGGCAAAAGCTGTTCAGCAACTTCTTGCTTCTAGGAGCATGAGAATCAGCACATCAAGGTTGTAATTGTACAGAAGTTTTAGTCTTGTCACTTGTATTTCACTTCCACTCACATGTTGCACACACACACACACACGCGTGCACACACATGCGTACACTTGCACAATCTGTTCGATGCAAAACCAAAATAAAAGTGAGAAATCCCAGGTTGTGGTGATATTTTTTAGAAAGTGTAAGACATATGTACAGATACATTGCTTATATGCTTAGCAGTAACCCCTGATGCTACAGTGATGTTACAGGGGTTGAAATTGCAGGTGCTCTTAAGAATGTACTTGCAATAGCTGCTGGGATTGTTGAAGGACTAAATCTTGGAAATAATTCTATGGCGGCTCTTGTTGCACAAGGTTGCTCTGAGATAAGATGGCTGGCAACAAAGGTTAGTTGACTGTCACCAGACCTTGAAATGGGATTTCATATTGGCTAATTTTGTCCAGCTGACCATTCCAAGTCAGGAATTTTATCGCCAAAGGCTTCTGTTGGAATAAGTCCAACATTAATAAAAAAGTAGCGTAAGTGTCATGTTCCCTTGACTGCATAATCTCTAACATCAAATTTTATATTATTAGCCATTCTGTATCCTGACTGTGAAATGGATTTTTGCAATTGGTTATTAGAAAAGAGAAAATGAGAGTGCTTTTGACTACTTGATGGTTTAGAAAGCTTTAGCAGTTTGCTAGTGGTCAGGTCCTTTTCTGTAAGATATATAAAATACAGTTTATTTCTTTCCTTTTGGTATTTGAATACTACATGATGCTGCTCTATCTACAATCAGATGGGTGCCAAGTCAACAACATTGACTGGTTTATCTGGAACTGGAGACATCATGCTCACTTGTTTCGTGAATCTTTCAAGAAACAGAACCGTTGGGGTTCGTCTTGGATCTGGGGAACAACTTGATGATATACTCAGTTCAATGAATCAGGTATCTGAATATCTTTCCCTTTCATAGTCAATCTAAGCCTGTCTAATGACTAGTTAATTCTGACAGCTTAACAGCTCTGTTTTTCAGGTGGCTGAGGGTGTATCCACAGCCGGAGCTGTGATTGCATTGGCGCAGAAATATAAGGTTAAAATGCCAGTCTTGACAGCAGTTGCTCGGATTGTTGACAATGAACTGACTCCAACAAAAGCTGTTTTCGAACTAATGAATCTCCCACAGGTTGGTTTGTGATGTTTTATGAAGTGATAGCAATATTAGAATGAGGTGGATTTTTATTTGGCTTTATCACCTTATCATTGCTATTAGGATAACATCTAAACTATGTTGTAGGTTGAAGAAGTTTAGCAACTGTTAGAATTGTAAAATGTGACTCTTCAGCTTGCGAAACTCTTGCTGCAACGGGCTCGTGGGCTGCACACGACTGATACATATTTCAGTCTGATAGTCTTCTTTATGCAGTTCCTTCACGCGATTGATATACATTTCTGTTCTTCAAGAAAGCAACACTCATACTACACAAATTAGGTTAGAAATGATATTAAAATTGTATGAAATTTTGGGCACAGATGCTGGTTTTACACTCGTGTAAAAACATATTGACTAGGTTTGTGGTGGATACTGTTTTACAGTACTAAATACTAATTACTACAAGTTGTAATAAATTTTAGATTCACCTACTGTTCGAGGAATTTTCCAATTCCCGGATCATGGAATAGTTCAAAAACTGGAAGGGATGTAAATGGAAGCATTTCTTATTTCAATTAGGAAATGAAAAATAATTTTTGTTTTTCATAATTTTCTACTTGTTATCAATATATATATGAACACTCGAAATACTTAAAAAAAGCACATTTTAATTAGATATAACTAGATTGCCATACATAGAAAATCTATTTATTTTTTTAAATTCAGATTTTGGCTTTTCTCATCATGTCTTGTATTCCTCTTTTCACTTATTTTATAAAATCAACTTATCTCTTTATTACTCTTCAAAAATTTAAATAAAAATTACGTCAATCATCATAAATTTGAATAGTGTAGAGTGCGCAGCTTTATTTTGTTTTCTACATTATCCCCCTCCCCCCACTATTTTTCTTTTTCCTTTGTTTCCTATGAGTATTGACTTCTGACAATATTGCAGGACTAAATTTGATAATTTTGGAGTTCGACGACAAATTTTGTCCCACGTCATAATTTTTTTTTTTTTTTTTTTGTTTTTGGGTTTTGTAAATTAGCACTCCCAAAATTACAAGAGGAGCACTACGATATTGCCTTTATAAACAAGCTATTTATTCAACATTAGTTTGAAGATGAAAGATTAATCAATTCAAAAGTTGAGCTTAAGACAATTTCCAGAGACGAAAGTGACAATGAACCAAAAAAGCTTCTGAGCTCAAAGTTCCAACATACTAGTATGCATATATTGTGTTTCACCACAAAGTTCAAACACACCAGAAAGGCATAAAAACTGTCAGAAATAGTCCACAAAGATGCATGTATGCATATCAGAAGTGAATTACCAGACACAGTATAAGCATTGCCCTCATTCCATGCATTTCTAAAGTGGAAACACGAACGAGTAAAGGAAGAAAAAGACATTATCTGGTAATAATGGCAGCAGGATCACTCGCAAGGCAGTAAATTTTTTGTTTCCAAGTTTTTAAGATTCTATAAATTTCCATTAGTTTAGTGTTTACTGGGGTGGGGGGATGGGGAGGGAAAGGAAGGTACACAGGAGGATCTGGTAAAACTTATGTATATGCACATCAAGTTGGAGTTCAGGGAGAATACAAGATGAAAGAGGTATCACTCTCTTTTGTCCTCCTCCAGATCTTCCCCTAGCCCGAATACATGATCTGATGCAATTGATGCTTTCCTTTCTTTCAAGTCTCCAGCCACTATTACTCCTGCCCCAGTCAGGGATATACCCTCTTCATCATCGTCACCAGTCTCGTATGCATACCTACATTTAAAATGACTCACAAAAATCATGCCACTCTTCATGAGCAATGAATTCTGTTTAATAAGCTCCAGGTGTTTTCGCCTAATATCATACTTTGACAAAAAAGAATTCATGAAAAGTGTCTAACAGATAAATGATTCACCAGATTGCAGGTTAAGAGGATATCAGAACTCAGCCCAGCCTCATTGGTAATGATAAACAAGTATATTTGTATAAACACATGATTGGTATAATTTAGTGTTAGGAATACACATTCCCAAATGAATCACAATTCCTAAAAGTATGAATTTAGTCATTCCCTCCCTCCCCCATGGGTTAGCCATTTTCAATCAGTCAAAAATGAACCTATATTTATTTTTGACAAAACTATCCTCCTAAACTAAACAAAAAAGTTTGATAAAATTTATGAATGACAACGGGTCGAGTCGGGTTGAGTTTCGAGTGGATCGGGTTTGCCTCAAGATTTTTATGGACCCGAACTCGCCCCAAACCAAACCAGAGAGTCAGTGGGTTGGACCTATTATACCTGATTTTAATTTTTTTAAAATATTAAAAAATACTTTTTAAAATATAATATCACCACAACTTTCTAAATATGAGAAAATAATATTATCAACAAATAACTGATTATTAAACTTATATATACATGTTTTAAATTTTAAAAAATTAAAAATTTCAAAAATACTTGTTACTTTATATATTTAACTGTTTATTAATTTTATATTACTATTTTAATATATAAGAGTATTATATTTATATTTTATATGAGTATATATATAAAAACATATATTTTTTCATATATATATAAATATAAATAATATAAATACATACATAATAAATAAAAAAATATATGCAACATTTTAGGGATCGGATTCGGGTTTTAAAACTAAACCCTGAGACCAGCCTTGAGACCCATTTGAGGTTTCAAAACCTGCGGGTTCGAGGAGGTCCGAGTTTTACTCGGATCCATTGTATTGCTAATAAAATAGAACCAATATAAAAAAATATATATTATTTTTCTATATCATATTCTTCAACTCTTTACATCAATTCAGTCAATAATAAAAAAATATATACAATAGTTTTATTTGTTGTTTTTTAATGAAAAAATATTTATATCAGTGTGAGATTTTATCTATATTTGAATATATATATATATATATATATTAACACCGACTAAAATCATAACAAACCCACATATGCACAATATATCAAATAATATATTTATGCTGAAAAAATTTCTATTGAAGGATAATTTAGTCATAAAAAATTCCGACTATTCATTTCTAATTACCAATTATAGGATTGGAATCAAGCAAAAAATGACGATACCATTCTTTTTTCATTCGTTGTACATATAAAGCGTTGTAAATGCTATACTCATATCATTCATTTCGTATCATCATTCCATTTCCTAAATTACAAATTCTTAATATAAACATTCGTGAGTCATTCTAACAAATTTGACGCATTGACTAGCACAATTTTTCCATTGAAATAAAGGTATGCTTATCAAAGTAGATCCTTTTTGTACTAAGTAGTTCAAAAGGAGGGCATCCATACAACTTTCCCCAGGTAGGTCTTAGACTTCAATTTGCTTCACATTACCAATAATGTAACCAGTCAAAATGCAGCGAAAACTGAGCCGTTTGGAATCAAGGGAAGCCAAAATGTTGAGATCATGCTCATTTGAAGATTTGATCGATTCAATAAATCTTCTTTAACAACCATACTTCTAGAAAACAATGAGGCCTTCCTTACCCTTAAAAAGAAGTGCCATGACAGAATTGCAGACCTCCACCTTGTTATCACTATCTTTTTCATTTGGGTAAAATAGGAAACCGTGCTAATTAACCAGATATGATTTAATATACTGTTTTCGGACATTTATGATATCATAAAATGCAACTTGTAATATTTGTTATGTTCTAAGATACTGTTTTAAGTAATTTTTAAATGGATTAATGAAATTGTTCGCTACTGCATTGAAAAAATAGTCAAGTTCGACTCGCCAACAGCACCAAAAACCAAATATATCTTGGGATAGGAAGAGTACACTCCAGGCACAACCTTGGCAGATCCAGTATCATTATGGAAGCAAGTGATAATTGAAACAATCACAATGAGCTAAAGCTCAAAAGGAAAACAAGAATATTATAGGACTTACCTAGTAGGGTTATGTGAAGGAGCCAAGAGGATGCATATGACCACCAATAGCATGAAGGCAAGCAAAGTCCAGAAAGCTGGGATTATCCAGGCTCTTCGCCACAATTCGCTTAGGGGGTCACTGGCATTGAAATACAACTGAAAGAGCAAAATGAAGTCGTCACAAGTTTATGCAACTACAGTATAGAACCAAATAAAATAGAGTTCCTTAATTCGTTTGTTGTCTGCATATGATTACGATAGTAGGTAGAGCATAACTAAGTGTTGAGGCTGTAGACAATGAAAAAGGGGCAAGTTCGCGGCATTTGTGAAAACTTCACAACCATTGCCCTTTTAGATTTCACTGGAAGAGAAGTTTGTGGACTAAGAGGGCTTAGTAAGTCAGACATACTTAATAGGGGTCATGTAAGCCAAGGTGAGAAAGAGGGCATGTGGTGGGCACATATACACAAGGGAGGGAGCATCTGAGAAAGAATGGGAGAAACTACCTCATAGCCGATCCAAGCAACTGAAAGCAAAACTGATACTGCCAAAGCATTGGTAAACTTTCGGTAAAGCTCAAGTTTGGCCATGCTTCTTCGAATCTAAACACAGAAGCAAAAGGTTTATCATAATTTATATGTAATAAATACTTTGAGAAACCGAAGCAAGGGACTTTTCACTTATTTCACTAATATTCAGGATCATAAAACTTGCAAAGCCCTCTGTGCTCTACGTCTGGAAGATTTAAATAGCCTTCAAAGAAATCCATGAAGAACCATGATATTCACACACAATGCAGGAGAGCAATCAACAAGGTAAATCAGTAAGTATTTCTGCATATACAAGGTCATTTCAACAGCAGTATTGCAATCTCCACAGCATATGGGAAAAGTCAAATAATCGAAGTACAACAAAACCTAATTTCTTCTCAACATGCAGAAACATGACATGCAAAAATATGATACTCAAAAATTCAGTTGGGTCACATATTGATATGGGAGGAATAGTTGATTTAGGGGATTATTTGCACTCTCAAAAATTATGGTCACTAACCTAATTTTTAACTTCTTTTGATTAAACAAAATGAAATGGGCAGCCTATTTAATGCAACAAATTAAGGCAATGGGAAATTTTGTGGCAAAGTATGAATAGTAAATGGAGCTAGGTACCAACCAACCCCACTTCCGCATAGCACAAGCATCCACACACGCATACATACACACACAAATGAACAATAAAAAAGAGGGGAGGAGGAAAGAAAAGAAACCATTTAGACACTAATGGCCCTGTTGTTTGTTGAACTGATGAATTTTGCACACCTAGACAAGTTGGATAAATTCATAGAGGATATTCAAATCCTCTTAAACATGGGCAATCTAGTTTACATAATGCACATTATACATTTAATTTGCATGCTTTTATGACAAATCAACTTTGAGAAGTGTAATGCACAACCCTTCCCTTAATAAATGAATTTTATTAAAGCAACAGTATCAGCAGTTTTTCTCTCTAATCATTTGTGTATTGAGAATGAGCATGTGATGCTAACATCCCTCCCCACCAATCCCCATCACCCGCCCCACCCACCCACCTACCACAAACGGGGAAAAGAAAAAGCCCAATAAATAATTAAAAAATATATATATCCTCATGGGAAGAAGAGAAATGACAAAATTACCTGAAGCTTCTCCAACGTTCTGGATAATGATGAAAAGATCCAAACGATAAAACAGGCATCCAAAAGTGCTACTGGTAGCACCAAAAAGAGCCTGGCCTTTCCTGCAAAGTCATTGATATTTCCCAAATGCTCAACAAGCTCCAGGGCTTCTGATGCCATGAAATACACCACACCAAGAAGAATTACTTTTGAGGTTATGCCTCCCAAGGTTGGTCTCATAACTCCATAGCCCATTGAAACCACAAGGAGAAGAAGACGAGAGACTGTTTTCTTTATAGCACTGAAGGTAACTGCCCAAAGCGTAATTCCCATTGGTCTGCTCCCAGTGGCATTGAAGTTGGCGTATTCAAAGTACCAGAGAGCCATTTCACACATTCCCAGACCAATCACAACTGTGATTTGGTAATGCAGTTGTATTATATCTTTCCAGTGTTGTACAAACCGCAGAAACCATAAGAGACCAAGTGCAAGGTAGGCTAGAGACATGAAGCCATAAAATGTCATCAGTGGTGCCATCTTTCCTGGTAGATAACCTTTTGGATTTCTCCAGACAGTCCTGCCACTGATTAATGTGCCCTTTAGTTCTGGGTCACAAACCACAAAATATAGATAGTACATTCCAGTTTTGTTTATCTCAACAGTTTGAAGCACCATCTTAGCTTCTTCATTTTTTCCCTCAAATGAAGTCTGTAGCCTTCTCGGCCACCCTGGGTTATCAGGATCTTGGCGGATAATAACCTCACCAACCTTACAAAACCCATCCTTAGCAAGAGCCGGGTTGCAACATATTGCATTGGAATTCATATAAGCTCTCCCAATCTTATCGCTGTCTTTGACCTCCACTATTATGGCCTCTACCACTCCAGTACTCTGCTGCATCTCATTCTGCTTGTCAGCGACTTCCTTCGGTCTCCTAAACGTGATAGACTCAAACCTAAAACAAACATGGCATAGAGAGCAATAATTATTTTAAAAATCTTGGAAGATTCAACTCATAAATCCGCTTGTCATGCTCCAGGGTCATGGAGGAGACCTGTAAAAACAATTTGCTCCCAATAATAGGCAGAGAACTGCTACCCAAAATGACTATGCCTGATGTCACTATAGAACCTCAACACACAAGTGTAAAGACCCCAACTTAGTGGAAAACCTAATACACATTCTCAGGGATGCTTGTATTGACTGTGTAAGACAATTGAGCTGCATAAGTGCCAAAATCTGATTTCTCACGACATTTAGAACTCACAAATACAGCCACATCTATCCAACTGTGTTTAAAAGGTTGTTTTGACGAATAGCAATAACAAAAAATGACTAAAACTAACACACCTAAAAGTCAAACAATAAAATTTTAATTCTAACAATAATCAATTGTTTAAAAAATCACAAGTACAAATCTGAACGGTAACAGAACCACTATGTGATGTTAATGTCTTGATTCCATATAATCTAGTCCAATCTACGTGACTCACTAACATTTAAGAAGCAAGCTAAGTACAAATCTGCCCGTAATGGAACCTCCATGTGATGTTAATTTTTTGATTTCATAAAATCTGGTCCGATCTTAATAGATATTCTAATCAACAATTTAAGTACAAAACTGGCCAGTAATGGAAACTCCATATGAAGTTAATCTTTATTTTTATTAAATTCTAGTCCAATCTCAATTGATGTTCTGCAACAATTTAAGTACAAATCTGACCAGTAATGAAACTTCCATGTGATGTTAATGCCTTGATTTCATCACATATACCAACCCAAGTGACTAATACATATTCTACTCAGCAATTTCTTGAAACCAATAGCAAATTATATACATTATATGCAACTTATTGTCAGGCAGAAGAAAAGAGTAAAGTAATTAAATAAGTAAAGAGTCGACACGACAACTTTTGAAAATTACTCCAACAGATAAAGTAAAAGAGATTAACGAAAAATGTTTAGCACGCATCTTGCTTTAGAATGAAAAGCCTCTACAGCTTTATGGCCTAGAGAGTTCGGGCCAAAAGCTCACAAGTGAGATATCAAAGACGTAGGTGATTACATTGTCCTCTCTGCAGTCAAAATTGCACTCAAAGAATCAAAAGCAGCGCAAATTTACAGCCTTGTTCAGCTTTAGCGCCAAAACTTAGACCAAAATGAATGTGCAGTATATGATTTATAATGCATATTCTCCTGCCAGTTTCCTCTAATGTGTCTTCTTATTAGCTATCCGACTGATAGTTATATCAAATAATGCTCACTCCACTAGAAATCCTCAAAATCATCAATTCAACCTTTCTGACATGCCAATATCTCAAAGGTCCTAATTTTAAAATAGACCTAATTTTCTTAGAATTTTTTGTGCACTCCTTCAGAATGGACAACATAGATATTTTGTTATCTGCCAAAAGCTTCTGAGCACCCTCCTAAACCCACAATTTAGACAGCCCAAAACAACTAAACCTTTTACAGAAATAATGAAAAAAAAAAAAACAATAAATGGAGTCCTTATATACCACACAACAATGCCAAGCACACACTATACACAGAACCCATGTTAATTTACATTTTCATAGTAACAAACCAAATAAAACAAAAAAAAATCAAGATCACCCACAACAAGGATATCAACAAAAATTAAAAAGTTCGTAACTTTAGCACTTAAATATTTGCAAAAGAAAAAAAGAACTAAACAGAAAAGTAACTTAATTTTTGCAATAAACCCAAATAAATCTTGTTACCTGATGAAGGATTTGCCATTAAGGGGTTTACTATTATCATCAGTGGGCGTGGTTTTTGGCGGGTCAAGAATCTTGGAAGCATAAAGTCCTTCACTACCGCCATGAAAAAAGAAAGAATTGAAGCGAGGAATGAAAGCTTCATTCTTGTACTCATGGATCGATGCCCTCACCCCATTTTCTCTCACTGAAAACAATAGCAGCAATACCCCGACAAATACTGGTATTTTCTTTCTGTTCATGAACAACAGGTCACATTGAATGCCTCCCCTAAACAGCATTTCCCTTTCTCTCTTTTCTTTTTCCAACTCTCTCTGTTTAATATATGTATGTGAATAATCTAAGTAATTAAAGAAAATAGGTATATGGGTGTTAGTATTAGACGCGAAATTTTGTAAAAGAACAGAGGGTAGAGGGAGGAATTTGCAGGTGATGGAGGAGGAAGATTAAGATCTGTAAGTATCAGTTCCTTGTACTTAAGCTACTCGTACAATAAACTAGTGCTTTTGCTTTTCTTTTTCTGGTAATTCTTCCCTCGGTTAAATAATCGACTAACTTGTCAAGATTCTTTAATAATTTTTGTTTTTTGTAAATTTTTAACATGTCAATATTCTTCAATAATTTTAATTTCAGCACATTTTAATTTTTTAATATTTTGTACATTATTTAATAATATTTAACTACTTTTTCAAACAATTGATTTATTACTAAAAAAATAATTAAATTGACCGAGAGACAGAGGTAGTATAGCCGAATCATATTTTCCTTTATTTTTCCATCTTTTTGGTTGCTTCCTTTCTCATAAAATCTTATTTTTATAGTAAACTTAAAAATAAAAAAACAATTATTTTCAATCGACAACAAAAACAAAATTTAAAAACTTTTAGACCAAATCAATTTCAAAGCATATTTACTAAAAGAATTTAAATGCAAAAAAGGAAAAGGAAAAAAAAAGACTAATTTCTCAAGGAATATTAGCTTTAGAGTTTTCTAAAATATAATTATAAGACTAATTCTCTTATTTGGTGTACATATCACTTAAGTGACATTATATGGCCTTTGAGATAATGAAAAGTTGCTTAACATTTCATCTACATTTCATCTAACTAAGTTTTCATAATCAGTAGGTGACCACTAATAATCCTGCATTCACGGATATAATCCAGCTACCAAATATATTCAGAAAAAATAACAAACAATAAATAATTTGAAAATAAATGTTGCTATAAATTATATTTGTACCCTTATTAAAGAAAAAGCTTAATTTATAATCTTAAAAAAAGTTTTTGTCTCAATTTTATTTTGATGTATCAAGAATCCATGGAACCTTGTAGTTTAAGTCTTTCTTATTTTTTTATTTTTTTTTTCAATTATGGGTTTATGTGATGTTTGAGCTATAAAAGGCCACTTTCACTCTTTTCCTTTCCTTTTTTTTTTAAGGATTAAGTATATTACAAAATACCTATTGTGTTTTGAAAAATTAAAAAAATTGTCCCGTGTTGAGGAAATATGCAAAAATACCCCTTTTTTTAATATTGTTTTTATGTGAAATGTGCAAGTGAAGAGGCATTTTCATTTTCCTCGTTTTGTTTGTTTGAAGTTTAATTGCATTACAAATGTTAAAATTAATTTTCTACGACATGCCAACTAAAATAACAAATGCAACATTTTTTTTATATATGGTCAAACAAGGATTTGGAAAAACAAAAATTTTCTAGTAAAACTAATCGTCTTTAATGATCGACAAAGACAAAGACGAAGGATGAACCTTAAGTATATAACTTTATTACAGTGCAAGTAAGAATCCAATGTTAATTACATTATTGTATTGTCACTTATTTAGAAGGTTTAATATGATTACATATGTTTAAGTTATTTTCAAGATAGCATAAGTGAAATTACACGTGCAACAATCTAATACCATGAATTGGAAAAAAAATAAATTACGGTACATTAAAGATTTAACTTTATTGTAACTAACAAAAACTTTATTACTTTAAAGTAGGAATATGCTATTAATTGTTTTTGCGTCTTTAATTAATTATGTTAATTATTTTGTGCACAATATAATATCATATGTTGTATTCACATGCCATGCACGTGCTAAATTATATTTATTAGAGATATTTATAATGTTCTAATAGTTTCATAATTTAACCAACAACAAATAATTAATTAAACAAGTATAGCAAAAGTCTAAAACAAAATAAATCAAATTACTTATTACTCGATTTAGAATTGATCGTTAAAAAATCATTTGAATTCAATTCATTAATTTAATAAATCAAACTTGAATGAAAAAATTGAATTCAATTCATTAATTTAATAAATCAAACTTGAACTCATTTTTTCATTCGATAATGTTTAAAACTCAATCGAACTCAACTCAATTAGTAAAAAAAATATATAAAAAAATTAAATTACTCGAATTCGATTAATGTTTGACTCGATGAAAGCTCGTTCAAACTTGACTTATTAACATTCAGTAATAATATTTCTATTTTCGATTTTACTCTTTTTTTTCTCCTTTTTGTTTTAATTAAATTGTAAAGCATCTCCAATTATTTGGCCAAAGAGCAAATAACCCCTAAAGTGCACGCACGTTCTTCATATGTTAAAAAAAGTTTTCAATTATAACATCATAAATAAGAAAAAATTATTATCAATGTTGTGAAAATGTAATTAAGTCTAAGATCAATAATGATGAAAGACTAATCATATTATAAAATATTAACAAGATAGTGAACCCAAAAAAAATAAAAAAATCCTTGCAAGTAAAGAATACATATATATATATATATATATTAGGTATAGTATAATATCACAACTCATAAATGCGTTCACGTGCAAGCCACGTGCTAAATTATACCCTAGAGCATTCTTTACAAAATTATAATAATATTGCCATATCCAATATGCAATTTAACAAGAATGGTAGACTGCCATACTGCCATATAATATAAGTAAAGAATAGGGGGTTGAGTATCATTTCAAAACCTTATGTGTCAAAACAAAGTAAAAATAAATCAATTTTGCCAACAGTTATAGAAAGAATAGGAGACAGTAAATAATAGAATATTAAATAAATATTTTCTTTCATACAAAAAAATTAATAAAACTTCCCTTTGACATCAAATGAATTAATGAAACATGAAGATGAAAAAGAGCTATGTACGTTTTTTATTTATTTTTTTTAATTTTTTGATAATCTGACTAGTTTTGAGAGTTGGTGGCCTTCCACCTTAATTCATCCAACAAGTAAATTCGGTTCATTGTGCAGGATACTAACACTAGGGTCGGCAATTCGATCGATCCCACCAACTCAAAGCAGCAACACATAGGAAGTCTGCTATCACCCATAAACTCTTACAACCTTTTGAATCAATGACCTTTCAATTATACTCCTAACGTTTGTCCACTAGGTCAATTTCTCGTGCAGGTGGTACGTATGTTTTTTTATAGACCAAAAAGTGGTTTGAACACCTTTTTTTTTTCTAAAATAACAATAAAACATTCAAATTTTAAATTTATTAATCATAAATAATTATATAATTTATAATATTAAGATATCAAATACTATTAGAATAAACTACTATTTAGATAGACTAACACCACTATCGGTGCAACTCAAATCCAAAACTTTTGGTTGCCGAACCTCAATTTTATCAATTTAACACTATAATTAATTGCCTTAAAGTGAGACAAGCAAGGTAATAATTGAGCATTTTTCTTAATTAAATTAATATAGGAAAGAGAATTTTCCAGAAAATATTTCAAATTTGGATGTTATTTTTTTATTAGATACTTAACCAACCAATCAAAATTTTCATAGTGAATAAATAATTCAAAAAATTTAAAATCCAGAGAAAATTAGTCTAATTCAATCAAAAAGAACTATGGTATAGTGTATATATTGTAGATCACGAGTGCATTTTATGTTCTATGCATTTGTTCATACCTAACCAGCATAAAGATCGTAGTATGTGCGGGTGTCATTTTAATAAATAAATAAATATATATATATATATATATATATTTTATATTCAATTAAAAGCGCATTTGGACAATGTTTTAGATTCGAGGAAAGTAAGTAGCACACTAGCACTACACAATCAAATAGATTTCTCGAAGTTGTTCAAGACTTCATCAGTAATCTTTTTATTGATAGGCATTTCAACAGCCAAATCTAATTGTTCTTAAATTAATTTTTTACATTATCAAGAAAAATCTTTGCCTGGAAATGGATTAAAGCATCATTTTATTTTAGAAAATACAAAAAAAGGAATTTGGAATGCTATTGTCATAGTTATACGCAGATGATGGTCATTAACTATAATAGCCCAAAAATCCCTTTTATCCATAGGTACACTCGTGTTTTATCCTAATGTGTTGATGAAAATTGACCTTAAAAAGATTTACCTTTTTTAATTAAGTATCGAAATTAATGGAGAATTAAGCAGTAAACAAAATATTAATTTTGTTTATAATACCTCAATAAATGCTGAAAGACTATTGAAATATAATGTGATCCGCAGATACGTAATATAATGAAGAGGGACAAAACAGGGAGATAAAAATACTCGATAAATGACCTCAATCGATGACAAAAAATGATACCCGGAGTACAAAAGAATGGCTAGTTTTTTACAAAGTAGAAAGAATATAGTTTTGGGTTGGAAAATGGATTCTATTACAGCTGATAAATGGTTTTTGTAGAGAATACAACACAAATCTTCAGGAGACACAAGTTACTACATTTTTAAAAGAACTTTTTAAGTCACCAAATGAGGGAAAAGATTTACAAAAACTCCTCTAAAATCAGTTCCATGTCTTGCATCTATCTTACATCCCTGATGATGTTCTGTTTATCCTTTGAGCACCCAATCTTGCGGCAGCAGGTTTAGTCCCTCGGCCTCGCCCAGCTGATAAGGGCTTGTGCCCAGTAGTGGGTGGAGGAGCTGCAATGGAAGCCCAAAGGTCATCATCTGCCGATCCACTAGATTTCAGATTCATAGGCTTGGACGATGGTTTTGGAACTGGGGCAGCAATTGCACCCCAAGGATCATCCTCATCAACTACTCTGCTGGCTTTTGAGTTCAAAGGGTTCGATGTAGATTTAGGAGCAGGAGCTGCTACAGCACCCCACAAGTCACCATCATCATCTTTACTCGTCTTTAATGTGCTCTTTGGTCTTGAATTTGAAACTGAACCAAATGTTACACTTCCTATGAGATAAATTCCATAATGCTCCGAAAATATTGAAGCAAAAAAGGCATGGAGCAGGTGGGGAGTAAGTTGATATCTGAAATAATTCCGTTCAGTAGAGTTCTATCCATGCCATGACTAGTATTATTAACTATTTTCATGTGATGTCTATTATGAATGATATCCAAAAATTGCACACTTATAAATGTCAATTTTTAACCTGGTCATCATTGGAATAGATGATAGCAGTACCTTGTGGTTTTGGCAGAGAGACAGGCCGCTTTTGAGCTGCTTGAATATTTGCAAGAGCTGCAGATTGTTTTGCCTCCTCCAGTGGTTCAATGTCATCCCAACCATCATTCTCACTATCATGCTCTCCATGAATGCCATTTTCAAGTTCTCCCCATCCATCAGTTGACGAAGGGGACGCAGGTGGAAGGTGATCGTCTAAATCAGTTAAATCTGTCCTGGAACTTACACGGACTGGCGTCAAATTTGCATCATCCACCACTGCAACATCAAAATACCAATATCAGTGCTGATCAATGCACCCACACAAGTGCACACAATTAGTTAAAAAAGACTCTCAAAGAAATGCAATCATCCATAAGCATAGGATTTGTATATGAGTACAAAATTTAGAAGCAAAAATGTATTAACATCATATATACATGTGTGTGTGTGTGTGCGTGTGCGTGTGAGAGAGAGAGAGAGAGGAAAAATGTGCACCAGAGCTGGCATTGGAGATAGAAGATGCAAGAGGTGCACTTGTGCTTGATGAAGTGATCGTACTCTGTTCAGAAGGTTTGCCTTTCATAGTCAAAGAGCTCATTGCCCACCTGTACCATGATAGTAATATTGACTGTGAGGGCCAAATTCCCTTATAAAAAAGAAATAGTACCTAATTTACTCAAGGTAAGAAATTCTACAGTTGCATTAAGTGGCCGAAACACAGTTCCAGTTTATGAAGCGGCCAGAGATCAGGGGAAAAATGGGAAACAAACAGGTAGATGTTTCTACAAGTTACTAGCCATAACATCTTATTTATTGCTAATGACCAATCTACATGAAAATGACAAGTAAACAAAGTAGAATACAGATTAAAAACAAAAGGAAATGGTCTTCAACTTGGAAGATAGTGATGTTGGCAGACCATAGTGCCTTGCTCATAATTAAATGAGCGGAAACCTAGAACTCAATGATCCAGATTTTGAAAAACTTTGCTCAGGTAATGAATTTAGTTGACATTAAGCGGACCATTGAATGAAATTCAACTGGAACATCAACAGAACCTGA
The DNA here is from genome assembly GCA_019321725.1 of Paulownia fortunei. Classification (NCBI taxonomy): domain Eukaryota; kingdom Viridiplantae; phylum Streptophyta; class Magnoliopsida; order Lamiales; family Paulowniaceae; genus Paulownia; species Paulownia fortunei. The sequence continues at coordinate 4,948,167 of CM033114.1, read as the reverse complement.
ACACTGTAAAATCATCACAATGAAAACTATAATATTAGAGAACTTCATAATAGAGGGTGATCTTTGATGCTTCGCTTAGTCTTTTAAATGTCTCCTAGATCTACATCCCAATGAAGCTGATACATGGGTGCACGTATCTTCTGTGTAAAAATTGTAGAAGTGTACAGTTTATCACCCATTTGGCGCAATAGTGTGCAAAACCAAAAATCTAAGGAAGCAAATGTCTCTCCATAAAAGACGCGGAATTTATATAAGGAAAATTCTTTCATCATAATTTGTTGCAGAACAAGAAGACCATGAAGTCCAATTTTAGTAAACAGCTCAATCGCAGTAAAAAGATCAGAAGCATTAAAACTTGGTAACAAGTGTAAGGAGGTAGCAAGAACCACATTGATTATATTATCTAGCCATACTATGACGCACGACACAACTCACTAGTCTAATTATGTAGAAAAGATTCCACAGAAAGCCAACTCAAGAGAATACATAATTTTGAAGTTCAAAATTAAATCTTATACTTGTACTAAAATACCAAAGCGTCTCCACCACAATATGGCGCATGGAGTTCCCATCAACATAATAGTTTTTTTACCTTTTCTCTAGAGTCAAGGAAAATACTTGAATTTTTATTGAAATTCAATTAATCCCATGCTTTGCACTCATAATAAATAACTACATTGATAAGCTTTGATTTTTTTTTCTTTATTTTACTTTATTTTATTTTTATAAGGAAGCCCAAACACACCCTTGTCCTTTAAATCCTCATCACCCATTAACTTTATGCCTCGTTAGTTTTAATTTTTATTAGAAGTCTGAGAGTTTATCTTATTAATCATTATTAAACAAAATCATTTCATCTCTAAGCAAACCTATTCAATTTTCTACACTTGGCTTTTCCAATAAATCTCTGTGCATTTGCACGGGTGCAACTCTAGTTTCAAGAAATCGCAGGGCCTTCTTCAATTGCTTATTCAAAGCTGATGCAGGTGGGAGTGAGGAAAGATGGCTCCAGATTCAGAGAAGTACTAAAAAGTGACAGATTTAAACTCAGCATACCCAAGTAAACTTGCATTTCCAGGTAGAGATGAAATTCCTATGCCTGCTGTACCTGTGGCATCCCCAGTGGTTGTCTACAAAGAACCAAAAGAGACCATCAATCCTCAATAAAGATATGGAATGAAAGAGAGGGAAAGGGAGAAGATAGACATGAAACTAGCACTCAACGCATTTAGCAAACCTCATTGTAAGAACTGAAGAAGATAAATACAATACCACGTCTGGTGATCATATTTTCAAACAAAAATAGGACACTGAGTAACAACCATGAACCAACTGGCATATCAATGCAAACAATACTAACATGGAGCTGCATGAAGGTCTCTTCCAGGGATCCACCATCAAAGTGTGGAAGAAATCCAAGAAATTAAATATACAGGGATGACTCAGATAAATGCGAGGATTATGCAGATTTGTTGTAAAAACAGCACTTTCCAAAGAGGAATTTTATGTTTTCCACCGGCATATTCATCTTGGAGGATCCTAAAAATACATGCAAATGCCAAAAAAGAATATATCTCACGATAATTAAATAGGTGGACGCCAGATATCTAGAAAAATACACTTGTTCAACATTTTGTGAACAGCATGCACCACATCGCAGTATGTTTAGCTTTCAAAACAAGATGTGACTTGGTTTATCTTATGATCAGCCAGACTTATCTTAAGAAATTCAATGTGAATAACACGATTACAATTCCAGTACTACCTCCAGAAACATGCAGAAAAAAGAGACCAGGAGGATTAATTACACACCTTATCATGGAATTGTTTCACTAATTGCAAAAATTGTTCAACAGCTTGGAATGCTTTTGATCGAACATCACTGCACAAAACAGAGGAGAGTGAGCAAATGACCAAAAGCTACATAAGCAAAAATCTAACATAACGAGCAGCCCAATAACAAAAAGCAATAAAGTGCACATGAAATAAAGCAAGACAAAAGCATACCTGTGGTAACTACACTATCTACAATATAATATAGAAAATTACAGGAATAAGATTCCACCAAAAAGGGGTTAAGCGGAAGGGAAAAAGAAGGATGCAACAAATATGTCAAGCATGTACTCCTAGGCATTAATAAGTCCACCAGCCAGAATCTCAACCATTACTACAAGAATACAACCATGTTTGATGCAAATAATTCCTGAACAATAATGTTTCCCACCAAATATGACTGCCTTTGATTTTTTCCAGAGATAGGAAATGAAAATAGAAGTATGGAACAAATTTGATGAGGTAGAAAGACAGTCTGCATTAATCAATAGAAGATTTTTTTGTGAGAAAAACAGATTCAGTCCTTAAAGCAGTCCAAGTGCAATATCCATTTTGTAACTTTACATCATGTTGAACTTCTACAAGCCACTGGTAGAAGTTTCGGTAATGGAGGTCAACTCATAACTTTATTGAGGTGAATCTTACAATAGTCTTCAATTGTATAGACCTGCCCATCATTTAAAAGAAAAGGATTGCAGAAAAGGTGACAGCCAATGTCAATTTCAGTAACCAAAGATCAGTGCACTATAATTACAGAATTGTGAGAGGATACAATTCAAAAGAAAACAATAACATGAACATGTGAACCACAGCAGTACATATTAGGAAAAGGGTGCATGACATTGATGAAACAAGGTAAAAAATCAATAATAAATCAATCAACAGAAGAAAACAATACCTGTCAGGATCAATTGTCAGGACAACAACGTTTGGTAAAATTCGAGTTGCAATCTCAGTGGCGTCATAATAAGAACTAGTGGCAGACAAAGCCATAATACCTAACAGGAGAGGAAGTAGCATTATGGAGAGCAGTAGGGAGAGATTTTTTTTTTATTTTTTCATTTTTTTTATTTTTTTATTTTTGGGTGGGGGTGGGGGTGGGGGAGAATATTTTTTTAAGTCCTTGAGGGAGGAAAGTATTTGTAGTAGGAAGTTGTCCCAGCCAAAAGGCTAAGGGAAATATCAGGGGAGATACTAACCCAAAGACATATTAAAAGTCTTCCTAATATGAGGTATAGAAAATGAGTAATGATTTACCTGCGCCTCGGGCAGGAGAGAATGTATCACGTAAAGCTCGAACTGTGAATGCATTTATCAGAACTCTTTTCCTTGTCTGCATTGCAGTAAATTCTTTAGTCAATATTATCACACAATTTGTCTCAGTACAAATGGTCATAGAGTGAGTTATAACTTCTTAAAGGTCTACAAAAGGATAATCAGTAAGGACAATTTGGTACTGACCCCTTCATTAAGGTAACTGGCAATATTTCCAAGCAAAATGGTAGTATTTGTACGAATTGCTGGTTCTTCATCAACCTGCATCACATAAAGTAGAAATTGGAATCCTGCCAAACACTCTAAAGCAATATCACAGGGTATAGAAGCAAAGTTGGGCAAAAGCACAGCACATTCAAGTAACACCCTGGTTGCTAAACACGCAAAAAAGTGCATACCTGTAACTTTGAAAGAAACTTTAACAATGACCCTGATATTGTGCGCTGAGAGAGCTGTTACAAGATAAAACAATAATTAAAAATAACTAATAAAAGGAAAAATAAAGAATGAATAAACCAAACCAGATTGTTTTAGCTCAATCATCAGAGTCTGTAACTCCTAATCCCTGTAATGATTTGATTGCGATTGATTCATCTTATATCATCTAATGTCAGCAATGTGCACTGCACAGCATGTTTCTGATGCACTCAAATTCAAATTCATTGTTGACCGCCATACCAGCCATGGTACAGTGCTCATAAATTCAAATTGCTATAGAGTCCAAAATAACATAATTCATGCACCTTCCAGTATTGTATCTAGTATATCTTTTAAATTGACATTCCGCAACAATTAAATATTGTGATGAAGAAAGTATGTCACTTGAATGGACTTTGGTGGTTTGGTAATGATAAATGAGTGGAGTAGCAGATTCCAGAAACAATGTCATCAAATGAACACTAGCACGAAATAAGCATTATAGGCTGCTGCAAGTTTTAATATTTTTACGAAAGTAGAGCCTGCAAGTAGCTCGGCACTAGTGGATGTAATTTAGTTATCTATTTGCGAATCAGCACTTTAAGAATATCCAAATTTAGTTCAAACAGACGTGATCCTTTAGAAGGTGCACTTACCTTAGGAGCTAGGACAAGCATAGATTTCAGTGTCAGTTCCCGTAGAAATGCAGATGTGTCCGAGAACCCATTAGCAACATGAGGGTAAACCTATTATAGAACAATGAATTTCTTTACATCCCCAATATTCTACACAGCATGTCGAAAGTTTGTGCATCACTCATAGGGAAGATTGAACTACAAATTATAATGATCATATGGCATCATACTTGTTCATCAACAATTTGTGCGGATAATGACTCGCCATACTGATCAATATGCTGAAGGAGACCAACGCGAATAGCACGATCGTTTGATGCAAAAAGTTTGACAATTGTCGGTAATACCTACAAAGCAAAACAAAGTTAAACAACAACAACCGTTCACATTCCATTCACAAATAGTATGGCTCAGACAAACAAAAGCAATATACAAAAGGTTGCCATACAAATACAAAGAACAGTAACCTTAAGCCCATATTCTTCTGCTGAAAGCCAAGATCCCATTTTCAACAATGCAGTTAAAGCAGGTGCAGTAGCTGAACCAAATTCTAAGGCGGATGCTAGTAACGGAAGCAGCTGGAAAACACAAAATTGTAGTGAAATGAACGGCATAATATTAAACTACAAAACATTGGACATAATAAGATACCTTCTTCTGCACTATCTGGCGAGGAAGCTGGTCGGCAAGATTTGGAAGCTTACGGAAAAAATTATCCTTTTCCACACTGTCCTTCAAATTAAGAATTTCCATAAACTGTATGGTCTCTACCAACTTATTTTGAAAATATTCTGTCGATACATCACTGGCAAATTTTAGCTCGTGAAAAAAAATTCTCCACATTTATTCAGAAAACACGTAAGGAGAAGTTTTAAATCAGTAATTTCTTTGTTGCAAGAGAAAATGAATAAGAGGAAGAATGTATAGCAATTAAGACTGCTAACAAGATCAAGAAAAATAAGCCCAAAAAAGAAAAGAACTGCAATGCTATGGCCAATCTATCGAGACATTATTCAGCTTGATGGAAACTCAAGCAAAACTAACAAAGAGGATGAAAACAAAAACGAAAATGCTAAGTATTCACATTACAAAGATATACCAAACAGAAATCGGAATCCAAAACTAAATGTTAACTATGCAGATGCAAGTTTAAGGATAAGTTCAAGCCAAACATTTCAAGAGAATGGAAGTTTATATGAATTGTGAATGATCAACAAACTTAAGCAAAAGTTGAGACAACAAAATCTAAGGTCATCCAGTTACTAAACTAGCAAAACTCAAATTACCTTACTAATCACAATATTCGATGTACAAAAGGAAGAAATCTTATTTTCCCTAGAACCCAAGGCAAACTGAAAGTACAGAAAAGATGGATGCCTAATTAAAACTCTTTAGCTGTTATTTTGTTTGTGATTAGTTAATTACCATTTTTGTGAAGAAAAGGCAGAAGGCCTTTTTTTTTTTTGTTTTTATTGTGAGTGGCACTTTTAACACACCCACATCCACAACCCAAAAAAGAGAAAAACTACACCTCTGATCCTAAGCACAAACCACAACACTCTGCATTTATTTGTGTTTGTACAGCAGTTTAACAAATACCCCTACGCTAAGAAGGCTGATATTACTGAGTTTTTCCTTTTTGTGAGGGCTTGGGAGGAAGGGATAGGAATTCAAGGTGAACAAAAGCCTCACACTTAAGAATCAACTTGTGACAAACAGATGAGGGAAGAATGCTTGATATCAAGTATTGGCCACATAATAATTCTGAGTTATGCTGTGTATCAGTTGACACATGATATAAGTCGAAGCCGCGCATCTCAATGAGAAGCGGAGCAGCGAGATAGCCTCAGCCTTGGGATTTGAATTCGAGACCAAAGGAAAAGACTTTGAATACAAACTGCAGACCCTGAACGTTAAGGACACAGACCTCAGGGATGAATCGCAGACTTCAAAGAATAAGATGGACCTCGAGAGCAAGACATCGACCCTCAAAAGGTGTAGCACTTGAACACACTCCCATCATAAAAAGCCAGGACCCAACAAAACCAGGTATGACTGAAATCACATCCAAGCTCCTATATCATTTTTACATCACTAAGAATCGTACTTAAGCATCGGAGGAGGTGAGCTGGGCAAACACCCAACGCCTTCTAACCACTGCATGGTTGCAGGTGTTCCGACTACTGCAGTGACTCAAAGGAAGGAAATCCAAACCAACATCATCAACAATAAAACCAAAATCTAACAAAGCCAGAGAAATTGAAGAGGAGTGGAATATGCACTGGCTTATTGGTCTTCAAAATGTAAGAGCCCATATCAATTTGCCACATGCAATACTTGAGTGAACTATATAAGGACTCATCCAAACTAAACTTACATAATCTTAATTCAATAAATACCTCCTATAAGTTTTCGGAAATAAAAAAACACTTAACGCTGGTCGTGAAAAGAGGAAAATATTTAAGAGCAACAGAGGAGCAGGCGGGAAGAGGAATAAAAGAAGCAGATATCTTGTCATAAAATAATTGATTGAGTTCAAACAGTTACAATAATATCACGTACCTCAATTATTAATTATAACAATGATAATATTTACCCTATTAAATTACAAAATACTGACAAATGCTGATGCATCCACCAACAGAGCAGCATGTGTAAAGAAAAATAACAAACAGAATACGAACAGGTGTAAACTGTAAAATTAGCATCCAGGTGTAGGTACCATCGATATTTCACCCCTGTACTTAGAAATCAGAAAAAAGAACTCACCACTATTCTCCAGAAGCTTTGATGAATTCAACCTGCGAGAAGGCATAGAACTCAACAGACGCTGATAATCTTGAAGTAGAGACTGTGAGACAGGAAAACAGAAAAATCCTAAATGAAAATGAACTTATCACATCAAATGGAAGCTGAAGCAACTACTGAATGAAAAGAGTTAAGCATTGCCATTAATAGAGACATCCTGTAGCTGACAAAAATTTCCAAATGGGAATTGGAACAACACTCTAGACAAGTTAAAGGAAAGGGAAATAAACAGTCTCACCTTCGGTATGCTAGCAGTATTCCGCAACTCCTCTGTTCTACTCAACTTCATGCCAGAGAAGAGTTCATAAATTAGGCAGCCTACCAATTGCCACATCAAAAAGAATGAATAAAAAATTACAAACAAATAAAATAGGACTAGAATTGGGGTAAAAGATGTAAAGTTGTTTAAGGAGAAAAAAAAAGGAAAAGAAAAGAAAGGAAAAATAGCCGCATAGCCAAAAAAAAACACGAAAATCGAAGAAAGGGTTGTAGAAAGAGGAACAGCTTCCAAAATGAAGGGAACTAAATAGGAAGAAGAGGGATTGAAGTATGACCAATGGCTAACTTTTGTCAACTGAAAAAACATTCCATTAAGAACTTTTGCTTTCATTGAGCACTTGCATAAATATTATCCTAGTTTCGCACACTAACAATATATGCCAACGTAATAATCTTTGCTCAATAAAAATTCAGAGTTTTGAAGGATTCAAATGCTCTCTTCATTTACCAAATCACAGAGGAACCACACAGAGAATAACAAGCACAGCAACCTTTGGTCCAGTAAGCATTATCCAGCTTCAACAAACACATATCAGAGCAATCTCAGAAGTGCACACACAGACTCAAATCATATAAATCAAACATCAGGTTTGCTCCTACTCAAGACATTCAGCATCCCATTCATCCACATGATGATTATTTTGATCAATCCATCCATTCGTTAAATAACTTATTGGACAGTCTCATTGCCTGTTCAATTTACACACTTACCCAAGCCCCAAGAATCTATAGCCCAAGGTGGAGACTTTCTGATAGCTGACCAGTCAGATTTTGACAACTCCATTGGTTTGTATTGTGAACCAATAAGCCATTCATATTGCTGTGTCAAGAATAATGCAAAAGGGATGAAAGAAAATTAGCCACTAGACTATCTAATACACCATTCAGTAAAAAGCAGCAACAACATCAGCAATCGATTTGCCATAAAACATACATCGAATAAGCAAAGCGCATGCCAGATTACAAGATGTTACAGATTTGTGATCTAATCAGTTTGACAGAACAACTATCTCTACGATAAATAAAATTAAGCAAAGATAAACCTCCTTTACAAAATTCTACAAGTTGAAAGGAGAAGGCTCCATTTGATTAATTTTCATTTCAATTCCATTCCCATTTCCTGAAAATTAATTTTTTGGATTCGTTACTCAAAGCAATTTGGCATTTTCAGCCCAAAAACTCATTCGTTTTGTTTATTTTTGGAAACAAGTAAACCAAACATTTTACTCAAGATGAATTGTCAAATGAACTTATCGACTCAATAGGTCAAACTCTGCAACCCACTAATCCAAAAATATTTCATTTCAGCACAAAGCCCAAGGGAATTTTCTAAAACATTACGAGAAAATAGTTACTTTCTGAAAATATGTTTGGCTCTCACATTTTTGGAACACTTCAAGTAATGTATTATGAAAATGGATTTGTGTTTTCCGAAAATGAGAGGATAGAATTTGAGAATAGGGTAGAAAACGGTGCTGAAAATTTGGAAACATTTTCAGAAATGTTTTGAATGAGCTAAAACAAATGCATTGTCATCTTCAATCTCTGAAAACGTGAAACATATTTAGACATTGAAACCAAACATAACTGAAATGTATCCAGTCAGAACTTTCATCCGTTTCACCAAATGCTTTTATTTGCAGGGTTCAGGTTTTCTTTCATGATGCAGTATTAGATATTGCTCTTGAGCTTATTCCAAAACAGTAATTTAAGAAAAGTTTTGGAAATCTTTCTCCACTATATAAATAGAAAAAGATGCAAACATACAGCCATTATTTCGAATTTAAATAAGCTGATAGCATATTTTTTTCTACAAGATAGCAGGCTTTTCATGAAAATCTTAAGCTTTAGCCATCATTTTTCGATTTTCTTGCCCTAGGGCAAGCCAAAATTGTGTTTGTCCAATGATCCCCTGAGAAGAACTGTGGAAAAGATGGGTCAAACTGAGAACTCACGAGCATTGGTCCAGTCGAAGCTTCATTATTCCCATCAAACTCAGACAAAACATCAAATGCATGGAGTTTCCAGTCCAAAGTTTGAGTGACAACAACACTAGCCATACAAACATTACCATGAACCTGCAGCAACCAACATAGAAAACATTATCCTTGACATATATTGCCAAAATTAGGAACATAATTAAGGGGTTGGAGTGCAACACCAGAAGAATTTTTCTTTCTTGCAAAGCTAGTCATATACAGTTGGAGTACAGCCTATTCAGTTGAACTTGTCTCCAAAGGGAAATGAAACTACACAGAGAACTATCATTAATTAGATATAAGGTGCATACCAATTTACAATCATTATTTAAGAAGCTCACAGCTTTAGCTATCCGGTGCAGTCCCCATGCATAATATTCATCCCTGACACAAGATGAGAGTAAACAAATTGAATTATGGTCTAGCAAACACGAGGAAAAGATCCAAGGAAATATCTCAGAGAGTTAAACTTAATGTTCTTTTAATAAAAATAAGGTTATGGACTTCTTATACAAATGCTAGAAGTTAATGTGACTAAACCCACTAATTATAACTCATGTGACAGAACAATAACAATAGAAAGACAACCAACTTACTATATTGTTCTGATAGCAATCATAAATCACAGTCTAAGGAATCACAGCCACAAGTATAAACAATTTACATTTTATAAGTGCAAACAAAAGGAAAGCATGTCAACAACACATTAAATGCTAGAATAACAGTAAGCATGAGATTAATTCAACACTATTCACACCTTTGGCTGCCTTCTAACCCCAATTCCTTGATCTTTTCAGAAAGTGGCATAACAGGCTCAGTCACAATGTAGATAGTAACCTTTGTACCAGAACCATCCAAAGTTTCTGCCTCAGTACTGTGCAGAAATGACAAAATATTTGGATGCCTGACCTGAAAGAAGATAAACATAACCTTCAGCACTATAGAAACTGAGATTAGCGCCTAAGGAAAGATGCATATGTCTATTCATTGGACTCCAAGAAGTGGAAAAAAATGGGACAGAGAAATGAAGACATCACACAGATCAAGACATAATGATGGGATAGGAAATCATACAATCTTCTATGCAGAAGTGTCATAGGCTAATGGCTCCCCAACCTTAATTAGCCTATCTATAGGAATTCCTATGCTATATTTTCATCTTTGATGCATTAGCTTTGCCTTCTCTTTTACAAAGGTCCTTTCACCGTTTGGGGTTAATGTAATTGCAATGTAAACCATTACTTTAAGGAAAAGAAAATTTGCAGGTCAACTACCAACTAGGGAGACTAACACTCATCTTTCATCTCAAGATAAGCTCTTCACCTACATCATTAAATTATCCCTTAAAACTGTCAAGTTGCATTTCATCTATTAGCTATTAGTTACTGTGAATATATAGTTCGTGCCAAATCTTAAACTGAGTAAAAGAGCATGAGCAAGTTCGACATCAGACACCACTAATTGGCCTTTTTTTTGGGGTGTGTGTGTGTGTGTGTGTGTGCATAGTGAGGAGGGAGGAGGGAGGAGGGAGGAGGGGAGATTGTAGCTGGGCAATCATTTTTTTTTTCTCAGGAAAAAAAAGGGAAAAATCGTCCACCAGCAACAAAAGTATCATTCTGAAATTGGGGATGCATAAATGACATTTATATTCAAATTAAAATTCAAAAATTATATGGGTTTAGTCAATCAGAAATTAGAGCATGAACCATAGGATTGAAGTTCTGCATAGAATACTGATGTAAAGGTAGCATTATATCAACAACTCTGAGAACATAGAGATCATTAGAGAGAAATATTTAATGATAAAGACATCTCAGGAGGATAGAGTGCAAGAAAATCAACATAGCCAGGAATTAAGCATACACAGGCTTTTTTCAGGTTGGCCCTCAACATTACACAATGTGAGTCAATAAATTAAACAAAAAAAGGCATTTCAAAAGCTATTCAAAATGTGCACCAAAGCTCCCATAGGGCACAACCACAAGGAAAGGAGGAGAAACACGCTAGTCGAATTCTTGAATAAATTGAGATTCAGAAATTGGTTCACACCTAAACTAGCATTGGTGGTCGCCATTCAAGGATGCTAGGGAAAGAACAAGGAATATTAATGTTATCTTGGAACTGAAACACATCCATTAGAAGCTCACCGTTCGAAGGCGTTTGACACCATTACGGCCAGCAACTAAATGCCCATCGTTCACGTTGCTCCCTGACAGAGAAAAAATGGAGACAGGAGCCCCATCATCCTGTTGAATAAAAGGAAAACAAAAGAAAAGACAATAATTAAAGACCTTGTCCATGATCACAAAAAAACGCTGATTCAGAAGCTTCAACAAAATTTCAACAAGAAGAATATGCTCAGACTTCCAAACAAAGGCGAATACAAAATAATAGTACAAACTATCTAAGCAGCGTAATCGACTACATCCACTGTATGAGAGATGAGAAAGCAAACTTTTTTTTGAAGCAAAAAGGAGTATGAATTAATGATAATCAGAGTGATACAGTTTGTTCAAAAAAATAATTATCTGAATTAATGATAATCAGAGTGATATAGTTTGTTCAAAAAAATAATTATCTTATTTCATTTCTCTCTCCCCCACTCTTCTCAATTTTTTTATCTTCTTCGTTTCTGTTTTTTGCCTTCATGGGACATAAAAATGCTTCACCATATAAAAGCTAACACATATAGCAAATCAAGTTCTCATAACAGATGTTGCAGAAAGAAAGCTGCCTTCAACTACAATGCATAATCATGCAACATTTATACAAATGAGCGGTATAATCAACTATAAGAGATCAGTAATAACAACCTACATTGAATAAGGCGGGAGTGGATGAAGGTTGCGAGAGCATGAGCGTGCAAAAGTAGAAAATTTTGTGAGTGCAGAGTGGTTTAGAGTGTGAAGTAAATTTATTTTATTATTATTATTACAATTATTATTGTTATAACATTATTATTATTAAATGGCAAACTTTAGCAATTACTGCTTAATCATTACTATAGCTCTATACTATGACATAATTACATTTTGGCCCAGCAACCTTGGTTCAAATCCTTATTAAACCTTCATATCTCCAAGTAAATAAAATAATTAGTAACAAAAGTAGGTGGGGTAACGAAACCTAAAACTTTCACCCCACTCATTCATCCCGCTGCTGCCTTTCGTTGCCTGTTCATCCAGCCGCTACTGGTGCATCCTTCCCTTCTTCTCTTTCTTTTTTTCCCCTTTATTTTCCTTCTTAACTTATAGAGAAACTCGTATTCCTTATCTCCACCATTCACACTCACCATCACTGAACCATTATCTAATCTCAAAAAAAAGTTCTGGAGTGCAACCACAACATTGAGTGTCCGTCAAATTTGTATTCATCAACCATCAACACCATCATTGTCTTCGTTTTTCTTTTATTCGCCGTCCTTCTGGTGCTAGATTGTAAATTAAGATTTTTGGGGCATCTTGGAGCGGCGCTCCAGCTCTCAGTTCACTAAGTTGCGACCACACCAGAGCGGCATCCCACGTGCGCAAATTATGTGACCTAGATGACAACTGAAACGTAGAGAGAATCAGGAGCCCATAGGTCAAAATATCAACTTGGGTCCTGACCAACTGTGATACATATAAATGTCAAAGAATTCAGTTTTAAAAAATCAGCTCTTATAGGCGTGTCAAAAGATCCCTTAGTCGGTTAGTCCTTTCAGTAACTGTTTTATAGAATTTAAATTATCCATTAGCCACAATAAAATATTTCAACCAAATATATCCACAACTCAATCGTCAATGGAACCTATCTAACCCTTAAGTCCAAGTCTGAAAAGAAGGCTTCAAAAGGGACACCCGTAGGGGCACAGTCACCCAAACTGACCAGAACTCAGAGGGCGTAGGTAGGACTCTTTTGTGAGTACAATTTATTAATCAAAATGTCACTGCAAAACAACAATTCTCAAGATTGAGGGTATATAGTGATGAGTGGAACTACAAAATAAACTGATGAACCAATGCATGTAGTAGCACTGGTAATGGGGATGATGCTACAGAAGGAAGGCAATTGTACTGACGAAAGTGCCAGTGGCACTCTTATCTCAACCCGTCAGCAGCCATCACCTTGGACAATTAATTGACATAGTAGAATCTGGGAAAGTAACAAACCTTTGTCAGCCACTACCAATACCTAGCTGTTAGCTAATAGTAACCACTTCCAACTGCCATAACTGCCAAGACACATAGTTCTATTTTTGGTTTCCTTCTTCTTCTTTATCTCTTTGGCGGGAATTTATTCACAAGGTTATAGCCAGAAGATAACTATACTCAAGGGAGGAGACAGGTGATAATCAACATTATATTCAACAGGTGGCAAACCGAATTATTGTGCAAAGAATGCCAAAATTGGCAGAAAAAGTTTCAGGGTTAATTGGATAGGGGAAGGTAAAATAATTTTAACATGTTATTGAAACATGTTGAAAGATAGGCATATTCAAGAGAAGGTATTGAGGGAAACTAAAGTATTGAAATGCTCTAGCGTGCTCAGTTCAGATTGGGGACTTCAATGCCCAGTCGATCGACTCAAGCCGAATAATGCCGTCATCGAAGGGTCAGAGAATGAAATATTCAGTTAAACCATCTGCTTGCAGCCAGCCGAGATTCAAGTTTAGAAAACTCAGAACACCAGCCTGACAGAAATATATAAATAGATGTTCACAGGAATACCAGTCTAACAGCAATATATAAATAGATGTTCCGTAAATTATTAAAATTAATTTTTACTAATTTAGGCATATAAAACTTGATACTAACAGCCAAGTTGTAAACTGAAATGCAACTTACTCATCTAAATAAGAACATAAACAAAAAAGAGCAAAAGTTTCTCTTAAGCTCTAATTTGCTCATTTCATGATACATTCTCAACTCATGAAAATCAAAATCCAAATTTTAAGAAAGGCTTAAACTGCAAGAAATTGTCAAACCCTCAACAATCCAAGCTGATGACAAAATGCAATTTCAATCGCCTGCTGGGACAAGCAAGGGTGGTAAGAACCAAGAATGGCACTACTGTCAACAGAATAGCTATGACACCCCCACCCCACCCACCCAACACAACAAAATTCTTCTACCATCAGACACCCTATCGTGAAGGGAGACAAGGGAAGAAAGAAAATTACTAATTTCATGTAGGTAGAAGAAAGAAATTGCCTAATAAAGAATATAACGTGATATTAACGCTGATTTTACAACTAATCTCAGTTACCTATACACTCTCCTACAACATGATTGCAAGTAATGGTGATAAACCAACACATGTTGTAAAAGATTCTAAGTATTGGATTCTAACACAGTACTAAATCAAATAGAATAGCAACATGAGTGTCCAGTCCTCTTAAGGTAAGTCATAGACCATTCAAGCTCTACATCATTGGAGTTTGAAAAACGTTTCAAGATTCAACGTATTTAAATTCCTAAAAATCATATGTTTCTGGTCATTTCTCGTTGGCAGACATTACGATAGACTTGATCTAATAGAATAAGCATCTTCATAGTGTGCGTCAGTGACTAGTCACATTTAAAAGGGGAAGTGCTCAGTGGCACAATCTCCACTCCACAAGATGGACATTGTGCCATCAAAACTTGCCAACTCCTTTTACTCAGTAACATAAACATAAAGCAATTGATAAGGACATAAATAACCGTGATAGCAGAAATCTAGAAATATGCATATTTTTGTATTCACTCGCTCAAAAATCATCTAGCAAAACAAGAGGTTGGAATATCTAAAAAGAATATGTTCTGAACATTAATAATCAATGAGAATAAAATTAACTAATGGGTAACAAGAAAGAGTTAGAACAAGTTATAGCACCAATGAAGCCAATACATTGATTTACAGAATTCAACAAAACAAAATTGGATTTCTGGATGATAGGAAATGCCCAATAGGATTTGCATTTATCCAACCTACTTCTTGTTGTTTTCTTGTTCTGAAAGTCAAATGTGGGACAGAGATGGAAATTTACTCGCAAGCGTGTGCTGCTAAGGTATTCTTCGAACTTCGTAACTGATTACAAGTACTTTCAACTACAAACCTCAAACAGTTGAAACAATAGCTATAATACTTAAGTCAACAAAGCCTTGTAGCTACGCTTATTTGAGGAACAAGAAGTTAAATGCAATAGAATAATCATATTAAAAATAAGCCAGTTATTATTGAACCAAAAATGCACTCCACTGTGGAATCTTTTCCCCCCTTCTAACAGAAGGCATAGCAGAAGCTGAAAATTTCCACAAACACTACACTCAGTTTGAGCCTTTACTACAATTAATCTCATTAATTGGAAAACATGTACATCTAATGCCACATAGACATCCTGAGATTGGCAACTTCATGTTCTGCAAACTAAATCCGATCCAATAAACCAAAAACTTTACAAAGAACTATTTTTTTTTTCATCCCTTCCAGTTCCATTGTCCTCAAGCACTTTCCGCATAAAAAAGCAAAGCAACACTCCAAGAAACAATTAAGCTTCGCACCAGCAACATTGATCTCACGATATAAGAACTTAACAACGCAAACTTGAGAAAAATCGGAAAGAAAACCACTCAAATTGAATCAAAATCCAGCAACTATAAACAACTCACGTAACGAGCATAAAAACGGAATAGAAAGAAACCTTGGAGGTTCCACGGTAGTGTACCCAGGAGCCCCACGCTGAAGAGTACGGCTCCCCGATGTTATACGGCAGATCCTTGAGGCCCGCACCCGATCCGCCAACCACTCCTTTCAAGAATTTCAGCATCGTCGTTCAGAGCCCGGCCCGATCAAGGAGAGGGAGAGAGAGAGTCGATCTACTCTGCTCTGAAAGGGGGATTTGCGGGAGAAGGGGAGGGACTGTACGCTGCGGTGACAGAGTGCGAAACAGAGGATAGATTTTTAAAAAAGCGTTAAAATGGAGAAATTGAATTGATCACCCGTGATTCTCTGCTTGGAGATGTATAGTAGCTCCCTGTTCCTCAAGGGTGTGGTACTATCGACTGATTGACTCGGAATGATGGTCCAACGGTGTTGATGGGTTATGAGATACGGCTGCAGGAAAAGGTGGGGAGAAGTAAATAAGAAAAACAAAAATTAATAAAATGATTTTAATGAAAAATAATTTTAAAAGAAAACATTATAAACATTATAAGTAATAATTAAATATAGAGGTATTTGTTTTAATTAAATACAACATGTTTTTTAAAAATATTTTTTTTTAGATGTGATGTATCATCACTCATAGTTGTTGTCTAATAAATATTTCAAAAAAACAAAAAAAAAATGCATTACAAAAATAGTCAAAACGTCTTACTTTAATATTTATTTTTCCATTTTGTGTGTTCATTCACATGCATTAATTTCAGAAAACAAAGATTTGAAGCGTGTTTGTATTAGCTTTCATCTATCAAATATTTTGATGCTCACTAGGGAAAAGATTAATTTTTAGAAAAGTGTGTTATTTTTTGTATGATAAGGTGTGTCCACAAATTTTTTACATCTGTTCATGTATTTGCAATTTTTAAAAATGAATTATTTGCGACAAGTTCGGAGGGTTATGAGTTGTTTCAAGTAAAACCCTTCTGTGCTTAAATCAATAAATATTCGAGAGAATAAATATTAATTCAAAGCATAAATTAAAATGACGTATTGTATAAATGTGGATTAAGGTTATTTACAATATTTTCATAATCGAATTGGTGATGAAATCAGTTTGTTAAAATTAACGGTTCAACCGGTCGGATCGGTTCAACTGGCGATCGGACCGGTTTAATAAAAATTAATTTTATTTTTTTATTTTTTTATATAAAATGATAAATAATAGATTAATTTTTATGTAATATATTTTAAATGTAAAAATAAATAAATAGTTACATAAAAACACATACAACAAAATACAAAATTCAAATAATCACATAAATATAACAAAATATCAAATTTAAACTTTTATAAAAATTTAAAATAAAAAATTAAAAAAAAATATAAAAACCGGTCAAAATCGATTTTGGCCAATTTTGACCGGCCAAACCGATCAAAAGGGTTTTTAAACAAAATCGGACCGAACCGACCTCAAGTTCTCGATTGAACCGATCGATCCGATCCAATTTTAAAAATATTAGTTATTTATATATGTTCATTTTGGGACATGCCCCTTTAATATAATATGAGTCTTTATGGGCATGAATGTCTTGTAGGGCGGATGCTTTGCAAGGGCACTTGAACCTCTTATTGAATTTGTACTATCAACTCATTTATGGATCTGAATTAATTATTTATAGAACTAAAATAAAAATATAATAAATAAAATAAATAAAATAAATATAATTTTCATTCACATCAAAGTGTAAATATTTTTTTCTTTTTCTTTTTTTTGAATTAATAATAAAATAAGTATTGATTTTTTAAAAAATGAACGATTGAATACAACTTTGAATCTTTTATTTTATTTTAATATTTTATTTTTTATTTTATTTTATATATGCACATTAAGTATATATAATTTTTACATCTAAGTATTTACGATCCCTGTCCCCGACTACTTAATCTTGTCCATAATCTATTGTCCCTCTATTTTAGTTGATTGATGATCCCCAACCTCAACAAATATAATATTAATATCAATTTTACTATTTTAGTATTTTTTTTATTTTATTTTATAATTTACTCTTAAAAATGATTGTAAAGAATTTGTGGTATCGCATTATTATTTTAAATAAAATAATAATTTTAAAAGAATATTTTAATTTTAGAAAATGCAACAATATTCATAGATGTCCAAAAAAGTAATGTTTTAAAAATTAGATTGGACCGGTCAATTCAATTAGTATAATTGTCAATTCAAATCATTTTGAGTATAAAAAAATCAAAAATCTTGCCAATCGGCCAAAAAATTGATCAAAACAGTAAGAAATTTCTTCTTTTATTTTTTATTTTTTATTTTTTATAGAAAACTTAAACATAGTATTTTGCTATATGATTATTTTAATTTTAATTTTTATTAACTATATTTTTTTAATTAACGATTATTATTTTTTACACTGAAAATAATTATTACTCTATTTCATTATTATTTTATATAAATAATAAAAAATATAATTATTTTTTATTATATTAATCGAACCAATAATCAAATTATGAGCATCCAAATTGCTTGGGTAGATTAAAAAAAAACTGAAAAAAAAAAGTACCATCATTTAATTTGTCATTTGGGAAAGAGGAAATTAATATTATTGAGAAAAATTGTGGTTCGTTTTATAGAAATGGAAGACGGTGTGCGTGGGTGCTTCTTCTTGCAAAATACTTCTGAAATTAATAAAAATCAATTCGAATTAGTCCCACAATTTTGACCTTATCGATTATGTCCTATTACTCCAAATACTACAAAAAAGAAAAAAGAAAAAAGAAAAGTCGTAGTTGCAATAATTACACTTGAAGCCTTCTACACATAATAGTCCAATTTTGTCACAGAAAAGCAGATATTTGAATAACATTAATCAATGTTCTGTCTCCCTATTAGACTACAAAGTTTTGAGAAACAATGTGGGGCGTATTAGAGATTAAATCCATTTCTTTTTCAAATTCATTAGATGCAATAAAAGGAATAGTTTCATTAATATTGATTTTTGGGTTAATTGCAATTTTTGCACCATGCAAAAATAGAAATGTTCAAAAGGCCCTTTTTTTTAAATAAAATGTCAGATAGCTTTCCTAAACTTTAAAAAAAAATGTACATCAACTCCCTACATATGAATTAACCATATATATAATTTGAAAAGACTAAAACCCTCACTCACTACCTCGGTGTATTTTTAGTCCTATTTTTCTTTTTCATTTTTACATTTTTGTTCGTCATTTTTTTAATTGTATCTTTTTAAAATGCTTTTGTATTTTCATAGCAATGTTGTTTTTTTGAAAATTTTGATTTTAACATGAAGTAAATTGCAATTAATCCATTGATATCGGGATCTTTTTAAGTTTCCAATTATTACGAGGGGTAAATTTCTATTTATCCCTTTGTATTTTTGAAATATGAGTATTACACCTTATTTTTTGGGGAAAAAAGGCACATAA
Source organism: Paulownia fortunei (assembly GCA_019321725.1). Classification (NCBI taxonomy): domain Eukaryota; kingdom Viridiplantae; phylum Streptophyta; class Magnoliopsida; order Lamiales; family Paulowniaceae; genus Paulownia; species Paulownia fortunei. The sequence goes on along the minus strand of CM033114.1, from coordinate 4,928,846 downwards.
CTTTCTTGTATTTAAAACAAAAAAGAAGGGAAAATAACACCTAATTCACTTTTTACCATATATTTGAATAAAAATCAACCATCTCACCCTTATACATATGCAATGAATTTTTTAACTTTATTTTTCATAGTTCATAATTATTACATTTACTAATAACACGTATGTTATTCCAAAATATATTTTAATACAAATATTTTTTACTTATAAATTTATTCTTTATATTTACAATAAAACTAGTGATATATATTAGCATATTGAAGTTGAATATGCTTGTAGTATAATAAAATTTTGACAATATACTTAATATATTTTTATTGACAATGTATGAGATAAAATCTTAAAATTTATAACATTATATTTTTACTTGATTATTCAAATTATCTTGAATAAACTAAAGTTAATAAAAAAAATCACAATTTTAGAAAAAATATATATTATTAATGAGCATATATTCTACGTATGTATATTTAATGTTATCACCCTAATGTTTATTAAAAGAGACAATAAATAACATATAATTCCTCATCTTATATATATATATATAATGGTAACTTTTTCATTTTTCAATTTAACAAGTGACAAAAGTTGAAGTGTGTATTATATTTGCCCTTTCTCTGGAAACATAAAGGGTGTGATGTCTTTTATCAAAATATGGGAGGTAATGTGCCCTTTTTAAAAAGATATAGGGAGATAAAAAGTTATTTACCCAAAGTACGTAGGATAGCGATGGAGTGGATTTTGATCAAATTCGAAACCCGTCTCATTAAGAATTTTTAGAATTCGGATTTGACGTATTAAAAATATTTTATTATTTAAAAAATATTAAAATATATAATTTTAAAATAATACACTGAAACTTTATAAATATGTAAATATTTTTTAAAAAAATATCACAAATATATATAATAAACTTCTTAAAAATAAAAAAATTAAATGTAATGAGTATATTTAAAAATAAAAATCCTAGACCACTGCTGAATCAATTTGTAATAGTAAATTTTTTTTCAATCAAGACGAGTTGAAATTTGAATCTACCTAATTACCATCTCTATCCAGGTTAGGTCATGTTCTATCATAAATATAATCACTAATTTCTTTTGAAAAAGATCGCTTAATGTTAATCTGTGCGATCAGTAGAGATCAATAGGAGAATCGTCTTCAAATATGACTTTGTCCAAATTTAGATGATCCAGCACTTGAAAGGCCTCTTCAATGGCCCTAAGTTCCCACCCAGAGCCCACCCCTCTCAAAATTCTTAATCAATTAGCACCAAATTGTGTACCTCGTATGAGGAACATAATGATGAAGACTTAGTCAAAAGAAGACAAATAGACCTAAGTATATGAAATTACTTTTACAATGCAAAGTGTATGAAATTATTTGTAATACATAAGTTAGCCCCTTTTTTTTCTTTTTGCAAAGAACAAAAAAATATACTGATTAATTAAGTATAAGTGATGAGCAAATTCGAATGAAAAAAAAAATATAGATTAGTAGTAGTCATGAGATCCAAGAATCTGACTTTTTTGTGGACCAAATTATAAGTTACTTGAATTTCCATATCCAGAAGGTCCAATCAACATAGGCAGTCAAGTGTTCAACCCTCCAACCCAAGAACATCTAATTTATTCACTAACCACTTATAGTAAATTTTCTATAAAAAATAAATTAAATGAATTATTTCAACTATTTATAGTGGTAAGTTTTTATTTTAATTTTGTAATACATTTTATATTTCATACAATATATCCACTTTCAATATTTCTTTACAATTAATCATATAATATGTCACGCATATATAATATGAAATATAAAATATAACACCAAAAACTGGAATAAATGATACGGGATCATACAGTCACACCTTCAAACTTAGGAAAATTCTTCATGGTCCAAACATTTTTGTTTCAATGAGGCCAGGTCTTCTCGTGGACTTCTGGGGTAGAATTGAAGATGAAAAATTGCCAGGAATTAAGACCAATGACTTAGTCATATTTTCCTAAACCTTTCTTCTACTCACCGTGTTCAACATATGCAAAATACTTTGAATATTAGTTTTCCATATTCTTTAGACCAGTTTCCATATTTATATCCCACCAATATACTGTCCAAAAATCCAAAATAAAACGACCAAAAAAATCCACGAAAAATAGTACAGAAAAAAAATTAAACACATTCCCAACAAACATGGAGGAAATCTTAGCGTTGATGTTATATGGGTGCAAGTTGGCTAAAGACCTGGAACAGAACCTTCCAATGTTGGCCAACCAGCCAGATATGTTTCTGATTTCTTGTGAAGAAATTGTTAGAGTTTTTAGTAACATTAAAGATAGATTAATTTCTCATGGGCAGATGAGTGTTCTGAGGCAGCCCCACGAATTGCAACAGCTTGATGATCACATTGGTGCTGGAATTCAAGAATGGCTGAGAACCGGCGGCACCACCACTACTACCACCACCACTAGTCGTGAGCCGATGGATTTGCTCAATGCTCAGGCAATTCTTGGTGATAGGAGCAAGCATCAAGAGTACCCGGAAAGTGCTAAAATGAAAGGAATGCTGCTCCAACAGCAGCAGTCGTCGGGCCTGGAATTCATGGTGAGTGGTGGAAGGGATGTGAGTCGAAGTTTGTGGGGTGCCGCCGTTGGAGAGATTAAGCCCTTAATAGATGCACCGGATTCCAGCAGAGCTTCACCTTCGCAGAGACAAAGGAGGAGGTAAGAAATTTCTTACGTGGAAAATGTGCATATCTATATGACTAGGTTGTTATTTTTACACCATAAACTTATAGAGTCTAAGGTAGGGACATTAAGCTTTAACAAACTTCATACGCTAGTGTTGCCATATTGTACTTTATTCCTGTTGCTTTCTTGGAAAGAAGCAATCATCTGTGCTGCATTGAGTTTCCAAGAAGTTGGGCTAACTAGTATTTGTCTTTAGATTTAATTATCATCTTTGACAAAGTTATGGTATGTTTTTGCCAAGAAATTGCGCTAACTAGTGTTTCGTAATGTTGAATCCATGTTGTATTGGTGCATATTTAATTTACATTGCACACACACACTATATATATATATATATATATTGAATGTTGTGTTAAATATTTTATTTTTTATTAAATGAAACATTTGACACAAGATGCATACATTGAATATGTTATGTACACATATCGACATGTCAACCCCATACTATGAGTGTGTTTTGGCTAAGTTTCGTAAGGAAATATCTTACAACTTCTTAGGACATGTTATAATTAAGAGGGCATTAAAGTTTAAAAGATATTGTTAAAGCTTATTTAAAAATAAAAGATACTAATTGCTAAAGTGAACTTTGGTCATCTTAGTTTTCCAAAGAAGAGTTAGTAAAATCCTAAAATAAGGTGGGAGTTACAATACTATTTCATTGACAAAGTTCAGAAACTCTAAAAATCTTATATTGGAACCTCATCTTCTCCTTCTCAACCTTTTTTAAATACTTAATAGTACCAACTTAGATTATGTTAAAGTTGAAAATATTTTGACTGAAAAATAATTTTAGCCAACGATCTCCATACAAATCATACCCGTTATGCATATCATACAACATTAATCACACACACACACACACACATATATATGTATATGTATACGTATATGTATATATGTATATATGTATGTATATGTATATGTATATGCATCTTATACGATTCAAATTACAGAAATTAAGCTTGTGAAGTTTGAATTCTACTGAGACTACCTTCTTATATTATTCAAAAATTACTACCAAGTGATGATAATTTCTTATCCTTTGATTGAACAAATCAGAAAGGATGAAGGTTATAAAATAGTCAAGAGGGTTCCTGCTCCTCGGATGGGAAATCTTGATCTTCCTCCAGAAGATGGTTATACTTGGCGAAAATACGGTCAAAAAGAGATCCTCGGATCCACATATCCAAGGTAACATTTATTTACTAGATTTTCTACAATCACACACATTGTTTTTTATGAGTTAATTATTCAATATTATTACCATGCACTATGCATGCATTATATTGGTTCAAATATTATGGGCAAGTCCAATGACTTGAAAGTGTCAAAGGCATGCTTTCCTTTTCATGGTTTTTGAGACCTCTTGAATTGGAAACTGAAGTCGCGGTGCACTGAACATGATTCTAAGTATAATTGCAGCAAAAGCAGGGTAAATCTTTCAATTTCAAGAGGAAGATCTGGTTTTTTGACAAGTTGAATAAACTGAAGTTGACTTTTGAAAAATTAAAGAAAGTGATAAAACAGCTTTGAATTAAAATAGAAAACCTGATAACTGAAAAGGGATTCTCATAAATTAGTCTGAATTTTATATTTTAATTTGGTGTTATATTTTATATTTTATATCATTTTTTTTTCAATTTAGCGTGAATTGCATATACTTAATATGCATATGTAAAGTGAAATGCGGAATTAAATACAAAATTAGAATATAAGATTCGAATTACTTATAAATATGTTAAGAGATTTCATTATTTCAAATTTTCAAGCATGAGTTTTGAACCATTTTTAATTTCTAATGTCTTAAATAGTTAATGCTTTAATTGCTACCTAGGATAATTTATTTTGATTTTTATGTAGAGGCATATAGATAAGCCTAAAAAAAGGTTGGGTCAGGTTTTGGTTGGTCTAAATTCAAACCCGACTTAGACCCAAATTCAACCTGTTTAATTTTTTATTTTTTTTAAAAATTTTATTATATATATTTATATGATTTTTTTAAAAAATAAATTTATTTTAAAAAAATTAATACTAATATTTTTAAAAATATAATTTTAATAATTTTTAAATTATAAAATAATTTTAGCGGATCTAACATATTTATCTATTGAGTTTGAATTTGAATCCTTAAAATTCTTAACATCGGGTCTCTCGGGTGCAAACAACCTGACACCATCCTACTAAAAAAACTCAAATAGGATTTCTATTTTCATATTTTTAGATTATTGAAGGTGCTGATTTATTGTATTTACTTTTAATTATTTACAAATTACAAAAACAATATTCCGAAATCTCACATAATAAAAAAGACTATAATACCCTCCTCGTAACCTAATTCAATAAAATTTTGTTCACCAAACTTCAATATATATATATATATATATAATTAAAAGTAAATACAATTTTGAGATATATATATAATTATTTACAAATCACTCTCACATAATCAAAAAGACTATAATACAGTGAACAAAATTTTATTGAATTAAGTTATGAGGAGGGTATTATAGTGTTTTTGATTATGTGAGATTTCGGAATATTGTTTTTGTAATTCGTATATATATATATATATATCAAAATAAACATTTGCTAAATGTTATATATATCAAAATAAACATTTGCTAAACGTGGGCCTGAAATCCAATTACAGGAGTTACTACAGGTGCACCCATCAAAAATTCTATGAATGCCCCGCCAAGAAGCAAGTCCAGCGATTAGAGGATGATCCCTTCACATTCGAGGTCACCTATCGAGGCACCCACACCTGCCACATGTCTTCCACCGCCCCATCAGCCGCCGTGCCACTGCCAGAACAAGGGCCATTGCCACCAACCACCATGCACCCATCACTACCCTTTTCTTCCTCACTCCCTACTACTCGGTGGCTCTCCATGCAAATCTTTCACGCTGGGAGCAGCGGCGGTGCAGCTGGCCCGTCCGCCGCCAGGTTTCCTGACTACCAGTTGCCGGTGGCGGATATGGCTGATGCAATGTTCAATTCTGGCAGCAGCAGCAGCAATAGCATGGATCTCATCTTCTCTTCCATGGATGACAAGTGGGATTCAGAGGAAAAGAAAGATTAAATTAATTTTATTAAAATTAAAAATTAAAAGATTTAGTGATGTGACAAAGAAGATTAATTATTTCGTATTAAATAGTATAGTCTAGTTAACCTTTTAAATTAGAAATTAAACTTTAGGAGGGGAATCTGGCCAACAAATTTCTAGTATTTCTGATTGTAAGTTTTGTACTTGATTGGATTCATTCAGTTTTGTTGTTTCTTGAAATTGACAATAATTGGTGCAATTGTGCCTTGTCTATTTTCATCAAATTGAGTATTTTTAAGTTGTGAATCATCAGTTTTTGATAGATTTTCTTGTTGTCTAAAGATTAACATATATATATATGTATTATATATATATATATATATATATATATATATATATTTCTACTCTCATACTTTTCTTAATTTATAGAAATGATGGGACCGAAAAGGCGACAAATTTTAATAGGAACTTTTAGGGAAAAAAAGCTATTCAAACAGGTAAGTTTAAGTAATATTAAATAGTGAAAAAGTGGCTGTGGCAGAGAAATTTATTTATAATATGTGGCCAAAAAATTTAAAATTGAATTTCATTTTCATGAACAAATTCAAAAAATTTATAAAACTTTACAGAAAAATACTTTAACATATAATCGAACTTTAGAGCCCAACAAATACAGACAGTATAATAGAAATACACTAAATTTGTTAGAAATAATTAAAAAAAAATGGTCAGATAGTGAGCCAAATAAATATACGTTGAGATGAAAAACAAGTTTTTAGGACTAGATATCATAATCACACCCTCACGGGTACGGTATGATTGATATTTGAGAATGAAATGAAAATAAAATGAGCATTTTTGAGTCTATTCTTATTTATATGATTAATATAATTTGGGGTTAGAAATATTCATTTTAATATGAATTCTCATTCCCAAAAATGTAGAGATTCCCTTCCTTTCTCAAGGGTTTCACTATTTTCAATCACTTATGAATGAAAATATATTTGTTTTTGACATAATTATCCATCTAATTATAACAAAAGTATTGAATAAATTCAAAACTCGACTCATCAAAATTTTTATGAACTTGAAATTTCTATATATGAGAAAATAATGCTATTAATAAAAAATAATTATTTATATTTTAATTATTAAAAATTAAATTTTTAAATATATTTATTACTTTTTCATTATTAGCTGCTCATTAATTTTATATTATTATAATAAGAGTATTATATTTATATTTTTAGTATATATGCAATGCGTAATTATATATATATATATATATATATATATATAAATTTATATCACATAGATACATACATTATAAATAAAAATATATATATGTAATATTTTAACGTGTCGTATTCAGTTCCTATCCAAATCTTAAAAAAAATAAAATTTGAGACTTGCTCTGATGACTCATTTGTCGATCTTTTGTATTTTTTTAAGAAAATATGTTAGTGTAAGATTTTATCAATTTTCTATATATATGTATATATATTATTTAACATCCATCAAAATAATAATAATGACTCATTGATGCACAACATATTGGATATAATTTTATTTCATAAATTTTCTATTAAAGGTTATTTTGCTTTTTAAAATTGTTTTATTCCATTTCTACCACTCATTTCTAATTATCAATCATAAGAAATCAAACAAAAAAAGACAATTTTATTTCTTTCTCATTCTTTATATATATTAAGCATAGAAATTGGTATACACATATCATTCCATTTCTATTATTATTTTATTTCTAAATTCATTCTATTCCTATCTAATTCCATTCCTTCATACCGGGCTCTAAAGTATTTCGATGGTGCATTGTAAATTTTACGAATTAAGAGTGTAATATATCAAATAGGCCGATTTGGAGGGTGTAAATCGCAAATTTCTGATATTATATTGAGATAATAACCAAAAATTCCTAAGACTTGAAACTAAAATTAATATATATATATATATATATATATATATAATATATATATATATATTTCTACTCTCATACTTTTCTTAATTTATAGAAATGATGGGACCGAAAAGGCGACAAATTTTAATAGGAACTTTTAGGGAAAAAAAGCTATTCAAACAGGTAAGTTTAAGTAATATTAAATAGTGAAAAAGTGGCTGTGGCAGAGAAATTTATTTATAATATGTGGCCAAAAAATTTAAAATTGAATTTCATTTTCATGAACAAATTCAAAAAATTTATAAAACTTTACAGAAAAATACTTTAACATATAATCGAACTTTAGAGCCCAACAAATACAGACAGTATAATAGAAATACACTAAATTTGTTAGAAATAATTAAAAAAAAATGGTCAGATAGTGAGCCAAATAAATATACGTTGAGATGAAAAACAAGTTTTTAGGACTAGATATCATAATCACACCCTCACGGGTACGGTATGATTGATATTTGAGAATGAAATGAAAATAAAATGAGCATTTTTGAGTCTATTCTTATTTATATGATTAATATAATTTGGGGTTAGAAATATTCATTTTAATATGAATTCTCATTCCCAAAAATGTAGAGATTCCCTTCCTTTCTCAAGGGTTTCACTATTTTCAATCACTTATGAATGAAAATATATTTGTTTTTGACATAATTATCCATCTAATTATAACAAAAGTATTGAATAAATTCAAAACTCGACTCATCAAAATTTTTATGAACTTGAAATTTCTATATATGAGAAAATAATGCTATTAATAAAAAATAATTATTTATATTTTAATTATTAAAAATTAAATTTTTAAATATATTTATTACTTTTTCATTATTAGCTGCTCATTAATTTTATATTATTATAATAAGAGTATTATATTTATATTTTTAGTATATATGCAATGCGTAATTATATATATATATATATATTATATATATATATATATATATAATATATATATATATATATATAAATTTATATCACATAGATACATACATTATAAATAAAAATATATATATGTAATATTTTAACGTGTCGTATTCAGTTCCTATCCAAATCTTAAAAAAAATAAAATTTGAGACTTGCTCTGATGACTCATTTGTCGATCTTTTGTATTTTTTTAAGAAAATATGTTAGTGTAAGATTTTATCAATTTTCTATATATATGTATATATATTATTTAACATCCATCAAAATAATAATAATGACTCATTGATGCACAACATATTGGATATAATTTTATTTCATAAATTTTCTATTAAAGGTTATTTTGCTTTTTAAAATTGTTTTATTCCATTTCTACCACTCATTTCTAATTATCAATCATAAGAAATCAAACAAAAAAAGACAATTTTATTTCTTTCTCATTCTTTATATATATTAAGCATAGAAATTGGTATACACATATCATTCCATTTCTATTATTATTTTATTTCTAAATTCATTCTATTCCTATCTAATTTTCCTCCTTCGTACCAATCGGCCTCTAAAGTATTTCGATGGTGCATTGTAAATTTTACGAATTAAGAGTGTAATATATCAAATAGGCCGATTTGGAGGGTGTAAAGTGCAAATTTCTGATATTATATTGAGATAATAACCAAAAATTCCTAAGACTTGAAACTAAAATTAAAAAATATATATATGGGTCTATTTTAGAGAATTTATTATAGACGTTGGAAAGGCAATTTTCAGATTTAATTAAGGGTGAGCCAACTAGCCATGTTAAATTCTTATCAGTGGCTAAGAAAATTCGAACCATTGGACGCCGCACTGTCCCGCCCTATCCAATTAGTTAATTTCCTCACCAAACATAGTACTATTTTTTGTAGAAGAGAAAAGTTGACCCAGCTCTTCGGTCTCTTCGGTTCCATGTTTTTTTTTTTTTTTCATATACTATACAATTATGAGCAAAATGAGTTCCATTCAAAGTAATTATTTTATACTAAACTCTGATTGTATGGTCCTACCGTATAATAATTGCTCTATAGCGAAATTCAACTGTAAATTTTCACTAAAATTCGAACTCCATCCTCCCGCGAGTAATATGTTAATTGATCCAACAGTTAAAGCATGGCCCGAAACTTCAAATCCCATATTTTCTCTATATCTATAGTAGTATTTACCTTAAATTTTTGGAAGGACCGAGTTCAATATATTTGGTTCATTTATTATTATTAAATTAAAGAGAATGAATAATAAAAATCACTCTTATTTGATAATTCAATGACTATCACTAGATTGTGTGCAATTTTCATCCCAAGGCAAAGATTTGACTTAGAGAGAAAATGTCAAGTATTTTTTTTATTATAATTAATTCTTTTCTTTCCCTTTTGGAAAAAAACAAAAATTGATTATGTCTAGATAAGAATTAAGTTCAGACTTCACCTATTTATTGAACTCAAAATTAGTACAATTGGGCCATGAACCTTTTTCTTTGGGAGGATTATTCACAAAATACTAAGAAAATAAATGAGCCACAAACATTTTTTGTTGGAAGATAATACAAGATATAATAAGAAAATGACTCAACAAGTTGAATTTGTACGCAGACTAGATAATAACAGGCGAACAAAACATTATTCCATGCGTGCTTCTTCCCAATTTATAAATGAAAATTTCAATACTAATTAATGTGTTATATATCAATTATTTGGGCAAGGATCTAGTTGTATTTATCCGAAAAGATAAGTATAGTAAGTAATTTAAAAAAATTCACATCTGTCCCATCTTTGCAACATGTTGTACCTCTTTCATTTTTACCCCTACTTTTTGGTATTTTATGGTAGGAAATTCTTGGTGACGAACTTGGAAATTGACGGGAGCGATGCAATTACTTCATATTTTCCCTCGTTTAAATCATCTAGTACGATATGGTCTTTCGAAATCGATCATATCTTGACACGAGTCTGCTGATATCAATAAGTTATATGAAATTAATTTTTTTTTAAGAAATTAATTATTAATCCATAAACTCTTACCTAACCGATATGGGATGGATGGTCCGTCGTATGAAAGCATCAAAACTCTAAGAACATCCTAAAGCCTTCCCCCATTCACATATGGTGGTGCTTTGGTTGCCAAGTTGGATGATGAAATGCTACTGAGGCCCAACTTGCACCGTCAGGCGGCCAGGCAGATTGACCATTTTAACTTAATTATTAAACGAGATTGTGGGTGCTACTTGGATTTATAGTTAATTAGGCTAATTAATTAAAATAAGAGAGTTAAAAGGTGAAATCTTAGAGATAAGAGGAAAATATATTTAATCTTCAAACTTGTTCGTGTTTGGCTAGTTTAGGATGAGTTTATAAACTTTTCAAAATATGTTATAAGTTATTTAAAAATTTATAAACTCTCAAAAAAAAAAATTAATAATTTATTTAGTTTTTTTTGGAAAGAACATATAAGATTAAAAAAAAATTATCTGAGAGCTTATAAGTTTCTCGAAAAAAGTAACTCGATCTTTAACTTATTTCAATAAGATTTTATTTTAATAATTTATTTAATTTTGATAATTTTAATTATAAAATTATCATTGTTAATATTTTAAAAACTCCATAATTTTATTTTATTCAAATACTTTAATAATTTATTTTTTAAAAAAAAATAATATCTTATAAATTTTAAAAACAAATTATAAAATATAAAAAATTATAAGATATTTTAAATAATTTTAGTCAAAACACGTCTTAAGTTTAATATAGAGGGACTTGTGCGTTTTTATTGTTTGAATATGACCAATCCTGTGCAGTGTATCTGTATATCTATAGTCGAAGGTGTACACGGGTAACTACGAATTACAACTAACTGTACAACTTAACGTGTGGAATTAATTTTATCTCATTAGAGGAAAAGAATTATATTAGCAATAAGATGTTCCTAATTAATTATATATTATATGACAATAATTTTTATTTTTTCACAATCATAAGTTTAATAAATTTAATAATAATAAAAATTGTATTTTAATTGTTAATATTAACAATTAATGACACATATACAATGAAAACAAAAATCTTATCATAAAACACAATGTCGTTTTTTATTTCCCTTAAATTAGAACTATACATGGACAACTAATTGTGAATAATTACAACTTAAACAATATAAATTTTTCAATAACTGTAAAAAATGACAATTTAATCACTAATTTTCATTACTACGAAACTTGTCAGTACCATCATTATAGTAAAATAATATTTTTTTTCATTTAATGCACATCATTAGCTAGTCACATTATTACTAATGTCATTTTTTCTGTCTTTGCTAAAGATAAGCTACATCACCAGCTTGCAAGAGTTGAATAGAGGCTGAGTGAGTTCTCTGTTGTACAGGAATTCAAATAGAAAAATGTAAAAATCCACAATCTCTTGCATAACTAAAAAATTCACATAGATTTTAATGCAATGAAACATGTACTTAAATTTTTATATCTTTATTTTCTATAAATATTATTCTCTGTGTTTTTTTCATGAAGCTTTGGTCCCTAAATCATATAGTGAGAAAAGGAACAACAAATAAATTGAAAATTAATTAACACCAACGAAATTATTTGTCAACACTTCCATTTGAGGAAGATAATAATTAGAATTTTATTACACAACAATGGAATATTTACTGTATACCAGAAGACAAAGGTGCTCAATATACCTCATCAAAGTACTGGAAATTGTCTAAATCACCAAGCTGATTAACCTCCATATCAAGCCCATGAAAACTAGTAGATTCACATGAGTGAAAACCAGAAGCCACTTCTTCTTGATAGGAGCTCAATATGGGAGCCCATTCGGGCTTATATCCCAACGATTCCAGCCCGCTAATGTCCTCATCCTGCAGCCATGGATCCTGCAGTGTTGATTTGGCCTCAGAGAGATCTTCACCTTGAGTGTCTTCCTTAGATTCTTGTTTAACTGGAGAAACAATCATGGGATTTGGGGAATGATCTTGTTTTGATGGGATATTTGCTTGGAAACTAATTAGATTGGGTTCCACAGGATCTGAATTCACAATGAGATCATGTGGAGCCCTTAGTGTTTCTGTGCATGTATGGTGATTGAAGTATGTGGTTTGATACAAGATAGGATCTTGTTTGATTCTTTGCACTTGCTTTGTAGCTTTGCAACCTTCAAACTTGTGGGTACACCTAAAATAGCACCTGTTACAACAGTACAGAACAAAGATTGATGAAATTAGTAATCATTCTTGAGGAGTATATAACTTGATTGTGGTATAATTGTTACTACTATTCCTTCATGGATAAGTATTTAATTTGTAATACTTAAGACCATTTAAATGTTTTTTTGGGCAATAATAAGAATATATGAATGTGATGGCATAAACCAAGAATAGGATAAATGAAAAAGATGGCAAGTGTTTTGACAGTTCAACTTGAAGCATTTTGAATCCTCCATTTCCATTCGTTATATTTCAAATTCATATATACACGCCAAACATACAGTTTAAGAAAATAAACAAATTGATAGAATAAAGAAATATACACTTAGTGCATATATATAATATTAAATATAAGATAAAATACTAATTTTAAATGAAAATCCGATCCAACTGAAATTTACCTTGGATACTGGGAATTCAAGATATCCTTCTGTCCATATTTCCTCCATGCGCAACCATCTTCCATAGTTGCAGAAATTGTTACCCATGAATCTGAGGTCCTTCTGGAAAGCCGTACATAAGATATCCATTAATGAATGCAAATTCTTGATTTCACATAGCAAAACATAAGATAAGCAAAAAAAAACAAGGTAAAATTGTTACCTAACCTAAATAATTAACCCATCCGCGGTTTAAATTAAGTGCCCCCAAATATATAAATTAGAAATAGATATGGTTTCAATCAATACCCTGATTTCTAAATGCCTTAATACAAGAACTATTACCGTTTAAAAATAGTGGTGGAAGTGGAAACAAAAAAGTACCAAAATATGCCTCAATGTAAGAGTCTTTATGGTTTCCACAGGGCAAAAATCTGCTAAAAAAGTCTGGTTAATTACTTTGGTACGTACATAATGAAAACAAGAAAGGAAAAGTGACCTCTTCTTTTGTTTTATCTATCAAGTTGCTACCCTCTCCTCACACCTCAAGTTGATTATTGTTCAATGTACGTACAATCAACACAAAGAAAACGTGCATTTTTTATTTTAATTTCTATAAATTTTTGTGGAGATCAATCGGTTCAAGAGGTTGAGATCCAGGAAAAAAACGACGTTTTTTCAGAAAAATATTTTGAAATATAAAAAATTATGATCTGGGATATGAGAATTTAAAATTTTCACTAAATTGAAAAAAAAAAAATCTAAACTAGTTTCTTGCCCCCATTAATTAGCCCTAGTGTTGTTCTGGATTATTAAAACTAAATTTTAAAGAGAAAAAAAAAATAGAAATCAGATAAGAAATGTTATGGGTGATGATAATATAAATATATATCAATCTCACCTCCTCTTGTAACAACCCCTCCGATCTTTGACTCCAGGCTTCTTCTTGCTCTCTCCGGAAGAGGCGGAGCCGCCGCAGTCAACGGCGGCGATCTGGGCTGACTCGGTGCAAGAACTCAGCGCGGAGAGTGTCTCAGTGAAAGATCTCAAGATTTGGAGGGCAAGTTCCTCAGCTGAGACAGGCCCATGATCTTGGACAGGCTTGTGCAGAAGGGTTCGAAGTTGGGTTGCAATTTCTTTGCCCTTTACTAGCTCCACTATCACTCTTTTCCTCTTTGCATGAAAATTTTCACCACTCACCCTACTCATTTTCTCTCTTTCTTTCTTTTTTTTTTTGTTTGTTTGTTTTCCCTTTTTTTTTCAAGTCACACGCTACAGTGTGTGTTAGTGCGTGTTTTTGGATGTATGTGAGTGGAGGTGAGATCTACAAGAGATAAGAGAAAGGGTTTGCTGTTTGCTGCTCTTTTTATTTTTGGTAGTAAAGACCAAAGTGTGATTGGAGGAAAGAGAGAGGTAAGTTAAAGGAAAAACCGAGGAAGGCAGATAGAAAAAACCCTCGAAATTTTATCGGGGTTGGATGAAAAATGCCGAAACAGGAGTGACGTCATCGATCTTACGTCTTTCGATGACGTACCCTTTGCTGCTGCTCCTCCTGCTGGTCCAGGCCAGATAAGTTTTTGGTAACCCCCGGGACCTGTAAGTCGGGAGAGATCTTGACCGTTGTATGGGCTGCACACCTGTGGGTACCGTAAATCAGTGGTTAGGATCTCACAGGACTGGCAGCTGCCAGGAGTGTCCAAGAAAAAGGGAATTGGTGGGACCGGCCTCTAGATTTGCAATATAAAATGACATTAGTATTTTTTGGTTTTTACTCTGTAAATATTCTTACCCACATCCATATTAAGTAATAAAGGTTATACCTACCAAGTGGTATAGGGAAAAACGTTTATAACCAATGTATAAATATGATTGGTGGCAGTTTAAATTTTTCAAAAGATTTAATAAGACTGGGGGGTTGTATGGATAATGGATCTATGTATTGTTGCTTCTGATAGAAAATAAAATGAATCACATATTCAAATTCAGCACGAGTATATTATAAATAACTTACTATTAAATTTATCAAAAAATGTGCTTGAGAATTGGGCATTTCTTTTCAGGATTTAATTGGAACTAAGTCTGAATATTTGGATATAAAAAAAAATTATATCATATTAATAATGAAATTCATTATAATTTTCCTTTTTTTATATATATATAAAACACTTCATATAAACAAATATTTTGTGGGGAAATGGAATGGTCATTGCAGCTAAGGCAGAGACACAATCTTCAATAGATTTTCTATTCATTCAATTGTTTGTCACAAATTATTTGACGTGGTTAATGTGGCTTCATTTCCATTTCGAGTGTTTTTGTAAAAAATTATTGATTGAACAAATATGAGGGATTATGGTCTGATTTTAATTTACAGAGAACTAGTTCTTAATATAGAAGTTATGTTTTGTCTTCTCAGTAATGTTGTATTATTATATATTATTTTAAAATTAATATAATGACTGAACAATGTAGTATATATTTTTTATTGATAATATAGTTTAAATATGTATAATATATATATATATATATGTACATACAATAATGATTAGATTTTTTTAATAATATTTTGATAAGCCATGAAAATGTATTTTGAATGTTATTCATTTTTGAAAACACCGAAACTATTGAAACTAAAAATCAATTGAATGTAGACAACCCTAAATAATTTAGTTTTTATTACCTTCGATTGACATGTTGCACTCAGTGCATGGTCTATTGAAGGTATGGATAATTATTAAGTGTATCATTTTATAAAATATGATATATTTAAAAGATAAATATTATACCAGTGCATGTACACTTTTAAAAAATTCCTAAGCAATTCTTTTTGGGGCTACAACTATTTACATCATTTAGGGCATTAATATATATGTTAAATCCCCATTTACCACTTACCCCATTAATTGAAAACAAATTCAAATACCCCCTTATATTTATGGACAAAGACACTTCTGAATTAAGTAAAATAATAAATTTACTTTGTTCGCTATATGATGATCGATATAGCACTTTGTTCTCTATACAATTAAATATCAATTAAATTATTTATAAATTTTATTCAATGCTAGTATTATTAAACAAATTAGCATTTCATTAAGTCTAAATTAGATAAATAGAAAAATATAATTACACTAGCTAGTATATATAGAAGATGCATTATATTTAAAATTATTTCATGTAAATTTATACGACTACCATCTTATTTTTCTTCTTTGGAAAACATTTTTTCTTTTTCTTTTTTCCTCTAAAAAATCTTAGTTCCATTAATAAACATTACAAGGAATTTATTCTCATCTTCTGTTTTCTAATTTTAATTGTAGTTTCACAAATAAGTAGCTACATTAATTAATGTGTATTTATATGATAAAAAAAGGTGGAAAAAAAAGTAATGGATCACTATTAAACATAAAAAAAATATGCACAAAAAAAAAAGACATAAATATGTGTGTGTTCTGTTATTAATAGTAATATAAATAGCTTTTATTACTTTGTGTTAACAAATAAAATAATATTACAAAATCAATTATTGGTTTTACTAAAAATGTATTACTCTAACAATGAACGAAGTAGGTTTATAATTGATGAGTAAAAATAAGAACTAACATATTGATAGATGTAAGATACATATTAATTCATAGAGGTGTACATAATTCAGTTAATCGGCCGAACCGAATCGAAACCAAAATCGAACCAAATTTTTTTGTTTAATTTTTGTTTTTTTTTTAAATTTCAATTTTCGGTTTCGGATTTTTTTTTAAATTCGGTTAACCGAACCGAAAACCAAATTAATATTTTTATATTATATTTTATACTATTTTTTATTTTAAAATTTATATTTTTATATTTATTATTTATTTTTATACTTTTTTATGTTTTTCTCACTCATAATAAATAAAAAATATATTTATAATAATATTATTTAGTTTTTATTTATTTATTAAGTATTTTTAAAAAAAAATCAGTTAACCGAAAACTGAAACGAAAAATAAAAAAAAATCGATTAAAATCTAACCAAATTAATTAATTCAGTTTGGTTTTCAATTTTTAATTTTGACATTCGATTCGATCGAACCGAATGTACACCCCTATTAATTCATAGGCTTTTATATAGTTCAATTTACAATACTAATTTGCCTATGTGTTATGCTAATTTGTTTAATAAGTACTAAAATTTGAGGTGATATTAGTTTATACACGTAAAACCAAATAGACCTAATTTTACCACTTGAATAAAACTATAATCACATAATTTAAGGGAATTTAAAAATTAACAAGCCATTCTTAAAATTCTTTTTAATTTTGAACAATTAATAATATTTTTAAAATATAATATTTATTTATCATCCTACACTCAATGAGTTTTGAAAAGGTTGGAATTTGTATGCTCGAAGCCTTTCTGGCCATCATTATTCATTAACGGCATTAGTGTATTGCACGTCCTACAGTACTTTTGAGAAGAACTCAACTAACTAATTAATGTGCTTATAAAATGACAAGTGCATTTATGTAATAGTTTTTATCTTTGACTTATTATTTCTCTTTTATTTTTACCAAACTTCTTTTTTCTTTTTCTTTTAATAATTAAAATGAAATGCATTAAGAATAAAATCATGCATTTCACAATGCGTAGAAAGCTTTCCGAATGGCCCCAAAAATTAAGTGATGTTAATAAAAATAAGGGTTAAATACATCCTATTTTTGTATTATTAATTTTGTATTAAATATCCCTATACTAATAAAATTTTCAAATATCCTTTAAATTAATAAAAATATATTAATAGATAAAAATACCCTTAAACTAAATAAAATATTAAATCTCATATTTTGACCCCTCTAAAATTAAAATATCAATTAATTTGATCTCGTATTTATCTTAACTCTAGTTTTATTAAATAAATAAATCTATAATTAATATAAAGTAAATAAATAGCAAGTATAAATTTAGTATAGGGAAGATATATTAATTTTTAAAAAATATATCACATAGATTTATATCATTACCATTTATATATTGCTTTAATAAGTAAATATTAAAAAATTGGATCAAATTAGTTGATATTATTTAATAGTGTAAATATTTTAATTATATAAGGTGCACATGTGTAGGTTAAATATATTACCTAATCTAATTTCAATATGTAGTAATTTATTTATCAAATGTCAATTATTTTGATTTCAAAATTTATTTAATACTAATTTTATTAAATAAATTAATCTTTAATTAAATTCAAATGAAATAAATAAAAAAATATGATTTTAATAATATAGAAAATACATGTTAAATTTAAAAAATATCTCACACAAATTAATATTACTCTCATCTTATATATATTATTTTATAAAGCATCTCTTAGACTTTTATTTTTATTTTTTTCACTCAAAATTTTTAATTACATTAATATACTTTATAAGTTATTATTTATTATTTATTTTCTAATTTTTATTTCCCTTTTACATATGCATTAAAATTAGATTGATTTAATAAATTTGAGTTACACATGCACAACTTACATAATAGAATTATTTACACCATTAAGTAATATCAATTTAATTGACTCTAAATATAACACTTACTTATTAAACTTATACATCTAAAATTATAGTAATAGAAATTTATGTGATATAGTTTTTTTTTTAAATTAATTGTGTCTTATCTATAATATTAAAGTTGTATTTGACTATTTAATTATTTTAAATTTAATTAAAAATTACTTTATTTAAAAAAATTAGCGTTGAATAAATTTTGGGATTAAATTGATTGACATTTAATTATATAGGAGGTAAAGTACTATATAGTTTATAATAGAGGGGTAAAATGAATTTAATATTTTACTTAACACACATAGGGGTATTTTGGTCTATTAATATAATTTTTTTTTATTTAAGGGACTTTTTGAAATTTTTATTAATAGAAGGAACATTTGATACAAAATCAATAGAGAATTGATTATTTTGGCCATATTTGAAATATTCAAAACATGAATATGCTACACAAACTTAAAAATTTATAATATATACATAATAACTCTATCCAAATATATAATTGGAGTACATGCATCCTTGTTCTGCAATTGCATAAGAAATTCGAAAATGATAAGATTCTCCATTATTCTTTTGAAATCTCAATGTTAAAAAAAAAAAAAAACCAAAAATGTTTTTTTTTTTGGAAATATCCTTGTAACAAAACAAAAATTAGATTTTTTTTTTATTTTTATTTTACTATTTTCTGTGGAACCACAAGATCCTGGAAGAGTGGGGAGGGAGAAGTAGAAAATAAATAAAATGGGCCAGGCCGTTCTATGACAGGCATATTTGTGGGGACATCAGGCCTCAGGCCCAATGGCTGCCGAGCTTTAATTTGCCCTTACGTTTTGTTAGTTCTAAAAAGAAGTGTCTGCATTGGGGATCGTCTTGCTGTCAGTTCGATTTAATTATTTAATAAAAAATAATTATATTTTTTATATTATATAAAAATAATATATAATAAATTAATTATTATGTATGTAGTTAAAAAAATAATTAACTAACTGAAAAATACATATAACAAAATTTAAAATTCAAATATCAAGTTTAAAATTAAAAAAAAAATAAACAAAAATTATTTATGACTAATTTTATCAATATTTTATCTAATTTGACTAAATTTTATATTTTTTTCCCTCCAATCAAACTAAATAGACTAATAATTTACAATTGAATCAGATGAACATGTCGATTTTAAAAACATCCCTACGAAAGCCCGCTCTCACCCCCCAAACTCCAGATGTATTGATCTGATTGGGTCGGGACATTGTGCTATATGATGGTGCAGAGCTAAAGCCTAAAGCATTATAAATTGAAATTGAAACCAATGAACGCAATGAAATTATCCTATTTTGGATTTGAAAAATATTTTTTTTTGTATCAATGTTCATCGTAAAAAAAAATAATAAAATAATGTCAGTAAATAATATGAAATAAATTATATTATCAACAACATACTTCGTTTACAAAGAACATAGTTTTTTTAAAAAATAAATAATTAGTTTTCTTTTTCTATTTATTTATTAAAAATTAATATCTATCAAATTTATAACCAAATTTTGTATAAACAGAAGGTAAAGTAGTCAATTGGAAATTGTAAGTAGAGATATGGTTTCACTGCCCCATGTTTCTATGCACCCTCACCCTCTTCTCTTCTACAGGAGAACAGTCTCAGTGGCGGCACTCAGAATGCTATCTTCTTCTACCTCCACACCAAACCCTAACCCCTCTCTCACCATTTTTCATCCCACCATGAGCAAACCCATTTCAGAAATACCCTCAAAGTTTCCTCTTTTTGCAGATTCTTCTCAAGCCCTTTTCAATTCTCAGAGTTTCACGCTCTCTAAGAGCTTGGCTACCAGCAGCAAGCCGATTCCGATTGGTGTCAGTGAAGCCATTGGTGGAAGTGTGGAGTGTCCGTTGGTGGTGGTTTCTTTTTACAAGTTCGCTGATTTTCCAGACCATGCTGATTTGCGGAAGCCGTTGAAAGAGCTCTGTGAGCGGCTGGTAGATTCTCTAATTATTATTTTTTATTATTTGTGCAGGCGTTTTCGTAGTTAAAGAAAATATTGAGATATGGGATTTCAATTTTCACATGTTTTTCATGTGAGCTTTAATTGATTTATGCCGCTTGGGAGAAGGAAATGTTGGGTTCTTGAACGAATTGAATTCATTGTCTTTGAGTGAAATTCTTGTAAGTGACTCTTGGGAAGGAAAGCGAGAGAAGATACTGATTGACTTTCTGTATCAAATTTTAAAAATGTTCTATAGTTTCTGTGATCTGTCTGGCAATTTTTTTATGTGCCAGAATGAGAGTCTGGTATTGATTAATGATGTATCCAGCATTAGGAGAAGTCCTAGGGCGGACACTGTTTTGGTCTTTAATAATTTCATCAGTTTGGTAAGCCAATTTTGGTTTACCTAGTTACAATATCATTATTTGTTTTGTGCACTTTATTGACAGAGGTACAATGACCACATTGCAATATCTAGTGAAATGAACTGTCTAGAAGCAATGAGTTTGATAATAGTGCCTATTCATTATTGTCCTTTCTACTTTTCACTTTGTCTGTCCACCCCATCAACCCAACACACAGACACACACATTTTCTACATCTTTGAGTTACTTCTATATTTATGACCTTACCTTTTTATACGATTCATACCTCACTAAGCTGATACCCTCAGCGTGTTTCAGGGGGCATTATTCTCGCACCAGAAGGAATCAATGGAAGTATATGTGGAACCCGTAATTCTGTGGAAGAAGTGCTCACCTTTATCCAAGCTGATGACCGGTTAAAGGGGCTTAGGCGTGTTGAGTCGCCTGTAAGTCCAGAGGAAGAAGCTATTCACCATGGACATATGAGTAGTTCTCCTCTTGCCGCCGGGGAAGATGCTCCCTTCCGATGGGACCATGTGAGGGTCAAGCTGAAAAAGGAGGTAGCCTTTCTATCTGCAGCAATGAATGTTCTTTCTTTATTCAATTTAAAATTTGACTATTATTGAAATTTTACTAGAAGCTACAACTTTTTGCACATTGTCTGTAGATAGTCACACTGGGAATGCCCTCTGTGTCACCAATTGAAAGAGTTGGAAAGTATGTGAGCCCCAAGGAGTGGAACAAAC
Organism: Paulownia fortunei; assembly: GCA_019321725.1. Lineage (NCBI taxonomy): Eukaryota > Viridiplantae > Streptophyta > Magnoliopsida > Lamiales > Paulowniaceae > Paulownia > Paulownia fortunei. Next base: position 4,906,888 of record CM033114.1, on the reverse strand, counting down.
TGATCAGTGATCCAGATATGGTAAGTAGCTTTATCTCAATTGCATTCTTAGAACAGTCTTGGCCATTGAATTGATTTTGATATTTTATTGTTTGGGTTTGTTGAAGGTATACAATATTGTGATTGGACACTATAATATTTTTACTTTGCTAAGATGTAAAAGTTGGGCTCCATGGAGGGATGTCCAAGACAGTATAGATGAAATAAGTGCAAACGCCCATTATATACTATATGTCAAGATAGCCGCCAAAAATGTACCTGACATAATGTATATAGTGTATAGGAATCTTCCTTCAAAGGAGTATAATTGTCGAACTTTTGAAAATCATTTGGTTTATAATTATCAATTTTATAGTAGCAAGTTCTGACCATGTCAGTGTAACTTCAAACCACACCAATACTCTTGAATATTATTGGTCTATATTCTTTGTTTTTAATTCATCAATCATTTCCTTATTCTGTAAGATATTTTCTCAATTTTCCTCATGTGCATTAGATTTTATATTAATAAGACACTATGGTGTGGCTTTCGATGGACTTTTTTCTAACAATTTGATTTTCTGTGTAAATTGTACTATTTAGGTGGTGATAGATGTACGCAACGATTATGAAACTCGAATAGGGAAGTTTAAGCAGGCAGTTGATCCTTGTACAACAGCATTCCGGGAATTCCCATCATGGGTGGATGGACGATTCAAATTAAATGAACTAGATGACCAGGTTGAGCCTGCTGGTTCAACTCAAACCACCGCAGAACCAATTGAGGAAATGGAAAAGAAGATGCCGCGAGTGGCAATGTACTGTACTGGTGGAATTCGGTGTGAGAAAGCTTCCAGCTTTCTCCTGAGCAAAGGTTTCAAAGAGGTGAGATTTTGTTATAGACAATCTTGTGTGTTGGGAATTGAATTGATGTTCATCACGAGTCATTCATCAACTGTAGCTAGATCCCTGATTTTAGTAACTGACTTCAATGACATTTATAGCAGGTAGGTTTTCGGTTTTCTTGACTCTTAACTGTTTTTTCTAGGTTTATCATCTACAAGGTGGAATTTTGAAATACCTTGAGGAAGTTCCCAAGAACGAGAGCCTTTGGGAGGGAGAGTGCTTTGTGTTTGATAAGCGAGTCTCAGTCGAGCATGGGCTGGTGCAGGGGACTTACAAACTTTGCTATGGATGCAAGCAACCTGTGAGTGATGCCGACATGGAGTCTCCAGAATGGGAGTATGGGGTTTCTTGCCCATATTGCTACTCCTCTAAATCAGAGGAAGAGAAAGAGAGGGCAAGAGCTAGACAAAGGCAGTTTGAGAGATGGGGTATTATTGGCGGTCCAGACAAAGGCCGAAGACCAATGAAAACACAGGAAAGTGAGGAGAGAAATGCTAAGCAGATGTCAAACTCAATATAGCTTTGTGGGGATTTAGTTTTAAGAGGTCTCAGATTTTTCCTGGAAAGGTGACATTAATCACAATGTATTGACAAGTTCTTAAATTTAGAACAGTTCTTCATTTATTGCATGCGAGAGAAACTCACTCAACTTGTAACTTCAGATGTTGCATGCTTTTCTTTGATCGTGACATGTTGAACACCTTCCTCTTAGTCTTGGTGGGTCAGCAAATCATTTATAGAACATGTGTTCTCGATGTTAAGATGTTCTATTTGTTGCAAAAATAGGAGGAAAGGTGACCCTGTTGGTTTTCAATGAACAACTCATTAAATTGGAGACATCGTGTTCAGAGAATCATAACTTATTCAATCTAGTGCTTTTATGTTTATTTTCTATGGTTTATTTTGTAGCTCTTGATACCGAATCATAACATATGAACTCAGATTTTTATCTTTTACAAATTGTGAATTCAGTTTTAACACTACTCAATTTGTTACTATCTATATTCTGTGAAATTTTAATCGAGTTAAAATATGCAAGCAATATCAAGAACTCCTAAAATTTCAAAGCAAAATTTTTCGGTTATTATTTTTGTGGAAAAAACCAACCTTTTTAAAATTATTTCACAGGTTGATTTAAAGTTCAACCAACACAAACAACTTATTTTTGGGAAATAAGGCTTTGTTTAATTCTATTTCTCAAAAAACATTCTTCTTCTAGAATGGAGGAGACATGTTTAGGATTAGAATTCAGGTTTTGAAGAAATACATTTTTATTTTATTAAAATATTTATCAATCATTACTTAAAGTAAAAATATATATAATTAAAAATATTTCTCAAAATATATTACTTTATTTTTTCACAACAAAACATCAAAATACATTATCAATCTCCATATGTTACTCCATACTACCATCCAAAATACATTCCCCGTAATGCTTCTTTCAAACTATCGAAAATAACACCGAGCAAATTAAATTCTCTAAAATCATTTTCTATAAAAAGATTTATATATAATAAAATTCATGGAATGCAATGCATCCAATTGAGGGTAAAAGCGTAAAAATGTAGTATTTTTTCTATTCTATTTCTGGCAAATGGGGCTGGATGACGACCTGGTTTATTTTCTCGGACAGTCCCTCTTTCTTTTGTCGCATTTTCCTAAATATACAGTAGTAACCTCAAAGAGAAAAGTCCGACCCAAATCAATCAATCTAGGGTTTTTTTCTCCATCGCTAATGGCCACCCCAGCTGCAACAGGATCGGGTCTCTTCAAGTTTCTCCGCCCCGGAGTGCGTCCTCAGTCGACTGACGTACAGGCCGCCGTCCTCTGGGGCGTCGCCGCCGGCACCACCGCCCTCTGGCTTGTCCAGGTCCCCCGTTATTTCCCTCCTGTTTTACGAATCTCGTTCTGTACTTGGTGCCTGCCTTTGTTTAATTAACATAATATTATCTGTTTCTACCTTATCGTGTTTGGTATGTATCATTTTTTTATTTGGAATAGATCTCGCATCACACTTTATATGAGTTCTTCGTTGTGAATAGTGCCGAAATTGACACTCCATGTAGCTCTCTCTCTCTCACTCTCTCTCTCTTCCTCACAGAACTTGAATTAGAATAAGAATTTCGGGTCCAAAATTTTAAGAGTTCTTAGCTAATGTAAGATATGGAATAAGATCACGAGATATGTGAGAAAAGAACGAAGCAAGAGTGTTATAAATAGAACAAATTTATCCAGAATATGTAACACATGTACTTGTGAAAAAGATGCTAATGAAAACTGGTCGTTTAGTTAGTAGGGCCTTCATTAACTTAGTTCAATAAGTAGTAAGCTAAACAAAGTACCAGTTTTCATTTACATTTTTTCCTTGCATACACTTTCTTAGTTGCTATCCTGGGAAATGTTACTTTGAGCTGCCATTGTTGTAAACTTAATACACAGGATCAACAAATGTATATTTAACTTTTTCCCATCTCTAAATCCTTGTCGTGGCATCTACCAGTGCCTTTAATGATTTATGTTTGCATTCTATCAGTAGCTCGTTACTGATTGTAAAAGTAGTGCTGGATCCTTCATTTGCTCTATTAGTTTGATGTTTGGAAATATGGTTTCCTAATCCAAATCTGTGTTTCAATGAGCCCAATGATGTTAATCAAACCCGAATATGCGGATTCATACCAAAATGTTTCCTTGCCAGACCTGAAGCAAATTTCCGAGTTTTTAGTTCTAAGTTTTGGCATTGTATATTTGGGTCATGTGTGGGACTATTGATTAGAGGTGTGCGAGATGTGCCATACTCCCACTTTGGTTGCAGAGGAGTCCTATTTCAATTAATGAAGTCCTTACTTCAGCCTCTATAGCTAAATAATCTTACTAACATAAAATCTCGATGCGGATTTTTGAATTTTTCACGACACCATCCATTCTGGTCAGCCCTACCGGCTGAGAGAGAGGAACCCAATTCATCCCAAGGATCGCGAGACTGTGTTTTCTTGTGTTGATTTCCTTGTTTTAATTGATTTGTTGATCCTTGCCTGCATGTGAGAAGAAATGTTGTGTTACACTAAGGTTTGAAAGGAGATCCTAATCCTAGCTTACTTTGGGGCTAATTTTCTCTAAGGCTCCATTTGGATTGATGGATTTGAAACTAAGGATTTCAAATCCATAATAACAAATCAATTGAACTTGTTTGGATAATCTCATGATATATTGGATTTTAAATCTTAAATCTCCTATTTTGAGCAATTTTTTGAGTCAGCGTGATGGATTTCAAATTCATATCCTTTGAAATCCTTCCCCTCAAATCCAAATCTTTCCATCCAAATACAACCTAATGGAATCTCAAGTTCTCCAACAAATCTTTTGCTTTTTACTATTGTGACAATGGCATAAAACATCAGTTGTTTACTAATTTACAATCTTACAGCAGGAAAGGGGAATACAATGCTTTATCTCTGGAGCCACTTCTCAAGAATGAATAAGGAGTTTAGAACAACCAATCATTATAAAGGATGCTATGTTCTTTGTTTTTTTGGGTTATTGATATTGGTTAGAATTTATTTTTTATGTTGAACTCCTTGGAAACATATTTAAGTTGGTTTCTGAGATCGCAGGTTTGACGTGTGACTTATCAAGAAATTACCTTTATGCATTTTGTTTGTCTATGCCATTTTTTTAGTGGAGTTCTATTATTTATTGCATGTTCAATCTACATACATCTTCTTGTCTGTCTGGTACAAAAAGATGACTAAGCCATGATGCTGCTTATTTCGGCACTTGGAAAGTATATGATTTTCATTGAAGTAATGAAGTATCTGTTAGTCTTGGTAGGCATTAAATCTAATTTTCCTTTGTTTTTGGGATATGGCAGCCTTTTGACTGGTTGAGGAAGACATTTTTTGAGAAACCTAATCCTGAACAGAAGTGAATAGAGATGTGAAAGCTTGCTGTAACCTTTTTGATATGACTGTTGCTGATTTGCAAACTCTGAGCAGCATTTGTGGAATAATAATGATATTATTCGGTATTCATGCTTTTAGCATGCAAAGCTATATTGTATTGTTTTTCTGGGATTAGTTTGGAAACAAGCTGGTTTTTGATCTCTCTCTCTCTCTCTCTCTGTGGTGATGCTGGTTGCAATTAGCAACCCAGTAATAATGACTGGGTTGTAGCATCAATTTAAGTATCTGATGATCTCGCAATCCGGTGTTTGATGTTTTGAATTTGGAAATTACATCCTGGCCTCTAGTGTTCCCTTTTCTGTTGATGTTTCTAACCAGAATTTGAATAAAATTTACTTGTCATTATCACTAGCGTTATTGGATTGAGATAATCAGACAAGAACACTGTTCAATTGCCAAAACATATTCAAATATTTGTAATAGTAGTTTCTCGGGTAATTTAATATAGAAGGGTTGATGGTAGTATTGATAGTGTATTTTTTTGACCAAATTTTTGTTCTATGAGAAGATTTTTGGTTCTCTTCATGGCCATAATTCTTGCAGATAGAGAAATCTTTTCCCCTAACATATTACACAAAAAAAGTATGTTCTGAATAAACTGTATGAACTAAAAATCTCTTTTGAAACCAGAATTCTTGTTCTTCTTTTTCTGCGCTCACATATCATCAATAACATGGTGAGTTGAGGCCTGATATTCCTATGATTTTGAGGGAATTAGATTAATAGCTTAATAATTTGTCAAGAAGTACATTAGCCGTGGCTTCAAATCAGTTGGTAAAACAATTTTTCGGATAATAAATGAGGAATATATAGTGAGGGACATGTACAAAATAACTGTTAATACTTATGGATTTTTCTAGCATGTCAATGTCCCGTAATATTCTTTGTCCAGTGTGGATTAAGAGATTGTTTGATTAAATTTATTTAAATAATTTTATAAATTTTTATAATATTTTTGAAATTTATAAGATGTTAGATTTTGTTTTAAAAATAAATTATTGAAGTATTTGGATGAAATAAGATTATGAAATTTTAAGGTGTTAGTAATAATAATTTTATAATTAAAATTATTAAAATTGTTATAAGAACTTCTAAGAACACACTGCTAATCAAAAGAGGTATTCAAGGAATATTATCTAACTTCTAGTAATTATAGTATTTTTTTGGTCATAAACACAAATATATTATTGTATTAAAATATTAATTGATAATTGATTGAAAACTGCCAATCATACAATTAATAAATATCATCAATTAAATAGCATACTACTATGAAAATAGATAAATATTCAGACTCCGTTTGTTTTCATTTTGATAAGGAAGATTCTTACTTTTTACCTTTTGAAACTTTATAAATGTATTTGTTTTATCCATTTTCATTAGCTACACAATTTATTTTTATTTTCAAAACCTACTTTCAAATCTATTAGTATTTCATGTTTTTTTCATGTACTTATCAAATTTATTTTTTAACATATTAATATTTTACGTATTTTTATCCAGAAAATACCATAAAATAAATATATATTTATTTCTAAACATATATAATATATATAGAAATATAATTAATCCAAATATATTTTATTTTTACATGAAAATATTTTTAATTCTGAAAATACTAAAAATATGAAAATAAGTTTGAAAATTAAACTAAATGTACTCTCATATTTTCAATGAAATTTGAATCCAAGATTTGATTGAAAATTTTAAGCCATCAACCTATGAATATTTTAAGTTTGGACATTAAAGGGCACATTTCCAATGTTATAGTTCATGAGAATATATTTCCCTCCTTTGATTTACACGTGTCGTTCATAAATATTTTATTCAATCAAAGTAATTTTTAAGAGATCTTAAACGAGATAAATTTAATTGATAGACTTTATAAATTTCATCATGAAATCTTTTATGTGAAGTGCAAATTTAGTTCAATCACATACAAATATGGCCTAGGCTTTGTGGTCCTAATCTATTAGTAACATCAATTGGAGGCTTATAGTCCAAATAGTTTAATTGTATATAAAATTATTAAATTGGAAAATTTTATTTATTATAAAATTACTAAAATTTAAAAAATTATTTATCCTAAGAATTTAAAAATATTTTTTATTTATTATTTTTTAATAAAAATAATCTCGCCCCACTATTCATTTTCTGACTCTACTTCTATCTACCACTTGATTGTAGTCTATAGACCCTCAAGTCACGTGCCAAACAGAAGTAGACTCTAGAACTGGAAGACCACCTGCAAAATAAATTCTAGTTAATAAATCCTTGTCCACCCAAAATTACCCCTCACACGTATATGAAATCCGAGCCGTAAGATTGGGATATCCTTAGACCCATCGTCACCGTCAAATCAAAACACTCGTGCCACGGCACAACAACCTTGTTTCTCTCCCCTAGTATTTCAGAAAACAGACGCACACAAAATCACAAAGAAACTACAGTCGCCACACGGAAACTAGGGTTTCGGTTTATTTGGGAGCCCGAGCTGATGCTGCGTTCGATTTTCTAGTTTCTTAAGGTTCGATTTCGAAAACCCATTTTTTGTTTTCTGTTTTTCTGTTTGTTTTGTCAGTAATTCTTCACAGAACTCTTTTTTTTTTTTTTCTGGTCAATTATTGGATTTGTTTATCTTCTCATCTTTATTTTGTATTTAAAGTTTTAATGCATGATCCCATTTGCAGCTTTTAGCTCTCTTGAAGGTTTTTGAGTTTGTATCTAATTGAAAGGAAGGATCTTTTCTCGGGTTACATGTATGGTTTTTTTATTTTGTTTTTATTTTTGCTAGTTTATAATATTGAATCTCAATGTGAAGATTAATATTAATAACAGGCGCTGATTTCCTTGTGAATATTTAGCTTTATTCATAACCGTCAAATGTGGAACTTTTTGGTGTAGATTTGATTTTTTATCCATTGGTTGATTTTGTAATTTGATGCTCCAAGATTCAGCTTATATATGATACGGAGGTCTTCTCCAATTTATTTTGTATTTTCTTTTATTTATTCAGAAATTAATTTAGTATTGTTTCTGCTGTTTTGCATCTGATATAGAGGAATAATGGAGAAGGAGCTGACTGAGCTTTTTGAGTCGGTGAAGAGGGCTGCAGATGGGGCTGAGAACTCACCAGGGGAAGAGGATAGGTGTCTTGATGCATTAAAACGGCTCAAGAAGTTCCCTGTCAATTATCATGTCCTTGTATCCACACAGGTATTTTAAGTGTCTCTCTGTCTTGGTTTATAGTATGTCACTGTTGCAATGGATCTGTCACACACTCTCTCTGTCGCTCTCTATATATGAATATATGTGTATATAAATACATATATTAACTTTGTGCGTGTGGTTTTCCTGAGGTCCATCAATTTATGTATCTTTCATGTAGTTGATGAATATTGCAATGGAATCCTGGCTACTGAAATTTGAAACCATTGGTTGGTTGGTTGGTTGGTTGGTTGGTGGGTGGTGGGGGGGGGAATGTTGTTTTATTCAGAGTAGACTGTTCTGTGCTTTTGAGTAAATCAACCATGGAATGGAATTTGAAACCGGGTCATTCTTACAGTTTGATTTTTGTTTAATATATTGGTTTACGGGCAATATATTTCCAATTGTGAACATCTGTTAGCATTGTATATTCAACCAATTGAGTGCCGGTTAATCATCGTGATTGTTTTCACCCAGTTTTTCTATTTTCAAAGATTTACTGACACTTTTCCATATGGCAAGCTGTAGTCCAAGGACTGAACTTTGCTAGTTGTGAGAAAGAGCTATTCCTTTTATAAATTCAATTTACTAATACTTTGCATATATTGCAAGCTTAAACATGACAGAGGTTCAGGAGTTGAAGGGTAAAATGCTACAAGTGCCAAAAAGTGATTACCCTTCCTTGATTGTGTTCAAACTCTGATGTACTTTGTTAAACTATATGTTGAACCCTCAGACGACCCATCTAAGATTAGGTATTAGAGTATTTTGTATGAATACATTACAAAACAGCAATCACTCATCTAATGAATTATGACAAGTAGCTCAATTTGACTTTTTGAATGCGGATATGGAGCCTTCCTCAAGCTAGAAACTGATCGATGACAGACATGATATTTTGTTACACCTTATTCTCTAATAATTAAAAAAATTAGTGAAACTAATGTGAAACAGACACAATTGATTTCCCTCTTCCAACGGCCGATAGCATCCAATGTTAAACTTTGCCAATGAGTACATGAACAAATGCTAATAGGTTCTAACTAATTTAGTCCATAGGCTAGATGTGAAGATGGCTGTACTTATTGTACATTTAAAAGATACTTTCTTTTTTCTTTCTGCAAAGTGATATGCCTTTCTAGCTTTTGTTCTTACTTGGTAGTTCCTCTTTTATACATATTTTACATGCATAAAAAAATGATGTTTTATTATCACTAGATTTGTTCCTTGGTGGATAAGTTTATTATTTTCCATGCATGCTAATATTTTAGATTTTAAAGAGATGAGATTCTTTTGAACATAAAGATAATGATAGCATCGACTGTAGATAATACATTAAGCAAAAAGGAGATATGGTTCCCAATTATCTCTCGTCATTTTTAACAAATAGGATTTCTCTAGAAACCTCATCATTTGAAAGGCTCCAAGAAAATGAGTGTGTATAAGTTTAATTGTGCGTGAGAAAGATGTAATTTCATGAATTCTAGTATCATGCGTTATATTTGCTCTCCAATGGTTGCCTGCAGTGTGAAATAACCTAAAGTGCCTATGAGCTCCAAATGCTTATGAATCTCGCTGTCTTTACTTCCTACAATTATTCCTAATGCATTGGATGCATTTGGTATGAACCCAAACTGGGGTTTAAACCTTCAAACATTAGGGCTTCTTGCAAGCTTTTTAGGAGTAATCTTCTTTTTGAACACATGGAACAACCTATTGGAATATCATTTTGCTGTTTGCCACATTTTTAGTGTTTGTGCCCATTCAGTTTTCTAAACTGACCGGATAAAAGGTGCAGGTAAGTGATCTTATAGATGTCAAGTTGTCTGGTTGGTCTATTGGTGGAATGTCTTAATCTTTTTATATTTGGCAGTGCAATGGCTGTTGAGCACTTTGAGGTTCTTGTCATCATTTTAGCATTAAATTCATAGTTCAATTTCCCTTGTACTAAATAACTTTTTTTAGGTTGGAAAACGTCTCCGCCAACTGACTAAACATAGAAGCGATAAGATCAAGGCGTTGGCTTCTGATGTTGTTGAGATATGGAAGAGTATAATTGTTAAAGAAACAATGAAAAACAAGAATGGGACTGTTGAAAATAGTGATTCAGTGAAAGCTGAACCTGCTGGCACAGAAACTAATGAGGTGAAGAATATTCAGAGGACAAACTCTGTCAAGGTTGAGCAGAATTCTGCAGCTAAGAAATTGAAGATGGAGAGAACTACTCACTCTAGTACACCAAATTCTGATAAAGCGATGAAGTTGGAAACTTCCTCTAGCTTCAAAATTGAGAAAGTTGAAGTTGTCCAGGCGACAAAGAATGCTACTGCAGAACACCTGCAGGTTGAGACGAAAGTTAAAGTGGAGAAAGCAAGTTCTGGGTTGAGAAAAACGGCATCAGATCCTGTTGGCCCGCCAAAACTGACTTCTCTGGTTTACTGCAAAGACCCATTGAGGGACAAAATCAGGGAAATTCTTGCTGAAGCTTTGTGCAAAGTCTCTAGTGAGGCTGATGATGATGATTTAAAAGACAGAGTGAATGAATGTGATCCTTATCGAGTTGCTGTTATAGTGGAGACTGCAATGTTTGAGAAGTGGGGCAAGTCCAATGGTGCGCAGAAGTTCAAATACAGGTCCGTCATATTCAACATCAAGGATGCAAATAACCCAGATTTTCGGAGGAAAGTCCTGCTTGGGGATTTTGAGCCACGTGCCATTCTTGAACTGACGCCAGAAGAAATGGCTAGTGATGCAAGGCAGGTTCAGAATGAGAAAATCAAACAGAAAGCATTATTTAACAGTGAGCGTGCAGCGGCTCCCAAGGCTAGTACAAATGAATTCACTTGCGGTAGGTGCAAGAAGAAGGAAACTACTTACTACCAGATGCAGACTCGGAGTGCTGACGAGCCCATGACCACATATGTAACTTGTGTAAACTGCGGTAACCACTGGAAGTTCTGTTGACCTTGCTGATGTGGGCGGTTGTAATTTACAGCACCAGAAGGAGCTTATTTGCTCTGATCATTCTGGTCTTCATTGTTTTATTTTTTACGCTTTGTTTTCTTTTTAGGCCTACAAATGATTAGTAGAGCTAATTTGTCGTGGTAGTTATAAGGACTTAATTTTGGAACTTGTATTTTTACTTCGAAATTTTCATTGATACTCATTTCAGTCAACTGGGTTCTGAATCTCCTGTTGTAGTTGTGTATATAATATATCAAGTTGGTCGCTAAAGTATTCTGCATGGCGTTTCTCATCTTAATTAGCTACGATGGTTGTTTGCTATTACAGACATCTTGCCTTCACCAATTGAGGCAAGGGCCTTTAATACAGGACAAGTCTTCACATTTTCCAAGTCTGCGTCTGTGTGTGTTCATCTTTCAATTCCAGTCACCAGTGTCTTTGTTCGTATTTTACAGGGCACCCGAATACAATAGCAAATGAAACACAGTAATAAAGTAGACTATCTAGCCCATAAATCAGCACAAACACATGGAAAACTGGAAACGAACCACTTCTTTTTGTGGCGAAGACAAAATGGAAGTTCTCTGAAATCTAACACATTTTGCATCAGGATATTAAGTGAATCACAACTATCCACCTTCCCAACTTCTTAGACGAAAACAGAAAAAGAAAGGGAAAAAAGAAAAGTTAAAAGGAACCAAACTTAAAACAAAGAAAAGAAAACTGGTTACTAAGAACTAAACAGCAGAGCTGCTCTGTTTAAGTGCCTGGAAAACCCTGGAACTCTTGTCAAAAATCTGTGCCCTCCTGTTGTAATCGGTGGGCTCTCTTCCCACATCTTCCCCCATTATCGCTTCACTTTCCAAGCACTCCAGCAACTCAACTATCCCACCAACCCCTTTGCACTTCTCATTCAATTTCCTCATTCCAATCAATTCTTCTTCCATATTGAACTCATTCCCCATTAATATCTTCTCTACTTCTGATACTGAACCCCCTTCGGCACACTTCAGGCTGGACACCTGCCCACATCTCAAAACTCTTTCTTTCAAGAAAGCTTGCTGATCTTGAACTGGTAAAGACACAACAGGACAAGAAAACCCATTTTTGGGTGTGAAGATAGATGATGCACAAGATTGATGTACTGTCTTGACTTGAGAAATTGCTGCCTCCATTCTTTCTATAACCAAAGATTTTTGAGGAATAAAATACAATCTAAATCAGCAGGGGATGGCTCGAGGGTTCTAGGTACTAGCAGTATATATAGGGTTGGTGTGGGGAATGAGGGATGAAGTGGGTTAGCGCCACGTGTCAGGATGATGTTATATCGCGCGAGGAAATACCACCACTGGTTCCTTCATAGATTGAGCAATGGGGATTGGCACGCGCCCCCAGAGTGTAGATACCACGTTGCTTTCAAGATTTTGATTATGAATCATTTTCTTGCGTGACGTAATGAGTGAGATTAAGGCGGTGGTGTTTTACTTCTTTGGAGTTGGTTTGTGTCCAAATTGCGTGGTATTGGTAAAAACATTATCAGTATCAGAAGCCAATTCAGAGACGCATTGGAAGAAGATTCAAGAGTCGGACAATGCAACAGTGATGTCCAAAATACTGATTTTCATTCTTAAAATTCAACATCGAAAAATAGTCTAAAGTTGTGGAAAGACTTTTCTTTCTTTCTTTTTTTTTTTTTTGGGGTGGGGTGGGGTGGGGGGTGGGTATAGGTTGGCCAAAGCAGCACAATATCATCTTATTGATAGTTTCCTTTAGAAATCATGTTGGGATCTTGTTATAAAATGACATAAAGTAAGATTGTCAATGAGCGCAAAATTTTTAAATAGGGTTTAATATTATTATTTTAGATTAAATCAAGTTTTGAAATGAAGTGTATGACTTAAATTTAAATCTACATCGGATGATAAATTCAACTTCAATTAGCTCAAATTTAAAATAAATATAAATAAGATATTATACGTAAATTTTACATCTAAACACGGAAAATCCGCTCTTATGAATGAATTAATGGTGCATTAAGAGAGAAAAAACTCTAAATAAAAAGCATTGCTACTTGCATCTCATATTACTGGGTTTTTTTATGGCCATTAAGTTTTCTGGATTTACTTTGTTAATAGTGCTAAAAAGAAAATTTTAATTATGAAAAACAAAGAATTTTTACATCAAATAATTTGGTTAGCAGACGGGGATTGCAGATGACTGTATCCAGAAACTTATTCAAGAGCAGTTCGTGCAAAGATCATGACAGTTTTGAAGCCGCAAATTCTCTTGAATGAAAAATCAGCTTTGTTTGCAGTACCATGGCTTGAAACTGTTCAAATTTTAGTGAGTGAGAGAGAGAGAGAATTTTTTTAATAGTATAATTATTTGGGATTAAATATATTATCCCCAGGAACTTGCCTAAATTATGGTATTCAGATGTACAATGTAATTTTACAATGCAATAATAAATATTATTATTATTATTATTTTTTGGTTGGGATTGGTCTGGATTATGGTATGTACAAAAAAATGTGATTTCCTAGAAGATACACAAAAGGTATGTCCTAACACATACAAACTAAACTTCCTTACCTAGTTACTGATACCATTCAAGGACTGTTGTCCTGTATTCCCAATTAGCTGCCTCCCAGTAAAAGGACTGCATGCCATCCAGTAAGGTGGATACTTTTTATCTGTTTTCACATCAAACAGTGACGATGAGGACACATACTGCTAATCTGGTGAGATCCTAAACGACGTGGTGTTGAATATCCGGTATAGGCAAATGTTTCCTATTCAAACTGGCTTCAAGTTTACTCTCTGTCCTCTTACTACTGCTATTTTTCCATGTCCATTAATCTTCTTTCAGCAGCAATAGCAGCAGCTACAGAAGCTGGCAGATCTCTCAAGCTTCCAGTAGGCATCTGACTTTCTGTAATAGCAGTAGGCGCTACTCTGAATAAGGACTCAACATCCCTGAGCGTCAAACAAGGCTGATCTTGGTTCTTTCTGTTCCCACTGATAAATGAACTCGTATTTCTACTCTTGTTCAATTTATATATGCTTTCCTCAACGGTGTCTTTCACCTGTTCATGAGGAAAACAAGACAGTAGTAATTAGGACAATAACAGGCAAGATACTGTTTTTTTTTTTTTAAAAAGAGAAAAAAAAAAACAGCCTATAAAGGGTGGGGGATTGAGGCAATGATCCCATCGTGTAAATATCACTCAAGTATTTGTACACAATGCTTTACATCAGGGAGCCAAAGCAAAACTCGAAGTAAAATACTTGTGTATCAATCATTTTCAGAAATTGTCAGCACACATTTGTGGAGTAGGATCACCTTCTACCATATCCACAAGTTCATCAAGATTGTGCATACTTCATATTGCAGGGCATTGTACTTCTCTATCGCCGTATTTGGATAGACAAAATGAGAACATAAAGGTGAAGAAGACAGGGAATCCAGATTTCATACAGTATGGCCACCATGATTAATTAACAAAAGACACTTTAGGTAAGGATCTGAGTTTGACAGGAAGTTTGCTTTCATATCAAGCATTACAGTAATTATTTAAATACAGTTGTCTCAAAATCTTAAAGAGTAAATAGCAGACAGATGGGTGAGGAGAAAAATTGTCCTACTGACCCTCACAAGATGCATCACCCACACTCTCAATTTGAAGCAAACATCTATATTATCCCAAAAGCATCACATATTTTTGCATTCTCTGTAAGTATGCCAAAAAGCAAGAGATTTTACAGAATCTGTCACAATTCCTATTTGTCAAAAAAAGCAGAAAGGCTGAGTTTTTAGCTATGCGAAAGAGACCTACATGAGTTTTACAATGGGCTGAGTCCTTCTTTCACATGTAGAAGGACATGTGATGTGCCAGAAACAATGACTCCACAATGAGTAAAACTTGGGTTGTAGGTAGGTCTTATATTGTTTGTTATTAAGAGTACACAAAAACAAAATTTAGAGACAATTACGTACGATAAAACGATGAACGAGTGTTTTATGCTCCTGTCCAATTCGGTGCACCCTGCCAACTGCTTGTGCCTCAGCTGCTGGATTCAGCAGTGGCTCTACTAGAATGACATGCTGAGCTTCCAAAAGATTTAGCCCATTGGCTCCATGTTGAATTAAGAGCAGTAGTACTTGGGCAGATTTGGTATCTCTTTTATCTTCAGGATTCTTATTGCTTTCTTTAGCATAGCTCTTCTGTCCCCTGAAGTGGCTGATAGCAATTTGTGATTTCCTACAGAGTGACACCAAGATGAATTAAAATGAGAAAGTGATAAAATAATCCATTATTAAGAGACATTTTTGTGGAAGATATCATCATCTGAGGCATGGGAAGTGAACTACATCAAATTTCATCTAGGATTTTATGAGCCTGTCATACATGGCAAAAGATCCTCCATGACATTTTTTTTTTGTCTCAAACTAGTGTCACATCAGTGCATTTACTATATCAGGGCCCACAAAATTTAAATTGTGACACTGTTAATCCACGATAGGTGTGACACAAAATGTGATGTCAAAAGTATGACACGAGATCCGCTCTTGACATATATAGCCTCCTTGACTTAAGCATCCACATGAGACACTTGACACTTGGAAATGAGTATTGTAAGTAAATCCTTCAATTTGAGCATAAAGAGGTAGATTATTGAAAAGCAAAAAGAGAGAAAATAAATTAGCATGCATCCTTATGGATGGAATTCTACACAGAATAGAATACCACAATGTTAAATTCTATCAAACTTTTTCTAGAAAAGAATTAAATGAATTCAGAACAGAGCATCTCTAACTTGCTGTATTATGATTCCCATTGTCTGATACTCAAGATCCAACCAGTCGTAACACACATTTCAATGTTTGTGCTAGTGCCAGATCTTTTTTTCTTATTCTATGAATTGCATTGGTAATCAACAGTTGCTTGACACTGTACATATTGGTGATAAAATTTGGCATGATTAATAATATGACTTCACTAGTCCAATAGCAAAAGGAGAAGCAGAATTTGCATGTGATCTTCAAAAAGTCAAGTCATAGCTTCAGCAAATGACAAAATCAGCTAACTAGGGTAAAACAACTTGCATCAACCAAAAACAACGTTTCCCCTGAAGTGTATACAGACAAGCATCTACCTTCCTCCTTTCATCCTGATGTAGCTTATGCTATTGGCAGTGAAGGCATGTTGTAACACATCAAGGACATCATTCCAACTGGAAAACACAAGAATCTTTGCTTTGGGATCCGTAGAATTAATCCATAAAATTCTCCTTGTCACTGCTTCAATCTTCGAAATACCACCACACAAAGTGACAAAAAATTAACCATGTAATTCATGACCAATAAACAACAAAAAGGAAAGCAAAACCAATCTTTAAAGTATTAGTGTATCACTACTGCATCTAAAGATACGGCATTATTTAAATGTTCAACTTCCTTATTCCATGTCAGTTTAACAAACCTCCATGCTTGCTGAGTTCTTTTGTAATTGGACCATGCACACATAAGAGGAAAATCATTTTTTTTACTATACAGTAAACATGAGAGGAAAATATTCCATCATCACATATTAAATTTTCATGAAGTGCTATAGCCATTGTAGTAGACATAAATAGGAAATGTAAGATCTAGTGCAGAACAGGTTATCTTGTTGCGTATACACAAATATACATACAAATGCACCACTACAAACATAAACACATGCAGACATACATATACATAAGTATTCCATAGTTGATCGCCTAGGAATCCAATTACATTTACACGCGATCTGTATATATTCAATTTTGATTACGTGCTGCTAAACATCAGCAACAGAGCTTGACATTTTAAGAAGTCCAATTATATATTAGAACCAAAGAGACCAAAAAACTGACCATTTGCAAGGCAAAATCAAACATGACCAAGCCCAAGGGAATGCTGTAATACTAGGCATGCTGGTCTTTTACGTCGTTAAGGCAATTGCAAATGAGATTTACCTTTGTACTATATGAACCTTGGACAGTCATTGAAGCTTCAGATTTGTCATAAGTGCCGCATGACTCATTTTGTCTATCATCAGCAAATGCAATATTTCCAAAGTCTGTAGGTTGCCGGCATGTTGGGCATATTACCCTATTATTATTATGAAATTTTCCAGGTGGAATCAGCCTTCTCTCAGTCATTGCAAATAAACCTGCAACAATCTATCATTATGTACGCTTTCAAGTATATAAGCATAATTAGGCACACAAGCAACTGAAAAGGACACCTGGAAAAGAATAGACTTGACAACATTGTTAAATAATCATATGAAAATCTCTCTCAACCAACTAAGAATGCTTTGAACATCATTTTCTCTTTTCCAATACTAGAGAGGAAAACATTAAGCATAAGTAATTACTTCCATTTCTAGATTTCTTATAAAAAGAAATATAAGTTCTCTTACCAAAGCATTCCTTTTTGTTCAAGCAGAGAGATAATAATAAGATATACAAGTCCCAACAAATAAAAAAAAAAAAAACCATGGGTGACCTTTTTAACCTGATACTGACTAAAAACAAATATTTCGCAATCAACAGGAAGCATGAAGATATACTTCACTGTTAATTGTAATCACTAGTTAATGCGTTTTAATAACCAAATTTCTGCACATAGAGCTGTTGTTCCTCCAACTCAATCAACTCGCACAATGCTTAGCGGTCAACTAAGTATTTCTCCTCGAGTCACATAAGTAAGAATTTCATATTTAGCAATATATATTCAATTGTTTTAGGACCAAAGTTCACATAAGTTTCCAGATATAATGATCCTTTGACCTATGAAGTCCTCGTGCACACGCCTCAGCACATGGTGCATGCATATTAGTTGAAAGTATAATCACACTCCCTGTTCCATTCCATTGCCACTGCCCACACTTTTTTTTATAGTGGATGTCCCTTAAAAAGAGCAAGTCCAATTTTAATATATATTTTCTCATTATACCCCATAGGATTTAACATTTCAAATAAAGATGCATGTTAGGAACTTATATAACAGAGGGCGTATTAGTAATTCCAATTGTGATACAGTATAAATATACTCTTGGGTGGTGCAGGGTTACAACACAGTACAATATGCTATAAAGTTCATCTTCTTCAATTCTTCGAGTTTTCTTTTCTCAATCCACACTCAATATTGTCAACCTATTCATATCTATATATTAATTTACGACATGCTAAAAGAAATATTCCAGAAAGGGGCAAATGGGCAAAGCACAATTCAAATGTCAATTTCAAAACTAAAAGGTTGAATTTTTTAAACAAGCTAAAATTATGGACTTGATGAACCATTTGTTTTGGAAAAATGCATTTGAAAAAAGTTAATAAGGTGACTCTGATTGCCATGGTACTAAATATCATTGATTATTACATATTAACTGACATTTGTTATATCTTGTAACATATTTGCAAAAATATGTCACTTTCCAAACAGGTACATGAATCTGGTTGGTGCTTTGACTTGATGTTTTGGTTTCAGGGCAGATGCTTCAACATGGTATCGGAGCTGAGCTTGAGAACCTACCATATAAATCATGTTCTTTCACCTTCATAAAGTGAACGCTTTTACATTTGTTTGTGGCATATTCACCCTATTATTAATTGTTCCATGGTTCGAACTTGTTTCATCTCTGGTCTCTCTACATGCAAGTGGGGGATACGATAACGTGCAGAATAGTTGTAGCTTACCCCAAAGTTGGCAAATATGACTTCCCAAACCAGTATATGATCCCAAGAAATCTCTGCCCTTACTGCTAATTGGTTTTAATAAAAGCTTAGAAGTGTTGATGAGTTTAAGCAACTTTTTATTCTCTCTCTCTCACTTCCCAAACCAGTATATGATCCCAAGAAACCTCAGCACTTGAACTTTATTACTCTCTCTCTCTCTCTTCTCTCTCTCTCTCTCTCTCTCTATATATATATATATATATATATATATATTATATATATATATATATATATATTCTTTCTATCTTTATCTCTCTGCCTCTCTCACTCACATTCATACACACCTCTCACACAACAAGATCGAGGCACTAATTTGCACAAGGCTTTTCATTAAATTTTACAAACAATGCCTAGCAGAAGATATAAATCATGAAGTACTTCATATGCTGGCTCCTTAAACATGTTTGGAAAGATAAGAAAAGAGGGAAATACTCAACAAGCACCACCATTTCATGCACAGTTTTTGTGCAACAAAAGAGAAATATGGCTGATGAAGACTTACATTTACAGCACGTGACATGTCCACATTGAAAAACCATTTTCTGATTACCAAGCTGCTCTTGACAAACTGGGCATGATTCTGCATCTGCTTTAGCTATGCATTCATTTGCTGAGAGCTCTGCCGCTTCAGCTGCAGCTGAAGCATCGAAGCTTTCTGATTTCATGTTTTGATTAGATTGTACCAAACCCTGGCAAAGGATAATTGAATAGCAGCAGTGCACATATCAGTTTAGTGTCACGAATAGGAGAAACTCCATTAGTGCAATGTATTTGACAACTGCCACAATATATGATGCTGTTTGCATATGGATCCAATATTAGATGCAACAGACCTTTATGGGTATATCACCTAAAGTAAAAGGCATCTTGCTCGAGTACTGCTCATAAATTCAAGTCTATACACAACCAAAAGAAATTAAACTTCAGTTTCCCTTTCTTCCCTTATCCATTTCACATCCTTCGCTCCCTCCTTCCTCTTTGACATAAATCATCACACTATTATCTAGAAATTTTAATCCTAAAGAAATCAAATTCTCCAACTTCCCCCTAACCTCCTTCCATCCTTCCTGTCTGTTCATGACAACAACTGCCTAAACTGCATAAATCCCAAATCAAGCATTTTAGATAATCATTCTAGAAGGATGACATCAGTGCATTCTTTTTCTCTCCTCTTCGACATTGGTCATAAAATGAATTCTAAAGGAACTATATTACAAAAACCCACTTAAACTAATGAAGCAAGCGATTTCTGGAGCATTAATGATTAACACCAAAACCCCTAGAGGTGGGGACACCAAATACAAATTAGGAGGAAGTCCTCACCTCTAGTGAACATGTAGCAGGCAAAAGCTGCACTAGGTACTCTCTGCACTGGATATTCTAGCTAAATTTGTATTCTCACCTTTGGAAATTATTTCATGAAACTTTCAATGGAAGAGAACTTTTAGTGTAAAATCTTTATGCAACCATTTACCACACGTAACAGAGTTATGATCCCAACTTGAGGCACCTGTTCATTATCTCATGCAGTTGGCTCGATTGGGAATATCATTTATATGGACAAAGAAATTCTAGGAACAATAACTTGGTTTTAGGAAGTTGAACATTAACGTATGATCTAAGAAAAAGAACTAGAATACTGAATATGCTGCCAAAAATTGAGGCTATATAGTTACCTTCAAATAGCGAAGTTGTCCTTTTATACGTGACAATGAATCCAGTGCTAGAAATTTTTCACTAGAATTTTCAACACTAGCTGTATCTAACTCTTCTGGACTTAAAGCGTCAATCGATTTATCATCCTCGTTTTCTCTGAGGCGCAACCTTGAGGTAGCCATCTTTATTTCATCATGAGCACGCAAAACCTGCGCCTGAGAGATTGCCAAAGACCTTGCTAGGGCATACTCCTTGCGCATTGCCTGAATAGCAAATAACAGGCAGATTAAAAGGAGAGAGAGAGATGTGTTTCCTAATCAATATTAGATAATTTGTATGCATTCATGTCCAACAAAAGTTCGTTTTGTCTGCATTATGGCAACAAGTCCCCAATAAATAATTGAAAGGAATGAAATGAAAGAAGCGACACCCTTATTGAGAACATAATAATATATATAGATGCAGCATCAAAATTTTGAATTAGCCAAAGTCCTCCAAAATTTAACACAAAACTGAATCAAACATCATGGGTTATAGTACACATGCAATCTGGGAAGACCACAGAAATATGTTTGCCATACTTCAAGAAGATCAAGCTGCTTTCTGGCTGCCAAAATACTCTCTCTTTCTAAGAATCCCCTGGAGCTGTTTCTAATTATCGTCAGCACGATCTCCGAATCAGAGGGTGACTTTGAGACCTGCCAGAATAATTTCATAAAGAAGATATAATGGAAGGTTTCTGCTTTCACCATGCTAATATAATACTCAGCTCCACTCTTAGCATCCATACACACAAAGCAACCATCTGAGAAGCAATACATCCAACTTAGCAATCTAGACTCATGGTCCATGTTTGAATAGACCATTTTAATTGTAACAAAGCTTTGAAAAAGTGGATCCCAAGCATATTACCTTTTTATAATGATTAACATCAATTGAGTCGCATCATGTACTTTTACAGTACAACTAGATAACCTTTTTAGGGAGAGGGTCGTTTATTGTGGATATTTTGAAAAAAAAAATGTTGGGTTTATGAATAAACAAACTTGTTTTGTCAGCATTTGCCATTCAGATGCAAAGCAAAAAAAGTTGACTCCACAGAAGCTTTGACAATGTACTTTAAGCCCCTTCCCTCCATGTAACCGCCACCACAGAATAAATGAATCAACGAAATTGTAATAACAAAAGAATCGGATAAACAGCTGCATGAGTCTATTAAAATAACTTAGGTTTTTCATTTGACATATATTTAAAATCAAGCTCACATCTCCACCACAGATGAGATAATGAGAAAACACGATTAAAGAAAATGTAAAACTAAAACCTCAAAGTTTCATTACTAGTTAGTAACTAGTGTGATCATCTACCACTAGCAGCAAGAGTGGGATATAGTTACCAAAATTAACAAGAACTATGAACTTAAAAACATAGTAAACATACAAACAAAAGGAACATAATGGCAAAATACTCTCAAGATTCTGATAAAATAGTTGGATCAAATACTGAATACTCAGAGAGAGTACAAATAAGATTTGACAAAGCAAATAATGCAACAACGAACCATCACTTTCTCCCCCACATCCCTCTTCTTTCCATTATCTTTGTAGTCAGAACCAGACAAAGTTGAACTTTTGTCTTCTCGCGACAAATTCCAATAAAAATGATTCAGAGCAGACTTTTTCTTTTGCAGATTCACTGCCTCTTCTACAGATGTAATCACCTCTCCATTATTGCTTTTGTTAAGGCGAAAGAGCCTAGCTTCATAAACCTGGTTAGAAGAGATATTTATAAAGCAAGTTAAAAGACGCACATGCCATAATGACTTTGCAAAAGGAGATAAGTTATATATATAGCTACAAACCTGAAATATTTCATCCAACTCACAATGGGTGCATGCAGGACCATCATAGTTAGAATTGCACTTTTTACAGTATCTCACACGTGCGATATCCTCCTCTCTAGGATTTTCCATTGTTTGGTCAATTTCCAAGAGTCTTTCAAGTAAAGTTTTTCTTGACCCTTCCAAAGCATCCAAACCAGTTTGAATATAGTATTTTAGAGTTGTTATGCTGCGGAAGCTGTTTGAAAACAAAATAAAAATAATGGTAGTGTTGCTAAGGAATTCAATCTGCAGTTGTGCAAATTCTGGCTGAAAATGAAATGATTTATCCATAAACAGCAAAATTTTAAAGTCATTTATGTGCAGTTCTGCTTTTTTGTTCACAAACCAAAATAAAAAGATATGATCAAGAAAAAAAGCAGAGCTGGGGAAATCCATGTTTAGCCCTGGTTTGCTCAAGACCCAGGGCACTTAAATTACATTTGTGTTCCATATAGATAACTTGCACATGATGACATGGGGATAAGTAGAGACTTAACTCCAACTTTAATCAGAAAAAAGAAAGAAAGTGTTAGTGCCAATTTAAAATTGATTTCTAATTGCATGCAAGTAAAGGACCTGATATTCTCTCAGCAGGTATTTACATGAGACGCCACTGTTGTTCATGAAGTGGATTGAGCTGTTGAAGGACCATCACCAACTTCTGATAGAATAATTAATTCTACACAAATGGGACAGGCATTTTAAAGATTTTCAGTTGTTCAATAGTTCGACTTTTGACACTGCAGTATCCTTTTAAGTTACACGAAGTTTACAGTTTTCCCACTACTTGGAGTGATTTTCATCTGGCAATTGATTTTCTTTTGACCCATTATTTATTTGGTTGGGTTTATTCTCTGTTTAGTCTACTATTCCTGCTCTTTGACTCTTTCCGATTAGGTTTACCAACTGGGAATCAAAATTATGGAAAAAGATAAAAGGAAAATCGAGTACCAGGGCATAGAGACAACCAACTGCAGTTCAATAACAGAACAGTAGAAGGCGAGACCAAACTCACATTTTCTATGGTTGTAAAAGCATGACCCAAGCTGAAACTGGGAATATATGGAAGCACCAAGTCATTAGAATGTCAAGTGTTAGCTTCACTGTTGTTGGTTCATCTGTTCCTCCAATATTTAATTCTTCATTTCCAAGGAAAAAGATTATTGATTATTATTAATAAAAGGAAAGAGATATAAATGCCACTGACCAAACGTCCTTAGTTATATAGTGAGTATAAATGTAAACTATGCAGGAATCCTCCAAACACATTGAACGCAAATAAAAGCTTGTTCACTCATTCCCATAAGCAATGAGCTGTGAGCACCTGCAATATTCTTGCATTTTCCATAACTCAAGCAAGACCAAGTTCTAGTAGTCAGTACACAACTGTGCAAAATCGTGCCATTCTAGCCACTTCTAAGACCCCGAATTTTCTATACACAAGAATTCTGCATTGTTCCTTTGCCTAGACTTTGCAATAAAACCTCCAGTTGCGATTATTATAGCAGAGCTAGAATTCTGCTTCAGATGGAAATAACTAACCACTTGAATAGACAAGCCACACGTATGAGAACATAAGTATATGAGTGCAACCTACTTAATTTCAATGTCCCAGACAAATCCAGAACAATCCCGAGCTCCATGTACAAATTGCTTATCACTTCAACACAACTACCTAGTATTGGTAAATAAGGTTTCCAGTTAGTCTTAGTATTCAAGCCACCAAAAATACAGCCACAAAGCACATTTTGCAAACAAAGAAACAATGACCACATTGAACTAGGCTATGGCAAAGAAAACTTGCACAGCCACGTTACTTATGGTGTAAGTACTTTAAAACCAGAAAGCGAAACCATCACTAACCACGCAGAAATTCTTGATTTCTTGTTCAAATTTCCAGAAAGAGCTTCTCCTATTTTTTGGATCAGCGCATTAGATGAATCCTTGTTTTGCTCAATGTGATGCAGGGCATCCAACCACCAAGTTGTATGCTGTTTTTTCCTTTCTATAAAAGAATCACAGACCTTCAAGAGAGAGAGAGAGTCAGTAAAGAGAAAAACCAACAAGTGTAACATTCAAAAGCCCAGAGTATACATGAAAGAAAGATGATGGACTAACAAAAAACTCGAAAGAAAATTCAAAACAATACATTCGCATTCAGCTATATGCATTTTAATGATGGACTAACAAAAAACTCGAAAAAAAATTCAAAACATGCTGTTTTTTCCTTTCTATAAAAGCATCACAGACCTTCAAGAGAGAGAGAGAGAGTCAGTAAAGAGAAAAACCAACAAGTGTAACATTCAAAAGCCCAGAGTATACATGAAAGAAAGATGATGGACTAACAAAAAACTCGAAAGAAAATTCAAAACAATACATTCGCATTCAGCTATATGCATTTTAAGGATGGACTAACAAAAAACTCGAAAAAAAATCCAAAACAATACATTCGCATTCATCTATATGCATTTTAAGTTTAATGACATATCACAAAATATAAATAATGCATGCAATATACTTCTCTACTATGGGAGTTGTGTCAATCTATTCATATAGCATGATCAACTTGTCTTAAATACACAAAAATGTGCTGCATATTTACAGCATGAGAAATCATGTATTCTGAAATAAATACCAACAGAAATTGAAAATGTAGCATGTCCAAGTGTAATAAGATATACAACAAACATACAGGAGAAGGCCAAAGAATGAAATCTGTATGAATAATGATGATTTAAGATAGCTATAAACCAGCAAACCTGTTCATATAATCTCCTGAACTCTTGCTGAGCCAGGGATAACTTTGAAGTAAATATTGACAAGAACTTCTGTTTTAGATCTTCACATGCTTCTCTCAAGCATTGAACGTATGTTGACATATGCTGCTGAACATCACAACTTGTTTCACCATTTCTCAACAAGCATGATGGAGAATTAAGTGAATTATCATAAATTATTTTCAGACTGGGATTATAATTAATCATTTCTTCCCTCTTCATAGCATGATTATCGTTTTTGTCAATATCACAAGTCCCAGAGATTAATTTTTCACAGCTTCCTGAAACAGATTTCTGTTGTAAGCTGTTCTCAGTGAGTGGCAATGCTTCAGCAAGATTATGATGAATGTGGATGTTCAACAGAGGATCCAAGCGGAAATCGTCAGAGTGCTCTTCAACTAAATCCAGTGCCTCTTTATACAATGATACAGCTTGAGGAAAATCTTGCTTGATCATAGCTATACCTGCAAGTCCATTCAATGCGACGACTAATTTCCTGAGGGCGTCCTCGCCTTCTACCTTTGTCTTGCCAATAAGAACCTGCAGGAAGAAGATCCTAATTAACAGCAGCAGTAACAATAAACTGTGCAAAGCCCTTGACCAAAATGATAATTTTGTACTCATACTAAACCCACCGATAATATCTCCTCCATGGTCATGGGAGACTTCTGCAAAGAACGTAAACCAGAACTTCCTACTTGAGGATGGCAGCAAGCTTGACGAAGCTTTAGGAGCGAGTTAAACAGCTTTGCAGCATCCATATTGGTGATATAAGGTTCAGCTGAAGTATCAGAAGACATGGAATCTGGAAAAGAATACTATGATCAAATTATCTGAAACTGGAAAGGACGGAAAAATTCTGCGTACAGCTAAAGATTATTTTTACATCTTATTTGGCTCACAGTTCATAAATCACATGATCTGACAGAAAATTATTGAAAACCTGACGCTTTTTTCTTTCTAACATCCTTAAAGCTTTCAACAACTTCTCGAGCATCATCCACACAAGTTTCGTGTTGCCTCTGGTAGAAGTGCTCTTCAATTGGTGAGAGGGAGAGCCAAGAGACACATTCCTCCTGAGGAGGAAGTTGTAATTCATCCCAAACATTTGCTTTTGAGGAGCGCCACATAAGTTGTTTAAAGAAGTTATGCGTGAAAGCCATAGCTGCTGCATCTCCCCTCTGGAAAATGAGAAAAAACAGGCAAAATTACATACCAGACTTTTGACAGCAATAAATTAATACCACAAAATACTCATAAGACCACAACCACAACCAAGCACAATTGAAGGCCCAGACAACAAGCATAAATAACATTCAAGACTAAATTCAAGCCCTTCAAATCCTTTGACGGATTTTAGGTGTTGAATAATTATCTATAACTATGTATAACAAAGGCAGTCAGAAGGAAAGAATGCCATCCGCTGTTTTTTAGCATTATAAGTTTTCTCCTACACATGAATTCTTATGCCAATAGTGTCCTACCCTTTGTTTTTTTCACTAATCAAACCTTGGCATAACTCCTCCACCAACCACCCCATCTTGACCACTACTAATCCCACCACCTCACCATATCCCATCGCACCAGAACCACAACTACCACTTTCAACCTCAACCTCTTCACAGCCATCCCATGTCACCCTCATTCCAACCATCCTTTATGTTTCCATCCTTTTCTCTAACTTCTCTATAATTACAACCATACCAGTGTCTACATCCAAATCAAATTAATAGTGGCCATTATAGCAAGAACAAGCACATGCAGAAAGACATCTACCCTTGAGTAGGCCATCAATTGTGTGTTTCATGAAATAAATTTGATCAATCATTTGTATTAAGTTAATAGTTGGAGATTCCTGCACCCAAGAATGTTACCAATTGTGTCTCAATGACTCAAAATACACATATAAAACGTATTAAAAATCAAATAATCACTGGCTTTTGGATGTGATTGAGACAGTGTGCAGCAAATAAGGCTGGTGGCGAGCAGTTCCGTAAAGTAAGATTTTGCATCAAAACATGAGAGTGGAAGAACTTGAGATGATTTTGAAACATATATCAAAAGTAAGATTTGATGGTAAAGTAGAATTTGATCTAAGTTATTGGTCTCTCATTAAAACTCAGAAGGCAAAATTTATTAGAGGTTGCATATATGCTTCTTGACCAACGCAAGTGTTGAACAATGTCCTACTATAGTACCAGATAGGTTAAAATCAGGAAATCGTAAAATACTTGCCAAAACAGATTTACTGCAAAACATGCCAAGCACTGTGGGCTTAATTTTATTTTCAGAGCCAATGGGGTTAGCCAACTCTGTTAATTTCTATATTTTCCAATGTCAGAAACTGAAAAACAATATTATAGTAATGTTTTATTAGCGAATAATGTCACATCTGAATCACATCACAAGCGAGATTCTGTATCCAAAATATATATATGTAATATCTTTTACATCCAATACTTCCTAATATTACGACTGTTCATTAAAAGTTTAAACCACATCTATTTGCAATTCTCATAACAATAATGAATGTGATGAGATCATGCTTACTACTGATACTATGAGCAACTACTGAATGGATGAGGCCTTCCTGCATGTGCCGTGACTAATCTGAAAAATATGCATGCATGTGCACAGTATCCGCAGCATTTCCTACTAAAGTGTGTCAAATAGTGTGGTGTCACTAAACACACTTGTTAGCTGATATACAGCATTAACCTCAGCTATATTAAAAATTTTCACATTAAGAAGAATCAGCATTGTAATATTTTCGTACCTCATACGGATTAGAAATAACATCAGTCCACCAACGAAGGACATCGAATGGACTTGATTGAAGAAATCTCAAAAGCCCATATAAGTCATCAAGTTTTCGTTGTATGGGAGTCCCTGTTATACACCAACGATGTTTTGCATGTAGACGCAGTGCCAACTCTGTTGCCACAGCAGCATTACCCTCCACCATTTGAGCTTCATCCAAACATATTCTCCACCATAAAACTCTGGTTAGAAGAGTTGGAACAACTGGGTATCTGAGACATCAAGCCAATAAATATCACAATCAACAAGATGCTTAATTCCGAAGCTATGCAATCTTGAGTAGTGAAAGGAATACTTAATTTTCTGGTCCTCAAATTGAAAAAGGATAGGAGAAAAAGTTATCAGAAGTCCAACCTGGAAAGCTCTGATGTTGATTATTTACCGAAAATTTTAAAAAATAATTAATAGCATGATATAACTCTTGCAAATATTTGTGTAATTTAAAAGCTATTCTTCCCAGACTGAGGTGGTATATATTGATAAGAGAGGCCCACATCATCAATAAAAACTTTAAGCAACGAAGTACTGGCATCAATCCTAAGAAAAAAATTAATTCTGGTCACCAAAGGTTCAACAGATGTGGGATCTGAAGTCTTTGGTCATCAGGCAGGAAGAACTGAAGATATCAAAAAAGGAAAAAGAAGAAAAAAGAAAACCAAGCAAAGAAGGCAAAAGGATCTCTCGTTGATCTGAATTTCATAACTTGTTGAGATTGAATCAGTGGTTTTATGTGAACATCCTCCATTGTTGTATATCACACCATTGAAGAGTGTTTTTATTTTTCCCTTTCTATAGAAAATCGACTAGGGAATGCCTCACAGACAACCAAATTGTGTGCAAAAAGTTATGGAAAGGAAGCATGACTGTCTTTCTGCTGCAGACAATACGAAACCATGTTAGAGATCAATTTGCCAAGATGTCATCAGATATTGGCTCTCAAAAAGTTATGGAAAGGAAGCATGACTGTCTTTCTGCTGCAGACAATATGAAACCATGTTAGAGGTCAATTTGCCAAGATGTCATCAGATATTGGCTCTCACAACGTAAACAAAGGACCAATCTATTTTCATA
This sequence comes from Paulownia fortunei, assembly GCA_019321725.1. Taxonomy (NCBI): domain Eukaryota; kingdom Viridiplantae; phylum Streptophyta; class Magnoliopsida; order Lamiales; family Paulowniaceae; genus Paulownia; species Paulownia fortunei. The sequence continues at coordinate 4,877,898 of CM033114.1, read as the reverse complement.
GCTTATCTGGAAATTAAAGGGACAAATAAGTTTTATTAGTTTTTCAGGATGAGCCTATAACATATAAATCTGTCTTGCTGGAACCTATTGCCTTAAAATTCATGTAGCATTGGTACACAGTAAGACTGATTGTCATTTGTTTTGGTTCTTTCTATTATCATATATTCAATAAAATCACTGGGGGTGAATAAAAGATATATAAGAAAACATTCTCACAAATGTCAAGTGACTAGAGGGCAGCTGCATAACACATGCACAAGGAAGTGAGAAAAAAACAAAAGATATATTGTTAATGAAGCATCAATTGAAGAAATGGGAACGGTATTTTCACTAAAATGCAAAAAAGTAAAAATAAAAATTTAATTTAGTCACTAAAATACTGTCCCACAACATAATTCGCATATTTACTGTAAGAGTCACAACTTGTTCCAGACAACTGGTTTTTTCAACTTAAGATGCAACTCATGTCAATGAATTGCCCAGAGCATATTTTTGTAACATGGTGTATGAGACAAACTACACCTTTTGACCTCCATTTTACCCAAAAGAAAAGTCTACTTCAAATTAAGCGAGAAATTACCTCTTCTTGTATCTCATAAAGCGCCGATCCCCTTCATGTCTTTCAGAATCATGCGGCAAATCCTCTTTAAGCACATTGTAAGTAGTCAAGACAATATCAGCACTTAGAAGTTCATCGATACCAATAACAGGTTCACAGGAGAAGGAAGTATGTCTAACTCCTCCATAAACACATATTCTCAAAGAGCCAGGATTTGTATGACTGTTGAGGCAATGGAAGACAATAGAATAGAACATGAGCAAAAAATAAAGCAGAACAAGGATGAAGAAAACAAACAGAAAAATAAAATAAAGTAAAATAATCAACCAAACATTTAATAAATTTTCATATTTTGCAGCTGACTAAATGGAATACGGATTCAATTCTTCTTCAGAAAATTAATCATTTTTCATTTCCCAAATTTCATAGAGGCAATGCGAAGCAAAGAGGAAAACAACACATTCCATCTACAATAGAAGCATACGAGAGAAAAGGTAAACAAGGATGATTTCATGAAAAATCTATTCTATAATTGGTAGGAATCAGTAATCCTGAGGAACTGGTAGGTTAAATTATAATGGAACACCTACTACTCTCCATCTGACTAATTTCACTACAGACTCAAGAAGATAAGAGGCCCCCCGCCTTTCAAAACATTATACAGCCTTTTTCAGAACCCCGGGCTGCAAGGACATTTTTAGAATAGTAGAAAGATTAGGACACCTACTCAAAAGAAAATATATATTTGAGCAAGAATGACATTCCATATTTGCAATATCAAATAGTCATTAGATTTTCAGTAGGGCATTTCAATACAAAAAGTTAGATGAGGAGTTTGTGCAATAGAAAATTACATCAAGGAGACACTAAATCAATGAAAGAGACATCTCAGGAAGTTTCCACGTATGGATACTCTTATGTAAGGCTCATAATTGACTCAAACCATATCATTTTCAGGAATATGTATCCCGATAAATACAAAATCTGATCAAGTCATCTTAACAAATAATTCTCTAAACCTATAGCAATGATCTCATGGAAATACTCAAAACAGAAACAGGCAGAGATCACTGACCGTCAAAGGCCAACCATCAAAGTTTTTTTTTAGGGAGGGGGGGGGGGGGCTAGATTAAATACAGTATTTGACCAAATATATGCAATCAGAGGATGACGCAGATAAGGTTAGAACCAAACTTGTTTACCACATATATAAATATAATTAGGATGTATTGATAAATTATCCAAATTATAATCAGAATGAAACCTAGAGTCATTGACACAATGCAACATCCTATGGTAGTAGCCGCCATTTACAAAAAGAAAAATCAAACAGAACTTTCCTGAATCAATGGACAATCAAAAGAACACAAGTAACTTCTCAATATACAGGAGTATGATCCGAGAACTCAAGACACTTTTTAATAAACCTTATTCTGAGGAAAAGCAAAATCATTGAGTAGCTTTTCCCCAACAACAGAGTTATCCCGCATATGCAACAAGAGCAATCCTTTACATATCTTTGTCAATAGCTTTTCTTTTTAAAATTATATTAGTTTGTGGGGAGAGTATGTGTGTGTTTTAACAAAAGAAGTTAAATGGCAGCAGCACCAATGCAGGCATTCAGGAGTAAATGTACGTAGATAAGCACACATTAATGCCTTATATTCACCAATCACAATAAGCAGTTAGGTTCAACAGACTCCAAATAAATGCACAGGCCAACAATAGAACAAAAGAGTTACCGAAGAATTTCAGCATGCCACTGGAGCAATATGGGAGTTGGACAAACAATAAGAGTTGCACCTGCAGCAATTGGAGATTCTGTGGACTGGATCAGCTCTGAGCACGTGTGACATATATACTCTCCATCCATCTCAACTACTTTAGTATCAATCTTTCTTTTTGTATACTTCCTTAAGTTTCCAATTGAGCGCTTCTCACATTTGTCTCCTCCAGCAACTTCCCCAGATTTTGAAGTTTTTCTTTTCAGTGAATACCCAACACAATCTGCATGTTGCCAAGCATCACAAAAGTCGCACTGAACCCACAGGCCTTTATACCTGTAGCTTTCAGTGACAGCTCCACATAAGCACTCAACCCGCTCCCTTTTCAGTCTTTTCAAGTTATTCTTTTGATACCCTTCAACTTGCATTGCCTTATAAGAACCACCAGCAACTTCAGATGATGGCATCCGATGAGCAAAAATACAGGAGAGCAGCTCAATAGTTTTCCCCAGGCCCATCTCATCTATGTTTTGTCATTAGCAATGCAACAGCAGCAACCATAGGCCCATCAATTAATCTTATTTTGAACCAAAAATACCAGATTTGACAGTAAAAGTAACAACTACAGTAGACTGCTGGAGTAGTTTTAGTTGGAGAGTTTTACTCTCGACGTTTAAAACTGAACACAGCAAAACTGTTTCACGAAAATTACAAATATCTGGAAGATAACTCATCAAAGTTAAAGGGACCACTCTTTATGTGCAGTGTAAACATTTCCTAGTCAAAAACCAAGACAAATAAAATCCTAAAGTACTCAATGACTGAATCAAAGATGCATGAGCTCACATTCATAACTGTAGAACTCGAGAAATTTAACGTACCAGCAAGAATTCCACCAGAAACATATGATGAGCAGCAGCTAGCATGCAGTGAAATGTTCCCACTGGAGCATAATAAAGCATTCATTTAGCAGATATAATATTTTGGTAACTTAGATTGCTCAGAAAAAGGCTAGACAAAAGAAAGATGAACATAGGGATCATTCGCCTCATACATTTTAAAAATCTTCCCTTTTTGTACATTTCCCCTTTTATTATTTTTCCTTTGTATTCTGTCTCATTTCATTTTCTTTGTACTTCCATAATCACTAGTTTGCAAAATTGCAAGCAACCATGTACAAGTAAAGACAATGTAGAAGTTTGCAGTGCAAAACTAAATGAATTGAAGTGCTGGAAGAAATCAATGAAATTTCATAATAACACAAATAGGACAAGCACACAGCACTGACATTGAACTTATGTGTAAAATGCTGAATCACTTTCTGACTTTAAACTAGACATATTCTTTGAAAGATACAGAAGGAAAGCCTATAACAGCTAAAACTAAATGGTATATTAGCCACGTGGTAGCTGCCAATATATACACCTTTATTGATCAAATCCCACATCCAGCATATTTACAGCAAAAGTTTACAATGTTTTGATATGTCCTTGATTATTAAAAACGTATGTCCTCAGATGAATCACAAGCTAACTCATTGATATGAAAAAAAAATCAGGTAAAAGCAGATACCCCAGTGATTTTTCTTAGACAATTACCAAACTCAAGAAGCAAAATCATAAATGAGCTTGAGTAATATGCAGGAGTCAGATCTGAACTCAAAAGCAACACTCAAATTGAAAATATATAAAGGATACTGTTAAGATGGGATATCAGTAGGAGCAGAAGATAAATGAATGAATAAAGTTCGTCTTTAGATCTGATTTGAGGAAATGACTTGGAGCTAAGTATTTAAAAAGACGTCAATATTAGCTAAATTCGAAATCCATCTAATGATTGATATAATAACTAAAAATGGTTGCTCGAGAATTTAAAATCCACAATAATACATAATTATCTAAATAAATGCAATAGATTTGAAATGCTTGGCTCCAAATCCTTCAATGCAAATGCAACATAAGAGAAAATGAGGTGAAGACTTTAATTTTTCCTGTCCCTACACCTAATGGGACAGAGCTTGGGAAGATAACCAAGCCAGGGTTAAGTCATGTTTGTAATAGAGCATAAATTTTTCTTGTCTTGAATGTTAGATGTTAGAGATGTTATGCTCTAATGCCTTTAAACAGAATATTTTATTTGCATGGTCAAGTATGCACAGAAAAATATACACAAGCACATCCATTTGATCAAGTGAAAATCCTAACTGCTCAAGGTTTTACATCAATAGTCTGCCTATCCTCATATCCGGGTCTCCATGTGGCATGGTGTTTCAAAGAGAAGATAATTTTCAGGGAGATAAGGAAAGGACACCAAGTTTTCAATCCCTCCCCCAAGAAAAGTTATGAAGGCACGGCATAATGAAAGATTGAATATGAATAAGAAAAAAAATATATGATTCAGCTGGAGCTCTGGGCAAACGAAAAAGCAGATCCAGATAAATGTGGCAAATCAAATCCTCAGTAATATATATTAGATTAAACTTGGTAATACAAATAAAATGTTACATACAGTTCAACACCTTCAGGGTAATAAGTACTTAAACTAATTATCTAAACTTTAAAATCAAGAGGTTTTTGCTATTATTACCTAAGATTAAACATCAAGATAAATTTTGCTTATAGAAAATATTGAGGAACATACCTAAAAGGGTTGTAATAAATTCTTCTAGAGGTGCTGATCAAATTCAGAGGCATACATAGAGGAGAAACAATCTGACTTCTTTCATTTCCACCTAAATGTTCAAAATCACCTTTCTCTCGTTTTACCATCCAGTAAGCTGCACGACGCTGGTATGGTCTTAGTTCAGGAAGCAAGTCAGGAAGGTGATCCTCCAGCATTGGTGCCTCCCTATTGTAAAAAAATAATCAGGTGAGTCTCAGTAGAGACATACTCCAAAAGTCAAAACCATCATAAAAGGTAAGTTTAACTTTCCATCAATACTCACTTTGATGGCTTAATAGCTTCATAAAAGCTGGAAACTTCAAACCGCACTTGTTTTCTTGATGCAAAAGAATCATCATCAGCCACAAGAGGTGCATCAACCTCCATATTTTTCACAGCATTATATCCATATCTAACTTCCGAAGTCATAACTTCAGGCCGCAGCCACGCCATAACACTCATCATACTTTTTTTCCAGAGCTGCCTTGTATTATCAAGAAGGGACTCGCACTCATCAAACGCACTTTTCAAAATCTCGACCCGGACACATATGGATGACATGCCCTCCAAAAACTCGTTTCCTAAAATTGGCCTAACAGTCAAGTACTTCAAACTAGCCAAATGAACAAGACCTGTAACTCCTTCATCCGTCCCATCAACAATTCCAGACACCATCACAATATCCCTCTCTGGTCCCTCTACTGTGCATTTCATCACAAACTGCAAACATGTATTGCTCTCGGATAAAACCGGCCAATGCCCTAATTTCATACGACCAAGATGCTCATTCACATTACTCAGCCTAAACCTCAAGAAGCACCTTGAATCCCTATAAAACTCCTCAGTCAGCTTATAGCCATAAAACTCCTCACTCACCCTCAAATTCAACAAAACAATTTCCGAGACATCATAATGCTCCTCAGTAACCCAGCTAGACCTATCAATTTCGACAAAAAATGGTTCTTCAACGTAGACCAAGTCATCTTTTCCAGTTCGTGCATCGTTGTCTTTGTTGAATTCTGATTCAAAAGACTGCCTTTCTAGTATTCCCCCGACCTATGTGGCCGAACTTGCTTCCTTCTACCCATCACTACACAGAAAAATTACTATTACTTGTATAAATTCAAAAAACTAACCCGAAATTACTACCTTAAACACATAAAAAAGGAGTAACCGTAATCCGACGTGTACAGCAAGCAAAATTCAGTTTCAGCAAGGAATTCAAAGAGTTGCACGCATTTTAGCTCTTTTAAAAATGCAAATGTGAGCAATTCATATACACATATATGCATACATGTAGAAATAGTGCTTCTGTGTGTGTTTAGGAACAAGGGTTCGAGTTAGAAGTAAAAACCTGGGATTTTTTCCTGTTCGGTTTTTTTTTTTTGGATAATAGTGGGGAATTTTCGGAGAATGCAACTGAAGAAGTTAGAATTCGCGCGAGTCAAAACCCTTATATGGGTCTGTTAGTTTGTACTTTCGCCTACGGCGGCGCAACGGTGACTATATCGGTCGCGGATATCTGATGCGAAACATTTCTTCTATATTTTTTCACATAAATTATGTTACTGGGATTTGTTATCTGTTTTGGCGACGGTTGATAAGTCGATTTGCAACTAAAATTATTTTCAAAATGACAAGTTAATTGTTATATTGTAAACTCATTATATAATATTTATAATCTTGAGGAATTATGCTACGTGAGTCGAATATATAGGATGTAGTATTCAAACATAGAAATACACGTTCATGTAAGTGGGTGTGTTAATAAAGGGTGATCTATATTTAGTGCGCACTCAGACCTTATTTAAATTTTTATTTTTCTCAAAAATAATTACGAGTTCCGGCTACATAATTTTTATTTTCATTCAAATAAATCAAATAAAGTGTTTTCAATTTAAAAATAATAATAAGTGTTTAATTGAGTTACATTTAACATCTTATTTATTCAAGAATCTCAAAGAATTCTGATTAGTTTTGGTTGCTAAATAACATTTTACCCCATGTTTTCCAAAAGTATCATATTTTCTATACATTTTTAAAAAAAGGGCATATGATTTTTTCATATTTTAGAAAAAAATAAATGATAGTCTTTTTATATTTTACATGCAACTCAATTTTTGTTACTTATTCAACTACATATGACCAACTCGTCATAAGATGGAAATTTCCATTATATTTATTAATTTTTAACCTTTTTATAAGTGTTGTATACATATGTAAAATATATATTTATTAATATTCTTATTACTTTATTCAATATAATTTAAATTATTAAATAAAATATAATATTAAAAACTTTTAGATTTTATCTCATATGACATTATCAATAAAATTATATCAAAAAAATATCAAATATTTACTAACTATATAGGTATATTGAATTTTGATACACTAATACATTTCAATTTTATTTCAAATATAAAAAATAATTAAAATTATTTATATTATTTTATATATCATGGCATAGCATACACTTTACTAGTAAATAAATACTCTATGTTTATTAAATAATTATTACTTTATATGATTATGAACCATGAAAAATAAGTTAAAAATTTAGTATCATATATCTAATGGTGAGATGGTTACTTTTTAATTTGACATATGACAGCTAAATTTTATACAGCCAATATTGAGAATTTTTTTTTTTTGGACAAACATTTACATTTATTCTTCCACATGGTTATTACTTCAGGTTTTATGGGGCAAAATTTGCCATTTCTAAATTACAAATTACACAATAAAGAAATGGAATTGCTCAGCTGTGAGATATATAAAATTGTCATTTTAATAACTAGAAAATTATGTTTATATCCCCTGCACAACACCATCACATCGTGCTGAATACTACTTTAAACTAGCATTTTTATAATTAAATTGGTGATCAAATTAATTTTATTAATAATTAACGGTTCAATCGCCAGTTTGACCGGTTTAATAAAAATTGATTATATTTTCTTATTTTCTTATGTAAAATGATAATATAGTAAACTAATTGTTATGTATTATATTTTAAATATAAAAATAAATAAACAGCAACATAAAAAAATATATAACAAAATACAAAATCTAAATAATCACATAAATATAACAAAATATTAAATTTAAATTAAAAAAAAAGTAAAACCAGTAAAATCGATTTTGGCCAATTTTGATCGATTTTTGACCGGTCAAATGATTTTATGGGTCTAGTCAGACCACACCGACCTTCGATTTCCGATTAAACTAATTGAACTGGTTGATTCAGTCCAATTTTAAAATCATTACTTTAAACTTGAAGCTGGAATTATTGATTTAAAACTTTAACAAGTTTGAGAACATTATTATTTTTAGTTTTTGGTTGTTGTTTCTTTAGAGCTGTTATGACCATTATTTTTTTAATTTTTTTTTCTTTTTCACACGAAAAATAGTATTAGGATTTTATAGGAAAAAAGAAAACGAATTTGTAGAAATAAAATCAATTTGTAGTGGGACTAACACAAGGGGGCGTGTACGTAATTTTAATTAAAATTGTCATTTTAATGAATTATAATGTTGGTAGTCTTCTTTTTAAATAGCTAATAATTGAAAAAGATAAAAAAATTACAAATGTCTGAATCTAATTTTGTGTATTAATTATTACAATTTTTACCATAATTAACTCAAGTCAGCTAAATTTAAACTAATTGTTCAATAATTACTTGTGTTGTAAAGTTAACAGGTTGTCATGAACTTGTTCCCTCAACAATGATCGTATAGCCTTAACTTTTTCAACCGCCTCTCATGGTAGTTAAGTTATTTCTTAATAATAATTGTGCGGCTTTAGCTTCTTCAACCGTCCCTCACGGTAGCTAAATTAGTCTCATTGCTTAGAAAAAATATTTAAAGATGACTGGAAAAGTAGAAAACAGTAATTAAAATTAGTCTCATTTCTTAAAAAAAATGTTGAAAGATGATCGAAAAAATAGAAAACAGTAGTTAAAATCAGCATCATTTCTTAAAAAAAGTGTTGGAAGATGACCGGAAAAATAAAAAGCAGTAGTTAAAATCAGCCTCACTGCTTAAAAAAAGTATTGAAAGATGATTGAAAAGGTAGATAACACTCAAAGAAAGTAAAAGAGTTTATAATAGAAAGCTTGTATTTACTTAAATTTAACTCTTGTTTATATAGTTTACAAATAAAGTTTATATCTCTATTTATACCACTCTACTTCATAAATGAATGGTGGTAATCTATATAATTTTATAATTGGAAGACACTGTCTAAAGTTTTCTAAGAAATATGTCAAAATGATTTCATTAGATATTTATAATGAAACTTTTTAAAAATTTATAACAATTATACAAAATGTCTCTAATATTCTAAAAAATTGCGGGTAAGCCTCAAAATCAAAAAATATTGCAATAATCTGGTTTTGGCTGGATGGTGTGTGACAAAGTGCATAAAAAAATTACACCATTTATCATATTAATATTATAGATTTGCCACTTTCAGGATATTATTTATGTTGTCAGGTATAAAGTATGAAGAAAAATACCAAAATCCCCATCAATAAAAGGTTCCAATCCAAAAAAACCCAGCAAATAATTTGCCGATCAAAAAAGCCCACTTCATTATTTTTTCATTATAGCAAACCCAAATGTTAACCCTTTCACCCTACGGCGATCCGGTATAGTAATTGTAGGTCTAAACCACCTCTCAACATATTGTACTGAAATCTCTTGCCAATATATATATTTATGCCATGGATATATTTTAAATTAAGCTCCAACATCATTTTACTTCAGTTCAAAAGATATTCATATCACATAAGAGATTAAATTGATCTCATGATATCAAATACTAGCTTATAATAAAGCATATAGGTCTCCATATCCACTTAAATCAATATAAATATTTTCCTTCTTTTTATTTATAAAGTATGCAATTGTTTTGCTTATTTACTGCTTTAAATTCAATTTTATTCATTCATAGAAATTTATGTTCTGAATGTTTAACAATTTATTCATATTACTGACAAAATTTATTTATTTGTAAAAATAAATTCACGTCATCACGAGATGTAATTATCCACGTCACAATAAAAAATTTATCATACACATTTCTAACTTGAGATGTTCAATATTAGAAAAAGCACCTATAAATAATCAATTAGTACTAAATATATAAATAATAAATTAGTACTAAGTTTGACTTAATCAAGGTTCAGGCTAATTCGATGCTAGCTAAGTGTAATACCTTAATCCATTCAATTATTGACATAAGTCCATATTATATTTAAAATTTATTTTTTTATTTTGTGTACAAATACAAGCCAACTCAACAAACAACAAACCACGATAGATGACAATTTGGAATTTCAGAAAAATTTCCTCCAATCAACCATGACAGTTAAAAATTTAAAATTTGAAATTCTAAATTTTATAATTAATTAACACACTCTTCTCATTAAATTGCTTATTTTATCGTCGGAGTCGCCGGAACACCGTTCAAGGTACTCATTTTTTTCATCTCCACCACCACCCTTCCTTGAAAAGCGGCGGCGACCCTCGTGGAAGTGGCGACCCCCATTACTCTCCCTTTGCAAAGCGGCGGTGGCTCGTCGCCCTCAGAATCTCATGCAGCAAAAGAACAAAAAAAACTTGCTGATGAAATTCTAGCAGTGGAAACTGGGCCTTGAAGAAAAATAGAGAACTCCTATTCACAGAAGTGTGCAATTTCATGGGATTTAAAGCATAGGAATTGAAGAATGTGGAGGAGAATGAATGAAGAAGAAAGATGGGTTTTGGGCTAAAGGATTTGCTGCAGAGTGGATTGCCCATTTTCATCTGTTAGTTTGTTAAGGAAAATGGTGGAAGAATACTTGGGTCAAAGTAATGAATTTTCGGATTCTGTTTTCAGTAAATTATTTCCTAACCTTAAAAAAATTATTTCCCAAGCTTTGTGATGATTGGTGGACAGCTGCTCCGGCGACGACAGTTGGAGAGCGACACAGACGGAGAGAGAGTGATTGATTTGCTTGAGTTTCACGATCTGGATCTGATTTGCTGGAGAGATATGAAAACATAAAAAACAATGAAAAACTTTATAGAGCCTCTTTGCATTTTATCAAAAAAAAAAAAATCTGGTATGACACGTGTCAAAAATTGATAGATTTAGAATTAATCATGGTTTGATGAGTTATGAACACCACGTGTCAAACTTTGAATGGCTTAAGGTATTAACCTTGCTAGCATTGAATTAGCCCTTGTTCACTAGCAAAAACCAAATAAAGTGGAACAAGTTGGCACCAGATTGACTTGAAAAAGTAAATCATTACTTAATTAATTCAGTATTTCATATTCCTCCAAAATGATAACTTCATATGTAACTAATTAAGAGTAGTCTACAATTTTTAGGAGGTATAACTATAATCGCATAAATAAATCAAAATATATCATTATTTGAATATAAATAAAATTCTAAATGAACATTGAAAATTGAAATGAGGGACAAGAGCATTCAAGTGAAAATTTAATCAGAAAATAATATTGTAGAATAACATATTATAATAAATATAAATTGTGGAAATAATATATTTAAATATTATTTTAAAAAACAAAACACTAAAATTATTAAAAGTTTGCCGCTTATCCTAAGAATGCAGAAGCAGACCAATAAAAACTAAAAAATATTTACTCACACTCTCTCTCACACACCCTCAGCACACACAAAAACAGCCCCCGCTCACGCACACCCCACACACGCGAGGCGGCTGCCGGCTAGGGCATCGGTGGCGGCGTTTTTTGGGGACAAAAAGGACCCAGTTTGACTCCGCTTCCATTTTTTCTCTGTGTCTTCACAATCAAGGTGGTTCCATTCCCATTCAAGAATGTTGAGGGAAATACTTGAAATTAAGGATGAAATCTAGTTGAACGGCTTCAGAACTGGAATTCGGCCATGTATGTTGGGTATATTAGTAGGATTGCGTGTTGGGATTCATGAAGTTGATGGATTCAAATTTGTTCAAAATTGAAGAGACTTGAAATCTGGGGCTGAAATCTGTTGCGATTCGTTAAAAATAGTATCTGCATGTTTATGGAACTTGAATCGGGCGGTTAGAAGAGCTGTTTAGGTTAGACTTTCAGGGCAGTATCGGCGGCGGCTGCTCTCTGCTGTCTGTAGGGCGGTCTAGTGGCAGCCTGGATGGGGCTGTTGCTGGTGCACTGCCGATGCGCCTTCTGCCATCACGCAGCCCAGGATACTACAATATGGACTTTTTTGGCTGTAATTATCCTGAATTTGAGATTTATGAATTCATTGGCTTTTGAAGACTCGGTGCACATGTGTTTTAATTCGGGTTTACTTAGATAACGAAACTGCGTGGTTTGGCATGTAAGTATAACTAGTCAAACGCTTTAAATTGACTGAACTTAGCTTCATTTAATTATTCAATTTAATGTTAGGAAGTGGTAATAAGCTAATGGAAGTATAAGTTGATGGATTAAATTTTAAGCTGAAATCCCCGGAACGCCGTTTATCTTACCAGTAGTAATGCTGTGTTTTCTCCACAACCTATCTCACGTGTTTGCATTATTGTGAAAATGGAGGGAGGGAATGTTAAAGATGATATATATACATTTATATTTGTTCTTGTTATTGAAAGAAATTAGTAAATGCTTACTACTGTACCTTTAAAATGTTTTGGATCCATTGTTGCTTAACATAATCATTTCAATGATTTCTCTCAAAATTTTAGGAGAACTTTCGATCCTTTAGATTTTTGATTGTTTCAAAGAAAAATGATTGGTTCTTGGAATTTGTATCGTTTTAAAGAAAATCATTGTTTTGTTTATTCCCCTTCGGCACATGGATTGGAGTTGGTAAGGAACAGATGAGGTCCTAGGACTTGCATCCATTAGGTCATGCTATAGATTGTTTTGGTAGGGTCACGCCTTACCCATAGTGATAACACTGTGTACAATTGTGGTCTAATTTATCCATTTGAAATAAACTTACTGAGTTTTATTGATGATCTATGATCTTTCAGTTCCACACAACTGTGGATATGAGTAGGGAGTGATCAGTGCTCTTTGGCTAATAACAAAGTGATTTACTTCATGGAAAGGTGACAAACAGCTTAGATTAATTTGTACTGCAAAAGTAGGCTGAAAAGTGAACCAATCTACTTGATATTCGACTTGACATCGATCGCTAAAAACTTTTAGCTTGTATGAGATCTACTTTTTAGCATAACTAACCAAGCTTGAACATCTTTTTTCGTTCAATATGATTTAAAGTTCGACTCAAACTTGACTTGATTAGTTAAAAAATGATAAATTATGTGTATAAATATAAAACTACTCTAACTTGACTTATGTTGGGTTTAATATATTTTGTTTAAGTTTGACTCGTTTAATAATTAAATTAAATTCAAATACAATTTCAAGTTTGATGCAAAATTCATACCAAACTTGAACAATACCTTGTTCGACTCTACTTGATTCATTTACACCCCTGTACAAAAGCCATCTTGCCTTTTCAGCACTTTCTTGATATGAACCCTGCACTTCGCTCCACCTTTTTCTCTTCTTTCTTTTCTTTTCTTGGTTAAATTCTATGATTAATCAAGTAGCTTCATGTACACATGCATGCATGCTTTGAAGTTCCATTTTCCGGTTATACACTTTAAATTTCATTTTCACGATAATTGCATTATAGAACTGGTATATTGGTTTACCAGAAGTAGGAGCTACACTCTGAGAATTTTGTACAAGAAGCATGCTGATGATTCACTGCCCCATTTATACCGTTGTTAATAATTTGGGAAATCTACAATGAACCAGACTTACTGAAATAACTTGCTAAAATACCAAACCGAATAGCTAAATTTGGTTTTGATATTGTATTTACGAAAGTTTTAGGTTGGTTGGTTTGGTTTATAGCATATACTCCCCTAGTTAGCACTCGATGCTTGTAAACTGTAAGTGATGAAATTACTTGGTATGGTGGAAATTTTAGATGGGCCTTCATATGACTGCTAAGGAATTCAATATGAGGTATTTATCACTATCTATTTCCCTCTTCCTCTTGTCAGCAGATACTACTTTGCAGAAGAAGAGAGCTAACCTAAAGTAATAACAAGACATGAGAGGAGGGAGGAAGAATCTCAAGAGCGCAGTTGAGGAAGAGATGGTGAATCTTCAACAAGGTCAAAGCATAATGCGAGTAGTGGATCTGAGAGGCTCCAATCTTATCGAGGTGTCACCTTTTTCTGTCTGTCTATAGTTTTCAGATTGAAGGTTGTGATACTTATAATTCTCAATGCTCAGGTAATGGACACAAAAGGACAGAAATTACTAGCAATTTTTCCAGCGAAATTCCAGAAAAGCTTGTGGACTAAACGAGGTGTGATCCATGAACATATAAATATGAATATCAAATGAGTATTCTGATATTTAAGCATCGAATATCTACACGAAGATCAAGCATCTATTACTCCTTATTGCTTTCTGCTTCAATTATGAAATAACTAGCTGTTTCATTACTAAGGCAATGCGTATTACCGAATGATTTAGATGCTAAAAAAAATTAACTTCTACTTTGTTTTCATTATAACTAGGGAACTTTGTGGTGGTCGATGAGAGTGGGAGAGAAGGGGCGGTTGAATCTGGTAGGAAAGTAGGGGGCATCATTACACAAGTACTTTACCATGAACAAGTTCTTCTGCTTCAAAAATCTCCAGAATGGTGCGTACTAGTTCGCTTTGGCTAAATTCATTATTCCTTCTCCTTTGTGCATTTGTTTTCTGATAAGAATACTATTTAACTGAATAATAGTTCTACTCCGGAACATAAGCTCAGTTGTACTTTGCAAATTAAAGACTTGCAATACATGAATGATTTTGGTTCTTATTATTCGGTCCATCTGGTCAAGGAGTAGACGAGAGTATCGTGAAAGAGATGAACTTCTTTTATCTATTTATTTGCTATAGCAGAAATACAGCATGTGGGATGATTCCTGCTGTGGCGATCACTATGCCAAAGTTCTCCATGCATGTCTCTGCATTCATTTTGGGCTGATGAACTTTCTTTACTGTATTGTAAAGAAACAAAGTTTGACTTGTAAATTCAGTACTTCAATAATTATTAGGGCCCAGTGACAATTGCTTGTGGTTCAATGAGGGGTTTTGCACTGCGATCTTGATTCATGATTTCTTGGAAGAGCAATTGGGCTTGTTTTTTATGCTTTTTTGGCCAGTTTGAGGTGTCTGTAGGCTCTATTGTTGTTATGTTCTACTTTCTTTAATGAACGACGACATGGAGTATTAGCTTAGTGATGAATTCTGTGTTAATCTGGATGCCTTTCGAGCCCTCTCCCCTCATTCCCTTGGGAACCCTAGGAAAAAGAGAAACCTATGTTCCCACCAGCTCCACATAAGAAAGGAAATCGGGGTTCCAACATTAAGAAACAAAAAAGGGGTTCCAACTCTTATGCTTGGAGTAGCATTGATTGTTTCCAGCTCTTGTGATTGTTGCTCCCTATCAATGCAGGCCAGAGATATTCAAATCCATGTCCCAAGAAAACTTAAAGCAAGATCTACTACATCTTGTACTTCCCAGAATGATGATGAATGTTCTAGTGATGACGATGGACTTCCACCCTTGGAAGCAAATACTAACAGACTAAATCCTCTTAGGTTGCAGTTGGATACAGCGTTTGAATCAGATTCAGATACTGATGCTGATTCCTAATTCATGCATTATTATAATTTTGTCTGCAAAAGGGCAGGCATACACTTATATTTGTACAATTAGAAGAAAATATGTGATCAGGGCACATAAAATTTATTGTTCTCAATCTGAGTTTTGGAATCCCATCGTGCCTAAAGTTTTGGCATTGTACTTACCTTATGCTGGTGATTGATGAAGCTTGGACCTTTTTATATGATTGACTAGTAGTACCATTTCCGAGATAAAATTGCCTATCTATTTCTGCCACTTGTTTGTATTCCAATGAAGGATGTCTATATGATGGCAATGTGCGTGCAATAAGTTTATTCTAAAAACTTGAAGTCTGCAGTTTGATTGAAGGATTTTGGCTTTTTGAGTTCCGAAGGTTTAGAGCTTTTCCAAATACTTGTTGGTTGCAATTAGAAAATTCGGTTTTGAATTTCGTAGGATATTAAATTGCTGGATTTTTATTCCATGAGTTTCACTTGAAAAACGAGATGATTCTGCTATGAATTTAAATTCTGTATACTCATTTTGCTATGAAATTTCATGCTATTTCAAAACCATAGACGAAAAATTGAATGATTTTAAATGAAAAATAAAAAAAATCCTTCATTCCAATTTCCAACCACCATCTCAAAAAGATTTAACGACCACTCTTTCCATTTAGAGTTGTATGCGCATAATGAAGATGGATTCAAGAAAAACTTCTTCCATGTCATATTTAACTTTTGACATGAGATTCTTGATCCAGTCTCTTCTTTTCTATTTGCACCATCTTCGTGTTAATCAACCCGTGTTGGGTCGTTTTTGTTTTCAGGTCAAGTGTTTGTCTACACCCAATGGGACGAATAAAGAGGTTCACTAAACTGCAGAAAATAAAGTCCCAACCCATTGGGAAAGATTCAGAAATAAACTTGACATTGGAATTAACACTAAACTAATGGGTGGAATACATAATTGACCAAAAAAAAAAGTTTATTTTATCATCTGTAAATCCATTAATTATGAGACAACAAATAAATAAATAATAAAAGTCTGTTCCTGGTGAACATGTACACATATAATCATCCTCTAATCTACAACTATACCATGTGGCAAGCTCACTCGTATTTCAGCTGTAAAAAACCATACAGAGAAGACAAAAGAAGACAATAAGAGGGAAGTTTATTGGAGCATTGCAACTTATACTGACCATTTTCTCTTGGATCCTATCATATTCAAGCTGTAGTGACGCTGACGCCTCTCCTGCAGTTATTGAATTTAATCAGGCGCCTTGCTTCAAAGAAAGAGTCACTCAGAAAGTTCAGAACTCTTTGAACTGAGAATGATGACCACCGTTTGTCTTCAGATCACTTGTTCAACACTTGGCTAGGGGATGAATATCCCATTAGCCGATGAAGTGGAGAATTTGACAATGGTGGCAGCTCCTCAATTTCTGAGGTTGGTTTTCTCCATTTTGACATTTTTGATGATGGTCCAACTGATTCAACAGTTGTCAGCGAACTCTCATTCTTGTTCTGATGCTCCCTCAAGATAGATTTCATCTTTCTATCTTCCATGGGCCCATAAGAACTACTGCCAGATGACATCTTTCTATTGTAAGATTTCCTCTCAACTTGGTCAAATGAAGGTAAGATAACTGAAGCCTCACCTTCTGTAGAGCAACTTCTACAGAACGACCGTCCATAATCATCAGAACAGGATACAGGTTCAACATGTTGGCAGGAGCAAGAATGAGAAAATGGTTCCAGATTTCTCCGGCTTGTAGCATCATTATAGTCGTCAGCCTCACTGGGTGGAGGGGCAGAAGCATCAGGAAAGTATGGAACTATATGAGTTCCTTTCTGGAGCGAAAATTTCAGAACCTTCCTACAGGCATTGCACATTACCTGATGATATTTTTTCTTGAAGAGGAGAAAGTCTGCAGGTAGCTGCAACAGTTCCGAGCAATGATAACAAGCAACAACTGGGGCTCCACCAGCTATGGGTCGGAGATGTCTCTTCGCTGCGTGATACTTCTCTTTCAAATGTAACCGTTTTATCTCATCATGCCTCTGGTTGTCAGACTTTGTCTCACAGCCCCACAATGAGAGTTCGGAACTTGTGTAATGCTGGGGACTCAACGAACTAATATTGCAGCAGTTGTGATCAGCGTGGACCACACAGTGACCATTTTTACAGTGCATGGAGTGTGAAGGCAACTGTGCTGAGTAGTGCCAGTCCTGGGGACAGCAATGCAAACAAGAGCAGCTAACTTGGTGTCTGTAATGTGCAGCCTCCCCTGAAAAGGCCAGTCTTGAGACATTGCATCTTTTGGCACAACCTTTTGCTTGATTATGTCGTAGGTTATATACACTCGGATGGTCCAGATCTGCATATATTTCCCTTTCTGGTGCTAAGTGATCGTAGTGAAAAGGAGTGAACTTTCCATCCTCGACTCCAGCCGGAAACCTTCTATTTGTCGTTACTTTGGGAAAATGCATCCTGTTGAGCTGATCTTTCAGCTCACACACAGTTCTCAACAGGTCAATTTTATCCGGTTCCGAACATGACAGCTTGTCTGATGAATTGAAACCTGGACGGGGTGGAAGCAAATTGTGCCGATAACTTGAAGGGCTTACAGTTCTGCGTCCAGCAAGGGGATCTCTTGAAGTGAATGGTAACCTAGAAACACCCCCTTGTTTGCCAAGTCTCATCCTATTTCCACTTGTGTACCTATTGGTTTCAGTAGATTTACCTTGGCTCCAGTGGCTGCTTTTCATTGCACGATGTGAGGAACTTGTTGGCCAGTAATTCCTCTCTGGTTCACTGTTCACCATGTTATCCCCCTGAATCCATCCTTTCTGAGCACTTCTGTGGTGCTGATGTAGTCCACATCCTTATCCTTTCTCGAGGGATGTGAAATATATTCACGAATTTGATCATCAGTTCCATCATAAGAAGAGTCACTACCATAATAAGAAAAATAGCTCCCGTTTGTTGGATAATTAGTCATGGATCCATGTTTAAAATTGAGATCTGAGCTAAGATCGGCAAGATGTGAACTTCCGAACGTATCTACAGAGCTAACTCTTCCAAAATTATGGGTAACTTCCCTTGGAAAATGATCCAGATGTTCCTCATCAGGAGATGTGAGATAAAATGATACAAGGCTCTCATTTAAGGCGCTTTCCGAAGCAACAATAGAATCACTCACACTTGCATTCATATTTTTTTCTATGCTTGACCTTCTAAAGATAGGAAGACCTGCAGCGCCATCATCTGCTTCAATACTTTGTCCCACTGATTGTGATATATTGTCATTTTCATGAGAAACAATCCCAGAAGATGAATCTAGTCCAGCAGGCTTAATTCCTCCATGAAAGTCTCCATTCTGATCAGTAAAACAAATCTGACTCTTTTCATCCTTTTCTGGTGGAACATATTTATTTTTTATCCCTTCTGGAGGTAAAACACTCTCCTGATCTTCATGCTCGGGCAAATTCTGGACTTCATCAACAAAGTTGTCACCTTCTTGCCTTTGAGATTCTCCACCTTCCATTTCATCTACTCTGCTGTCTTGATGCAAGTGACTTTTCTTGTGTTGTTCCACATGTTCACTGGCTTTTGGGGTACCTGAGCTGGGGAGTTCATCTGATAAGTTTCTGCCTTCAGTCCATTCACCATTATCATCACGAAATTTGCTATGATATCTTTTGGATTTTTGGCCTAGAGGGTTGTGTTTCAAAGATTCGTTAACTTCTAAGGATGAATCTTCCTTCTGAGGACAGGTAACCTCAGGTGAGCTAGAAAGGCCATCAGAGACACTTACGTCCTCACAAAGTTTCATACAGTCGCCATTTTCATCTTGACATTTTATGTTGTCTTTATCCAGCGAAGATTCTACCTTAGGTGGACTAGTGAAATCATGATCTGAGCTTCTGGCTTCCTTCTGTGTGAAAACATTATCCTGTTGACATTTTGCAACAGAATCTATTTCTTGTGAGGATAATTCAGTGTTGTTGGTCTCCAGTTTCCTATTTTTAGCTGTATATAGAAGAATAACAGAAAGAACGTAGTAAACAAGAATGTGGAAAATCATCTAAAGATGAATAGTACAAGTTGAAAAGGCTATTACCTTGGAGAATAGTGCCACATCCTCCACATTTGTACAGCGGAACCTCCGGCAACTCTGCTAGAACCTGTCGGCATTTAGGGCATCTAACCAATCGAACTTTTGTGCTCGCTTGAGTAGTCATGTTCACTGGTTACTTCACTCCAATCAAACTGTGATAGTGACCAAATCACCAAATTCTGATAGAAACCACGAAACACATAAATATCAGATTTGAAGGCTTCCACTGGAAGCAAAGTTATAATTCAACCAGAATTGTGCTAGCACAAGGCACAAGTACATGGAAAAGTTGCAGATGACAACACTAAGGAGTCATTTACAAAACACATATACCGCATGTCTGCAAATCACTTCAGCTCAAGGATTATTTAGCAGTACTACAACACTAATGACTGCTTATTTTATAAGTTTTATAAACTGAGAGGCCGTATCCTGATCACCAGACAGTAAGAAGGCCTAAACAGGAGGTAGATCACATAACTGCAGAACCACTATAGGAGGCATTATCTAAAAACTGGTAAATTTAAAATACCAAAATCCCCATAATCTTTGATGACTTGGCGATTGAGGTCATAAACTAAACCTGCGCAGTTCTATGAGAACAACGACAGGAATAAAGAATGTAATCATATCAACTTCATGGGTGGATTCTACAGTCAGGAGACAAAGTCATAAGTCTGAAATCTTGAAATTCACCTTTCTCCCATTCCCCGTCCCAGAATGATCAAGCACACCATTTTTAATGGCAACAAGAAGAAGAAAAGAAAAAGACTGTAGCTCAACCAACAAATGATAAAAGAATAAAAGATAGAATTTGGCTTCAGCAAAATTAAAAACATTTTACAGATGATGCTTTGTAAAGCATAAGGTGTGGATGATGCAATTTCAATTGACTTTTCTATCATTTTACCAATGCATTAAATAATTCTGAGAGCCATTTGATATTTCGACCTTAAAGCACTTGGAAAAGAAAAGGGGGCACAACAAGCACAAATGAGTGGACACTAAAGATTGAAGCATACTAGTTGGCCTCGAAACTGGAAAAATTGCCAACTATTCTTAGATAACTTCCAAAGAAATAAGTGAAGTTAAGAGGAAGAAGGACACCAGCATAATGATCCAACTATAATGATAAAAAAATTGAACCACCATATTTTTCACACAATCACAGATCCTACCGATTATGGCCACAGATTTGTTAAAAAGAAAAAGAATTCTGTCTCCCATCCCTCATTCATTGAGAAAAAGGTAGAACCAAGACTCAAAATTGCAGTAAAATTGGAGTAGCAGCAAGGTGAAACCAACATAGACTACCATCAAACACACATTATATTTCTGCTTTAGATTTCAAAAGAAATACTTGAGAAAAATCTTGAAATTCGGTCCAACTAAATTCTAGCCACGAACTCACTAATCTTCACATATGCACCAAAGTTTAAACAACCCCACCAAATCCTTAGGCATGTATGACCAAAAACAGAGAGAGAGAGAGAGAGAGAGAGAGAGAGAGAGAGAGAAAATATTCAAACTTTACAATGCAATACAAATGGATAAGAGCCACCAGCCAAAAAAAAGGAGAAAAGAAAAATTCTAAACTTTGCTAAAAAGTCAACCAGAGACCCATTTCAGTATACACAGATCCCATCAAACTGCAACGCATTAATCATCAAGTATTTCATTGCAATCCAAAAACCATACCTTATTTTAGTGAATTCTGCCAGTACATATCAATAACAATCAGAACTCTTCATAAAACCATTTCTCTCCAAACACATATCCAAGAATACATAAGGAATAGCAGGAAAGTACTTTTAAAGCTATAAAAAGCAAGAAAAAGAGTCGAAGTGAGGGAACAGACGAACCTGTTAAGAAATGGGGTCAAAGAAACTCGTGAGGAAAATCTTTTCTTTAACGCTAAGTTTTTTTCATTTTTTTCCACCACTCAAGCTTCTTCTTCTCCTTCGTGGTATTTTACACACTCCACTCTCTCTCTCTCTCTCACACACACACACACAGAGAAAAACGATTATGGTGAAGTCTTCCCGCCGTGTTTGAGAAGCTTGCCAACCCCAAAAGTCGAATTCTTGGGTCATTATTATGTGACTCAAAAACACACACCGTCTAACACGCACTTATCACACACGTAAAGCACACACACTAATCTTGGTTGTGAACAGAAAGAAACACAGTTCTCGACTCGGCGCGTAGTACATTATTAGTTGGGAGTCAAGCTACAAGACACATTTGCACGACCTTTGTTTTTTAGTGTAGTTTTATTTACCAAGTCAACTTTTAGTATTATATTTATTTCCTCCTGTTTTTGTTTCTGTTTAAGGAAAAGAAAGGTTATACTCCTTCCCTTCTAAATTTATTTATTTTATATTTTATATTTTAAAAACAATTTTATTTTTAAATTATTTCATTTGAAACTCGTAATATAAAAATGTAAAAATATAAAAAAAAATAATTCTTATCTAAAACTCGGGTTAATGAGACGAAGGTAGTATATAAAAAGAACTCTTCCACTTCTTGAAAAATCATTGAGAGTTCTTAGCCATATTTTTGATTATTTTAATTACTGTATTACGTAGATCTCATGTAACCCCAAACGATAAATGATTAAAATTTAGTTTTTTTTTTATAATTTAAGAAACATCTAAAATTCTTTCTCTATTTTAAGAAAAGTAGTAGGGCTTCCATTCTTTAATTTATTTCAATAGATTAAGTAAGGATGATACTATGTTTGTAAGATTAGAACATGCAACTATTAGGACCACGTTTCATATGATTTTGTCTATTCAAGGAAGACTTCTAGGAATTCGGAATGTAGAGAGTGTCAAAAGCATAAGAAAAAAAAAAAAAAAAAGGATAAGCTGACTGCGGGCCATGTTTGTATGTGCACATTTTAATCAACTACATTTACATCAATTCTGCTATTTAATTTATTTCTCAAATATTTAATATTTAAATTCATAATAGAACTACTAGACTCACTATTACAGTTTTTTAAGGTTGAAGATAGAGATAATAATGGAGTGAATCCATTATTTAGAATGAGTTTAGGTTATAATTTTTTTTATTTTCAAACTTGATCCAACCAAAATTCAATTTATTTATTTATTTATTAATTTATAAAATTTATTATTAATATTTTATATGATCAATTTTTTTAAAAAAAGATTTTTTAAAAAGTTTTATAATATTATTTTAAAAAATATATTTTTTATATTTTTTAATTATAAAATGAATCTAACAAATATACTCACAAGTTTAAATTTATATTTTTAAAAATTTTAACAAATTAAATTTGAGTCTAATAAATCCAATCTAAACTCGACCATATTCGTCCCTAATTGGAGCGAGGGTTTTGGTTTCAAAGACTAAAAATAATTTAGAGACACTCGCCGAGGAGAAAAAGTCAGCTGTGTAAAAAACTCGGCGTGTAATGACGGGCGTTGACCGAAGATCCCAGAGTTTTACACCTTAGTGATGACGGCTCGGCGAGCCATTATGCCCCTTCCGGGCCACAGAATTTATTGCACCAGCCAACCACGCCGGGAGCTGTTGAGCTGGGCTAAGGACAGAAGGCTTAACCAATCGTTACATGACATTTGGCGGAAAAAATGACAGTAACTTAGACACGTCATCGTGACGTTGTCGGCGACCTGTGCTTTCCAAGTATTTATTTCGTAGCTATCCGAAATTTAATGATGACCACTAACAAATTCTTTTCATTTGGAATTTATTAACGAAATTACATAATTCTCCTCAGTCCCAAAATTATTATTATTTTCGAAGAAATACATTTTTTTAGTGGACTTTTTAATAATTTTAATACTATTAAAATATCAAATCTTAGTATTTTTATATTATTCAATTAAATTGGAACACTTCGACTAAATAATTTTATTACTGTACTTTTGAAAAAAATATTCAATTTAAATAGTTAAAGACATCAAATAATCTATATTATTTTTGGGAGAAAAAAGTAATTATGGATGCAACAATGATGATGCAGAGTTATATATATAAATATATGGACAAATACCTAAAATATAAGGTGCATGCACTAAAATGTGCTATTATTATTATTATTATTTTCCACTTGGAAAATGGACCAAATATGACAATTTTCTCATTGTCATCTTCTAGAAGATTACCCAATGACAAAATTTTCCTCAGAAAAGATTGTCAAATAGCTCTTGAAATATTTTATTCAAACTATGTATGTGAATTTTATATTTCATCTTATATTCATATTATAAAAAATATTAAAGTAAATAAAATGCTTATTTATGTTATAAGAAATATTAAAGTATAAACAATTTGGACCCAATAAGGGGGCAAAGTAAAAAACACTGTAAAACTTTTTCCACTTCGACACAAGACCAAATAAGCAGCCAGCAAGGAGTCCACTTGAAAGTGTACACAAAATATAATATAATTCTTACTATTTACAGATATTTTAGTCCAATTATTCTACCCAGATTATAGAATTTGTAAAATTAAAGATGATAATAGATTTGGGTCATATTTGAATTCGTTCTGTCATACGGGTTTCAAAATTGCACCATGAGCTTGAGTTTTAATTTTTCCATTTTGATTCGAACCCAACTCATATGCATTACATAAATATTCATCATACAAAATATAAATATAATGCTATTATAAATTAACATAATAATGTAAAATTAATAATAAATTTATGCTTTAAATATCTACAAAAGTAAAAAATATGTTAAAATCTTTAAAGGTTTCGAAACTAAAATATGCTTATATAAATGTGTAAATAATTAGTTCTTTAACATTGTTTTCTTGTATTTAGAAAATTATGCTAATATTATTTTTTTAAAATAATTTAAAAATATTTAAAAAATTATAAAACGGATCTAATTAGTGTAGTGGGTCCAACCCACCAAATGTCATTTTCGGAGCGAGTCGGGACTTGAGTTAATAAAAATTTTAATAGGATGGTTCTAGATTTTAACAAACCCACTCAATGCCAATTTGTGGCCATTCATATATTAAATTCAACTATTAATTATTGTTTTTGAAATTTTAGGTATCAAATTAACATTAATTTTAAAACTCAACTACTACATTGATCGTGAAATGTACCGTTTTGGTATACTTTTGTGTTAATACTTATTTTCAAAGTAAACTTTCATAATCCAAACTTACATCATCATTATCGTTCTTATCTCATACAAACTAGAGCCTACTATTATCAGCTTTGGCTCTTTATTGATTTGAAACTACATCTATGCTAAAAATTAGTAATCTTATTTTATTTTTGTTTTAATAAGACTTTTCATCAATAATTCTTACATAACTATGATATTGACGGAGTATGACAACATAATTGACCAAACATGGAATTAGAGATAGGCGGTAGAGTTGTCCACCTCAATTTTATAAATTTTAAATTAATATAAATTTTATAAATATAATTATTAAATTTTAAAATTTTATCTTCCTAAAATATTAATAATATTTATTTATTTATTATTTAAAAAAAAATAAATTTTGTTTGCCATTTTCTATTTTCTGGCTCCACGTGTAATCACCCACCTATGAATTTAAATTAAACAAGGTATCAAATTCCCCATGAAGTATCAATGGTCATGAGTGAGCCCCCCAACACCCACCCACCCCACCCTTAAAAAAAATAAAAAATAAAAAGAAAGAGGAAAAAAGGGCTTTCCACCATCTAATGTGAAATGGTAATAGATAAAGGTAATGATCCAATTTAAGAAGACTAAAAACCCACCATTTACTTATAGGAAGCTTCTATTTGGGCTTGACTTTAACCACCTTAGATGAGACCAAAAAAGAGAGACTCTGAGACTAATGGTTGTGCTATTCTGGAGACCTGGAATTTATTAACATTTGTGGACCTATTGACTCAACACTAGAAGATTTAGTAATATTTTTCTATTTATACTTTATATATATATATATATATTAAATATATAAAATATTTTTTAAATTTATATTTATCATTGATCATATACACTTACAACTGGACCTGTATTTATAAAATGCAAATTAAATTAAAATAATAGATTCGAATTGAAAGATTCAGAGGAAAATAAAAAGAAAATATTAATCCAAGACAAGATACCCTCTGTGGGGTCTTGTACATGCTATATCTAATGTACATACATGGTGTATAATATTTATTTAAAAATTAGATACTTGACAATCATTCATACACTTAGTATACCGTATATTTGTACCATTTATGTGGTCTGTAAGTCATGATTCGATGATAATTGACTATTATATTTTGTAATAAAATATATATTGTAAGATACTGCGAAATATTTGAAAAGAATTTGAATACAAGTTCTTATAAACTTGAGAATTAAAATATTTCGATCTCATAAAAAGTTTTTTCAAAAAACATAAGAAATCTTAATTTAGTATTTTTTTTAATAAAAAAAATCAATCTCCCTTAGTAGATCTAGTGTTTCTCTCTTCACATGCTAATAGAAGAAATTTGCAAGCTCTAGAAAACAAATAAAGACAAGATTTAGCCAAACACTTTCTTAGAAATATTTTGGTCATTCATATTTTTGGACTAATTTACCCTTAACTATTTTTTTTAGTGTTTTACTATTTGATAAATTGAATCAATTAAGATTTTAATTGTAATTGTCATGCACAATAAAAACACAATGAACTAATATGCTCTAGATTTGAAAATAAAATTGGACACTTGTAAGTAAAATAGATATAGTGAGAACATAATTCAGGGGGAATATTGTTGCAAATAAAAGCTAAAATTAAAAAAAAGCAAACAAACATTACCAAGTGAAGACCATAAACTTATAAACAAATATCATAAATATTATGAAATTGGTATTTTTTTTATAAAATATAGAATCTAAAATGGGAGAATATCTAATTAATCGACTAGGTTTTAATGATAGGCTATTTTTAGTGGTATTTTTGTTTCTAGATCAACTATTTTTACTACAAGAAGGCAAAGTAAAAATGACGAAGGCAAAGTAAAAACAAAATATAATTGTCCTGGCACATCTCAACTAGCAGAACAATTGACGTGAGCTGGCAGAGCAATTGATTTGGATTTGATTCCAACGGTAGGGTGGGGGTTCGAATTTTGATAGAAACCTGCGGATACATTTAGCAATCATTGGGCTGTCAGTGAAACCCTACAAGTGATGTGTATCGAGCGATCATTGTGGGTTGGATTTCTTGCGCACAAAAGTGTACAGTTCTTGTTAAAAATCTGAATATTGGTTGAAACATATCCCGCGATTTACCCTTTTTAGGTGTTAGGGGCAGCTGTGTAGAACATTTAAAGTTAATTTGACAGGGAATTTGGATTATAAAAAATATATATATATATAATTGCAAGGACAAGATATACTATTTAATACTAAAAAATAATACTCCCTCTTTTCCAAATTTATTGTTATGTTATTTTTTTTTTTTAAATTCTAAAATAAGATTTCATTTCCTAAATTAGAATATAATGGATCTCAATTAAAATAATAATTTGGCACTACTAACTCTCAACCACTATTTTTAATGATAATTTTTTAAAAATACACAACACTTATACTATTTCAATTTTCATATCGAGTCAAACTAGACCTTAACTCTGGGATAGGAGGGAGTTTCAATTATATAAATAAAAAATATAATATAATGGAGGCAAATTAAAAAATATGAAACACAAATTTGCTGCCTCAAGACAAAAAAAATTCATTTTACAAAAGATAAACAATGACAATTATATAAAAGAATGAGTTGAAGTAAGAATTTAAAAAGGGTGGTAAATATTATTAAGAAAAACAACCAAGTTGGAATATGCTTAAAATAGGCCCAGATACAAAATAAAATTATTTGAATACTAAGGATTTTTTTGGTTTAAACTAATTCTCAATTATGAATAGTTAAAAACAATCAATTTCAACAATTTTATAATGTACTTTTGAATATACAAATCGACTTTGAAATACAAAAAAAAATATCAAAATTTGAAAAGTTTGCCACATTTGAATATTCATTTTTTAAAAAAATAAATTTCATAAATCTTGTTTTAACTAATTACTTTTTCTGAATAATCATTTTTAAACTTAACCAAGCACCTCATAGGTTTAAATAAGTAATCAAATTCATTACCTGTATTTAGTTAAAAAGTATATTAAATCAAATGAGCCATGGAGATATTGACTAAGCCCTAAGATGCAAATTCATTTATTTCTACTTTTTAATATATATATTTGAATTTATTATGTATACTTTTTTTTTTAAATAACACGTTAACATTGCAATAATGAAACTACACATAAAAGCATAATGAGAATAACAATATCACCAAAATTATTAATTAGACACATTTTCAAGAAAAATAAAATTATTGAAACTTTCAAAATTTTCAACACAAAGGATCCTCTCAAAATAACAGACAAGATCTTACATACCTCTCGAATCACCCTTCAATTTTTACTTTACAAAATTTGCACAACAGTTTTTCAAATTGATCTATTTTAAATTCCTAAAGCAAACACACAAACACACTCTTCTGGCCCTTTTTCCTTAAGAGAGATTTTGAAACTTCAATTCAACAAACAGTGTTTGTTTTGTATAGTACATTGTTGAACACTGAGTCTGAGCCCTGTCGGAAACTAAAATTAAATTAAATCTTGATTTCCAATGAGCATATAATATAACAGAATCAGAATGTTGATATTCATCAGTATAAGGAAACATTGTTTTAGTACTCTATTCTGTTTGCACACAGTTCAAATTTTATCAATTCTTGTATTTTTACAGACAAAAAACTTTTGAGATTGTTTTGGGCTGTAAGAGTTAATGAAGAAAAAGAAAAATCTTACAACCAAATGGAAATGCTAATATGCTGTTGAAGTATCACAGGTGCTGAAATTCCTAACATAGTAAAACCGTAGTACTGCATGCGATGGTTCAGTTTTTACATGGTCTTGCAATTAGCAAACACAAAACAGAGAACTCAATTCAGGGACCTTGTATTTGACTCATAAATGACCATAGTTTTCTTATGAAGCTCAACCTTGTTAGCACCTACAAGTTTGTCCAGTTGTCGTCCGTCTCTCAGGAAAAAGAAGGTTGGAGTTGCTTTGATGTCCCATGAAGTACTGAATTCCTGCACCACAATTAGAAAAAGATAAGTGTTTTATCACAGGGAAAGATCATGGAGCATTATTTTTTGGGGGTGGGTGGGCAGTGGGGGGTGGGTGAGAGGAATGCTGTAATTTAGTCTAACATTCATAGTGTTCTTGTAATTGTATGGAGTGTTTATTAGTTGCACAAGTTTTGAATGAAAGTGAACTTACAGCTAACTCATCAACATCAACTGTTAGAAACAAAATTGAGGAATATTTATCAGCAAGTTCGCGGTAAGCTGGTGCTATCTGTCTACAAGGATGGCACCAAGAGGCACTGAAATTCACCACCACCTGTTGGAAAACACAATATGAAAATTAGGGAAATGCAGGGAGTAAAAGCATTTTTTAGAGCTAGTGATCTTCAAATATAGTAGTTAAAAATAGGGGTATTCACTAGATTTTCGTCATTGAAATTTATAATAAGCTCTGCTGTAAAGGGACTTGAAAACATAAGACAAGACTAGTGTTTTCTCTTAGGGGAAATTCTATTTTGAAAGCCTTTTCCCTTGCAACTTTGCTAGTAATGAAGAGTTTAAAGAGCTTGATTAGGAACAAGTTTACATACACTAGTAGCGACGATGGAAACTTACAATTTTGCCATCCTTATTTGCTTCTGATGTCTCTTTCTCCCACTTCTCCATTGTAGTTACAAGGTGAACATTTCCACCCACAAGCTCTGGCGTAGTATCATCATTAGTACTTCGTTTGCAGGACTGCGATAAACACAAATTTTTTATTTACCAGGCAACAATTATGAAGAAACAACTCTTTCAGACCATAACAACATTTGGCTTAATCATAAAAGACAATATGGAGTTCAAGTAAATGAAGCATTGTCGAAGAGACTGAGAACATCGAAAACAGAACCTACAACTAGTGACTTGTTCTAATAACACACGTAGTTTTAAGCAATGACGAAAATAAGAAATTGGCCGTTTATACTCATTCAACACATTCAAAGTTTATCTCTGTCAAGTGAAAACCAGTTCATTGATGTTACCCACACTCTGAGATTGTTCAATATTTTAAGGACTGATATGGAAGAAGAACTAGAAGTTTTGAAAAACCTTAAAATTTGCTGTTCTACAGCAAGGATAAATAAATGAATCATGAAGAAAAAAATACAAAGATGATGAACAACTAACAATGTCGAAGATAATTATTTTCCAACACAACCATTTTGAAATATTAATTACCTTAGTCCAGCAGTGTCCCATCGACTATTCACAGCTGAACCCTCGTGAAAGGACTACAGCAGTGACCTATAACCAGAAATCCTTTAGAATCGTCTTAGATAAGATGCAAGAAAAACAACTCAAAATCACCTGTCCTGAGGAATTTCTGTATATGCTCCATAACATCATATCTGTCTAGAAATGCAGCCTTAGTAATTTTCTACTGTTAGTTCCATTGGAATTTCTTAAAATGACACTAAAAGCGACTGTCAACGAACTCAATAAGCTTAAGAGCTCACAAAATTAAGCAAGGCGCTTCAGTAAGCATGCAAGTCACTAAACAGGAAGCATGACCAGTTGAAAAGTAGCCATGTTTGTGTCTTTTTATGGTTCTTTTGTGATTCCAAATTCCATCAGTTTTCAATTGCCTTAGCCCAACACTTTCTTACGGCGAAATGGCTTGTGATAAACAACCTCATTTTGCACCTCGACATGTACCAGAATAATTTTCTAATAAATTGATCTCAAAATGTAGCCAGGTTGTCTTCAGATAAAAACAAGAACAACCTTAATCTTTTCCAAGTTATTTTTATCAAGCAAACCATTCCCATCTGATCAATTTTTCGAGTATAAATTTTAGATAAATTATTCCCCAAATACATACTCTGTCCACATGACAATATGATTGTTATAGAAATTTCCATCTATATAGAAGGCTGTTACATATGATAATCTTGATTTGCTTGCAAAATAAACGGATCAATGACCATGCAAAAAAACGCTAAAGAATCATTTTATCATCCAATGGATATGCATGTTTATGAATGAACCCTGCAAACATCAAAGTTAAGCTCTTTCGTCAAATTGAGAAACATAATGAATTTCACTACAATCTTTACTATCTTAAGATTCATGCATTGCAGTGAAAAAGAAAAGTTACCCTAGGATTGTGCGAAGAGGCAGCCTTGGAACAACATTAAAAGGGGCGGTGATCGAAGAAAGAGATGCCCAGATGAAAAAAATGCGGAGAACTGAAGGAAATGGAAAGTTGGTGGTGCTACGAGAATACATAAAGAAAGAAGTTGGATGGAAAGCCATAGTGTTTATATATATGGCCAATTTTGCATCACCAAAATAACACTGTTTTTAATTGTAGTAATAACCACCTTATTATGGAAAGGGTCTTTGAGTTGAAAATTCTAAAGGTATTTAATCAGTAATTTCTTTTCAAAATAAAGGGAGGTCACAGGTATTAAGTATTAATGGTGATATATAGTAATATTTTTTTTAAAAATATATTACGATACGAATTATTCTCGTAACGTTAAAAGAGTAGTCAATCAAGTTTGAAGTTGTCTAATTAATACGTGACCATTATACTGTACGGATGCCAACAAATAATTTAATAATTCTTGAAAATTAAGATATCAACATGGTATATATAATAGGTATATATAATCGGTAACTAATGAATTTATAGAGATATCGATGTAATTGTAAAAAAATGATGGTGTAACATATTGCGATATATGTCTGAATATTATTTGTGAGTTACGATATTTAGGAAAAAAATAAAAAATAAATTTGACTTTAACAAATAAATTGTTTGGAAAGAAATTTTCAAGAAGAGAAACAAAACTAAATGGTACAAGGGAGCAATAATTTTCAATAAACTTTTAGAATTTTTTATAAATTTGATTTTTTTTAATAATCTTGCTTTACAGTGCTATGAAGGCATGAGAACAGATTATGCAGCCCAACCTGGCACATGGATCATAGATGCAATGATTTACCCTTGTTAAAGAAGAAGCACTGCATTCTTAAACCTTGGAATTTGACAGGAGTGGAGCTTCACTAGAACAAGGTTTTGTTATTATCTTGCTCAAACTACCAAGAAATCTAAAAGAAAGAAGAAAATGAAAGCCTGGATTTTAGACACCATCCTGAATCCCTCTTAGGAAACTTTAGTACACTTTTGAAGAAAAAAATTATACATCAGAACAGAAGGCATTCTCAAAATCTGGCAATATTGGATGCATTTCTTAGCTTTAAATTCATCCAAGAATCAGAATAAATTGCTAAAGCTTAAATCTATCATGGTGTATGCGTATTGGAGTCCTTTGACCTATTGTCTTCAGACGATGGACCGTTCTCCACCTCAGGATGTCGAATTTCCTCCATCATTCTGACGACTTCATCCATTGTAGGCCGCATATCTGGCACCTGTGCCACACAGGAGAGAGCAACCTGAAGCATCTGCACCAGCTCTTCTTCAATGTTCTGGTACTTCATAAGCTCCACGTCGAAGACTTCAGCAGTCCATTCCTCCCGAACAACGGACCGTACCCACCTAGGTAGATCAACCACATCATCGTACCCCAAATACTGGATGGGAGATTTTCCAGTAAGCATCTCAAGCAGGACGACACCAAAGCTATACACATCAGATTTTTGACTGGCTTTTCGCGTTTCGATGACTTCTGGAGCTCGATACCCGGCAACTCGATATTTGATATGTGTATAATTCATTAGAGGACTTAAGCCAAAATCAGAAACACAACCATCAAGACCTCCCCTGAGGAGTATGTTTGAGGACTTGATGTTTCCATGAGTAAATTTAGCACCACCTTCAGAATGGATGTGGGCAATTCCCCTTGCTGCTCCAAGTGATATGTTTAGCCTGGAGTCCCAATCTAGTGGAGTTCTTCCTATGCCTCTGTTACCTATTATAGCATTACCAAGCAGAATAAAAACAATAGGCCAATTATTACCAATCATAGATTGACAAGGAGAAAAGTAACATCTGTGAAATAAGAACTAGTGTTTTTTGGGATGATTTACAAATTACAACATGCAGGGTTTGGAAATGTGACTGCTGGTATGAGCAATTTCCAATTTGATAAAAGATTGACTAAAATAGCTTGGCAGTGGTTGAACACTATTTAATGTTCATTAAGCTCCCTGTGGTTTCTATTCAACCTCAAGATAGTGCAGGATTTCTACCAATGATTCAGTTACACATATTCAGCATGAGAATTAACTTTGGAATGCAAATGGTTTGTGATTTATGTAGCAAGTATTCTTGCAGAAATTGACAAGAAAGCATACCGTGCAAGGCAGCAGACAAGCTGCTGGCAGGCATGTATTCGTAAACAAGAAGCTTCTCATCCTTGGAACAATAATAGGCAAGCAGTGGCACGACGTTTGCGTGCCGACCCAATCTACTCACAAGCTCCATATGTTGATCAAATTCCTTCTTTCCGACCCCGACTTCTTTCAGCCTTTTCACTGCAACTGTTGTTGCTTCATCCAGAATGGCTTTGTAAGTTGTGCCGTAACTTCCCTTCCCAAGAACTTCCGCTGATGCCCTTAGCAAGTCCTCAAGATCAAAGCTAAATGAACAACCTTCAAAAACCACTAGCTTGTTTTTCTCTGCTCCTTGCACGCCACTTCCAAAATCCTCAGACTTCAGATTTTCATTCTTTCCACCATTAGAGGCCTTAACTTTGATCACACTAGTGCCACCACCATCTTTCTTCTTCAGACAGCAGAACACATAGGCCAAAACTAGAAGAATCAGAAGGGACAGGCCACCAATAGCGATAGCAATGATAGACCCTGAATTAAGTTTTCTTGAGTTTGCAGCACTTTGTCTTCCAGGAAATGCAGGAGAAGAACTTTCATGTGTAGGGGAAGGAGAAGGAGATAACACGGAACAATAAGTCAGAGGTGGGCCACACAAATGAGTGTTTCCTATGAATGAAGAAACTGGGAACTTTTGAAGGGATTGCGGAATTGAGCCATTCAGTAAGTTATAGCTCAAATTCAAAAGCTCAAGACTTTGAATATTAAGACTGGGGACACCCCCAGAGATTGAATTGAACTGGAGGTTTAACACAGATAGTCTCTTCAAATTCACAACTGAGGATGGAATACCTCCAGTTAATGAGTTGAAGGACATATCAATTATGCTGAGTCGAGGTGAGAGGGACAGAGGAATACCACCTGAGAAGTTATTATGCTGAAGGTAGAGGGATTGAAGGGAAGGAATGGAAAGGATATCAGAAGGAAGATTTCCATTCAGATAGTTGGATCTCAGACTGAGGACTCGAAGAGCATCTAGCTTTCCAATAGTATTGGCTGGGATGGAGCCAAAGAGCCCAATACCTGGAAGATGCACTCCAAGTACTCTAGTTCTATCCTTTGTGCAAGTGATGCCAACCCAAGAAGTGCAGATTGGCTTAACAGGACTCCAGTTGAGTTTTCGGACATGTGGAACAGCAGCAGCAAATTCAAGTAAAGCACTCGTGTCAGAGTTAAGATCAGAATTGATCCATGGAAAATTTGCCAGTAGCAGAAAGAGATTTGTCAATGCTGCCAATTGAAACTGGAGTTTCATTGGGAGTTTCAGAGTAGGAGGCTGCAGATAACAAAAGTATTAAAGGTTGATTGTAACAGCTTTCCAGTTCTTGTATTTACCAGAGCTGGAAAAATGTGGAATAAGCTGAGTGGATCTTGAATTTGAAGAAGCTTCTGCTTAAAAAAAGGGAAAAAATAAATTCAATGTCTAATTCAGTACAAGCAAGAAATGAAGTATTCAAATAGAATGGAAAAGTAGGAAAACCAGAACTAAAAGCATCCTCATGGTGAACGAGAATAATACTACAATTTGTTTCTATTTTTTCAGCAGAAAGCACAAGAAAACAGTGCCTACTGAGCTTTAAGTTGAGGGAGGAAAATTAAATTGAGCCAAGGGCACCGTAATTGTTAACTTTGCATCCAACATACTCAGCAAAAGCTTAAATTCTGTGCCATGTCTATAGTAATGTTAATACAAGCAAGAAAGTTGGGAGTTACATGAAAGGCAAATCAGCCAGCAAAATCATTGCCAGATCGACATCATTACCATGCTCAGATGATATGTTTTTGACAAGAAGTAGAATTACCTCCTTCAATTTGCTCTCTCTAAAGGTAGTATAATTGCCTTTGTCGGAAAACAAGTATAATCAGATGAATCAAATGGTCGAAAATAATTTTCACCTTCTGAGATTTCAATAATGATTTAAATGCGCATCATTCTTTTCAAACCTTTTCATGTAAGAAACCCAAACCACTATGTTTCACTTTGGAAGTATTTAACATAAAACTAAAAGCATACGACTGTAAATTTAAGAAATGAAGTTATTTTAGAGAAGATTAACTTAATCAAAATCCTTTATCAAAAGTTATCCAACAAATACAGTGGATCATCCCTTCGTTTTAATGCGCTTACGTTATTAATTGTAGTCACTGATATAAAGACAACATTAAACACAATGCCACATTCAACCTAGCATTCTTAATTCTTGAAACCTAAACAGCAAAGAGTCTGTAAGATCTTAAGCTTAGTTAATAACAAAGACACCAGGATTGTAAAGTTGTCCAACACTGAAAGACTTCTGAAAATGAAGAATAATGCCAAAAACTTCTGTACATAAAATGATTTAACTATTAAGTTAATTTTTTTTAGGTCCTTTATTTAAAAAAAAGTTGAAAAAGTTGGGAAAAGCAAAATATTCTTGATTGACTTTTTTCATAGTGGAAAAGCAGAAGTTGCTTTATTATACTGCAAATCTGTTGTATTTTAAATTGTAACAGCAATGTAACATTAGAAGTCTAAAACTCCTTACTGAAAGAACCCATTCAGGAAAGCTGAGAAATCATTAAGAATAAAAAATCCATACTGGAAAATATCATTAAAAAAAAAAAAATAACAAACGTTTTCATAGAAAAGCAAAAGCAAAAGTTCAATTGCCACTTTGTTTCTACTAAAGTGAAGGTATACAATGCTAGAAAGTGGTCTATCTATCTTCGCAAGTTATCCAACATATGTTATCACTTCAATAAACAGAAGTGAATGTATACTATGCTAAATAACAAAGATTCAGATGGGAGATTTGGATTCCTTTTATGACTCAAATAAATCAAAAAAGAAAATCAGCAAAGAAGAAGACTACAGAATTTATCTTACTCCACAAGTAAACATTCCACGAAAAAAAAAGGGATCAACTTAAAAAAACCGAATCATGAATAAACTAACCTTGAAAGTGCATGGAAACAAAGCTTCTTACTGCTAATCAAGACTCCCCCACCCCACACACCCATACACAAACAGACAAGTAGTTACTCAAGTAGTGGTTAAGAACAAGATTTGCAGTTTGATGAAAATGGTCTTTAATTTCGATCATAACATAAAGTGAGCACCGCAAAGTAGATAACACACAGAGGAACAGAAAACAACACAAAAGCCCAAAAAATAAACACAGATAGGACTTACTAATGCAGATAGCCCAACAAATTTTTCTTGAAAAATCAAGTCTTGCGCCTGAACTAGCCTTAATTAATCAAAGGGCCTCTCAGAAACAACACAAACCCTTCAGATTATGTATTTGATGCTGAATTTCAAGCATGCATGTATGCACCTGACGAGAATGGGTCAAAATATGTACCTGGGGTTTGGCCGAGAAATGGGCAAATTTGAAACGCAGAGCCCAACGGTGTGCTATGCTTAAAAGGAAGTTTAGAGGACAGTCGTCTCATTAATGGCTTTTTATATAGCAAAAAATCTGCTCTTTTTTATTATTGTTCTTATAAAAAGGAAAAAAATCTGAGTTGGATTTTATATATTCTTCATCTGCCAGAAAAGTGGGCAACAACGTTAATATTTGCATTTATAACTCAAAACAAAATTTGGTTACTGGTAAGGTCTTTGCCATATTCTTAATCATAAGACTGAAAATGTATGAGAGAAGCCAAAGGCCACAGGCATGCACTCATGTAGTACGATTATGGATCATCATTCGATTTGGGTGACTGAGACATTATGATAATTGATGTGAATTTCGTATAATATATGATTATTATAACCTTAGATCCATTTTAATATGTGTATGAGTATAAAGAATGGAAGAAGAGAATTCTAAATGTATTTAATTGAGAATTATTAAATGTTTCTATTGTATTTATACTTGGGAGTTGAAACGTTTTCTATTTTTAAAAAAATTGGCATAAAATCTTTTTCTTTTTAATTATATCTTATGTTCTTGACAAATGTTGTAACAAATTAAAATTAATTGTAACATATATATACATACATATAATCTCATACACAAAAATAATTATTCCTAGCATGTATGGAGTTTAAAACTCGTATTACACTCGTATAGTTTATGTATATATGAATAATTAAAAAATATTTTCATTTCTCGTACATGTTCTGAATTGTCGAGTAATATTTTATACTTTTGAAGTATAACATTTAATATTCGTATAATACTTATCGAATATTATTCTATTTTGATAATATTTAAATATAATTTAAAAATTATTCAAAAGTTATTTATAAGTATTAATGAAATATTAAATATATAAAAATATTATTTATTATTAAATAGTATTCCTCAGATATGTTATAATTATAAATCAAATATAAAATATTTTTTGTATAATTTAAAATTAAGTACAAACACAGTTGATATAAAATAATATCAAAGTAATTAATAATTTAGCTCATAAATAGTTTTTTTATTTTACATGTTCATCTACTAATGCGTATATTTACCATTTATGTATTTATTATTAATTTTTAATTATTATTTTTAACAAAAAATTATATTATATTCGTACATATTAAAGTGCTGAGTTTCCCAGGTAGACTTATAAAGTATTGAATATGGGTGGAATGAATTTTTGGCGTTCTCAAGTTTCAACCCAAACCCAATGGATCCTAAAGAATTTTAATTGACCCAGGGCCCAATTAGAGTGCAGCCCAATAGTGTCACACACGTGGACCATGTAATAAAAAATAATTCGATTTCTCCACCTTAAACAGGCCTTTTGCGCCAATTAGTTAAGTGGGTTAACAGGAATTAGCCTTTTTCAGCAAATGCAGTGTTGCTAGTCAAACTGGGACTGAAGTCTGACTTGTTGGATTGTAAAATTGAATCAAGTTGAGCTTATATGAGGCTGGTCATATGAATTTTGGGCAAAGAATCAAGCTTGACTTTGTTCTTTCATTACTAAGATCTACAAAGCTTGAGCTGATCCACTCTTTTTTTTCCTTTTTTTTTTTTTTACGACACGGGTTCAATTCATCAAATTAATTTTGGAGATGATGGTATTCCCTAATTTATCTTTCAGACAAATCGAATGTGCTTACAATCTATACATAGATAGAGCAAACCTTTCCACCAGACTTTTTTTAAATGACACGGTATGAACTCCAAAATAACAACACAGGCGCACCAAAATCTCTACATTCATCAAGATTTGAACGTCGATACTCCATATTATCTCCTAATCATCTTACCACTACGCACAATATTTGAATGTCGATATTTCGTATTATCTTATAACCGTTTTACCACTGCGCGTACATCACATGGTTCATTTGAAATTTTGTAGCAATGTTGCAATGGCATAGTGCAATCATCGATTGATGTATCGAGCGAACGTGTAAGTTCCAACTGTTTGAAGTGCATTTGAAACAAGGAAGGTAATAAATAAAATAATATTTTTTTTATTTGTTTTGCATATATATATACATATATATATATATTTATGAATCGAAAACAACTATAGAAAAGAGAGACATTTTGCTTTCAAGTCTAAGTTTCTTTTGGCCCATCTTTGTTATTAGTGCGACCTCTGAAAGATGTTGGAGATTTTAAAAGGATGTTGAACTCTCTACAAGGAACAGAGGTATACAGCAGCCTAGAACTGGTAATGTTTTAAGTCCTATTTCCTTAAAAAAGAAATTAAAGTTACGAAATCCAGAGTTTTCAGATTATTACAAATCATGGAAGAAATTTTCAACTTTTTTCTGTCATCTTTGGTCAATCATGGCCATTTTAGCCGAAAGCATAAGAATTATTTGAAAAAACATTGAGATACTCGTTCAATGCTCTTGATTTAAATAGGACAAAAGAACAAACAATAACATAGGATAAAATAAGACGCTCTCAGATATTCACCTAGTATGATCCCATGACTCATTTAGGGATTATGTCCAATGATCATGTGAAGATTAGAAGGCATTAGCCTTTCTGTCAGCAAGTTTATACAAAGTTTGCAAAAACATTGTGACATTAACTCAAGATGCCAATACAGGGGCTACAATTGAGATGAGAGTTCAAATAAAAAACGCAAGGTTTTGTGTTGTAAAACAACTCCAAATAAAGGTAAATGAGGGAAGAGGCAAGTGGATCAGAACAAACGCTTGATGCAGAGCTATTGAGAGTCGCCTTTTTCAAGCTTTTCAATTTCTTGTTTATGTTTTCTTTCTGCTTCTTGAAGTTCCATTGCGGCATCCTCCTCATCCTCCTTTTGGTCACGCGCTTCAAACTCCTTGGCAGCTGCCAATGCTTTGACAACTGGATCCCGCAGTTCAGAAATTAGACCACCACCAATCCTATACTCTTCTTCATCCCCAATCAAGAACAGGCGTTGATCAGGGCCAGTTGGCACGGGAATGTCCACTGCCAATAGTTTCATATCGTACTGCAGAACATTAACACAATAAAGTAAACATAAGCACAAGTTAAAAAAACTTCCTATGAATGAAAGTCTAACCACAAAATCTATCCATATAAAAATGTTCCAATCCCACAGATCAGAGCCATGTGAACTAAAAAAACACAAAGAAAGACGGGCCAAAATTCTCATCGTTAATAAGCCTAAACTATTATGTGGAGGAGTCTGTTTCATCAAGCCTGCTTTTCCTTTGCAGGAGAAGGGGACAAAGTTATAAAAGTCAAAAGCAGATATCCTGTTTCATGAAAAAATTAGACACTTGACAGGAAAACAGAAAGATACATTTGATGGATTATGATAGACTCATTAACTATTTGACTTGAAGGCAGCAGTAATACACAGCAAACTTCATAATTTGCCTAAAATCTATTCAACCACTTTTACTACTTTCTAAGTTAAACAAATTGGGTTCACCATTAAAATCCTCATTCCTATAATCTGCAGGTACAATGAATGATGATAGCCAATAACAGATCCCAGCAGAATATATGGAAAACACTTTTCTTGAATCAGTAGGATCCACCAAGAACTTGTGTATTGATATTTAGGCAAGAAAATACAAGACAGGCAGGCATTCACTAGATAATGAACAACAGTAACTTCAAGAAAGAAAAACAGGATCAGCTGGCATTGAAGGAAACCTGGCCTTTCTTCTTCTTGACTTCAACACTGACTAATCCCTTCCTTTCTGAACCTTGTATAGGGAAAATAAGAAAACACCTTTTGCTTCTTAACCTCGGTCGGAAACTCTTCAGCGTGATTCCCCCTCCTGACATCACATATGCTCTCAAATCTGTTCCTGTGAGCGGCGCACCCATAACCTCAAGAATACCAGCTGATGTATTTAGC
Source organism: Paulownia fortunei (assembly GCA_019321725.1). NCBI lineage: Eukaryota > Viridiplantae > Streptophyta > Magnoliopsida > Lamiales > Paulowniaceae > Paulownia > Paulownia fortunei. The sequence continues at coordinate 4,837,369 of CM033114.1, read as the reverse complement.
CTCCTCATGGCCATCCTGTAAACTTTATCTGGATTGATGTTGAATTTTGAATGAAGATACAAGCCCTTGACATAAGAAAAAACGTATTATCATCATTATAGATGGCTGTTCGATTAAAAATCCAAAAGATAATGAATCAGTTAAAATGTTCAGCACATGGTTTCAATTGTTGGCTTAGTAAAGAGAAAGAGAGGATATTTTCAAGTTTAGATTAGATAAGTAGAAGGGGAATGACATTTAAAGGAAAAGGAGAAATGGAAAAATACCAACATATTATATCATCGGAACAACAGTAACATGTCAAACAAATCAATCATTGACTTTCCTTCCATCAAGTTATCTGAATAAAATGCATGGGTAACTTTAATCCCTTCATTTCCTCTTTCCCTTAGAACTACTAGTTCCCATCCCCATTTCTTCATGAAAAGACTTGCAAGTTGTACATATAAGGGGAAATTTGGCTAAAATTCCAGATTATATACTGGTCATTGAACTTCAAAATTAATCTTTTATTCAGCTCGGCAAGCACGGCACCCATGAACCAACTTAGGGGCGGAGATGGAAGGGAAGGGAATCAGAAAAAGTAGCAAACAAACAATCACATTACCACAAACCATCAGCAACAAAACCAGCAGAAAAACTGCATGCTTACACTAGCAGCCTACACACCTATTGTATTCATTTGAGCTCTGTCATTATAAGATTTAAGTAAAATGACCAAAGAACATGCTGAAACCGAAAGCAACTCAGAGAGTAGGATTTCAAAGAAGTTGGAGTATGAATTTTATGGTTAAGGAGCAGATAATTTTATCAGACAACTATAGCTTCTGCCCCATATGCAATTTCTCTCTCTTTGGTTTCTCGTATGTAAAGGATTTAGCAGATAAGCCTTTATCCGATCTTTATTTTCCCCTTTTTTCTCCTTGTAGGTTTATGACCCTTGACAATGCAACAGTGGAATATGGATTATCAAGGAGATAAACTTGAAATGAAGTAGTTAAATCTAATATTCATAATAACTCTACACACTTTATCAATGGAACTCAGATTTTCCCTTTATATATCCTGATAGTTTTCAATTTCGATAGCATACATTGGAGCAAACAAATCATTTGTGGGAAAATGATTGCAAACCAAAAGGTAAGATCTAAAAGACCTAGTGCTTATATATTCATTGCATAATGAGAGGAGTCACAAAGGTCTTGAAAGAAGGGGAGTTAGCTATCATCACTTTCATTCAAGCAACATTTTGGCACAGTTATAGAAGATATCAAACCCCAAACAAATCAGACTATATCTACAGGAGCAAACCAATCAAGATCCACAGCCTGAATAGATACAAAATTTATAATCCAACTGACTTGACCAGATATACTTATTGTTTGAGGTGTATTGATCAGCGTGCAGTTATAATGATAACTGTGGTGCGAGACGCAAAGCTCCTCTATCATTTGCATAGGTAAATTACAATTTAACCAGTAGTTCAGGTTAACAAAGCAAAAGGATAATTCATGATCCAAGTCACTACTAACTAATATTGTTCGTGCCACCATGCAATCTAGATCATATCACTCTGTACATGCTGAAGAGGCACCAACGGCAAACTAGTCAATAGCTAATTCAGACATCAGCAGCTCAAAATCCCACAAAGAGTTCTCTTTCTTCACCATCAAATCACTAACCAAAAATCAATCACCAACAAAAACACAGAACTGACTAAAGCCTATGAAAGCCATCAACTTGAACAAGCAAAGAACAACTCACGCTAAACGCGACGATGGCGGATGAAAGAGCCAGAAACCCATACTTGGCCATGCCCTCGGAGAAACCAATAAAAGTATTAGCGATCCCAAACAAGACCCGCCACAGCAAAATGCACACCACAAATCCACCTGCACCCAGCACCACCAGATAATTCCTCTTCCAGAAGGCCTCAATCTGCAGCCTTACCGCCTCCTTATACCGTGCGAACGCAATCTTAAAAGCCAAAACAGGTTTTTTCACCACACTTTTAGCAAAATTTTTAGAACCCATCTCGTGATTCATAAATGAAAAGTACCTAAACCCCAAAAAATTTCTAGGCGGCAAGAATCCAAAATGTGGATTTAATTTTCCAAAAACACCTGGCATATTGGCTGATGATGAGAAATGGGTTCTCTGGGAATTTAATAGCCATGAAGAAAAAATGGGGTTTTTGATTACTTTAGGGTTGTTTGTGATAAAATGGGAAATGCGACTTCCAGTGGGATTACCAACTGTTGAGGGTTTTGATGCAATGTGATGAAAATACCTGACGATAAATCTTGATGACGAGGGTTTTGCCATTTTTTGGCTTCTGTTTTATAGATTTTCTTTGGGCTTTTAAGGCAAAAATGGAATTAGATTCACGGAATCACAAACTCGAAGGAGGAGTAGATTGACCTGCTGGAAGAAAATCAATCCAACCTTGTCATGGAAAGAAGTTTGCTGACTATGTAGACACAGAAAGTAGAACAGTGTGTATGTAGAGGAAGACTTATGTACGTATACCGTAGCATATAACTTTAAATTTTATATTTTTTTTTCATTTTTTTGAAGTAGTGATGGAGTATAAAATGATTATATTATTTGTTCTTTATCTTTCACTAATTTTTAGTTTTAATTCTTCGGAAGTCCTAGTCAAAATTAGTCATAATCTTTTAATTTTTCATTAAATTTGGTACTTATGTCAAGTTAATTATTAAGGAATTACACTAAAATTGTTAAAAATTATTATTATTATTATTATTATTATTATTATTTTGTACAAACCGCATTTGTTTAGGAATAAGTTAGGCATAGATTCTATCCGTTTATTAAGCTCGTCAAATAAAAAATAAAAATAAAATCCAAAAATCTTTAGAAACTACTTAAATGGAAAATAAGGAAGTCTTAATCAATCAACTCTAATAATCCTAACAAATCCTTTACGATGTATTTTTTAATCTTTACATGAAAATACAAGAAAAAAATGTACGATGGCGACTAATAAATAGTATTTTGATAAAAGATTAATATAAAATTTTGATAGGGAGAAGAAATGCTATAATAAGTATTTGAGTGGGCAAAATATTTAAAATTTATTTGAAGGAGCGTAAATGCCAAAATAATTATTTGACGAAACAGGATATTTAAAATTTATTTTTTGAATAATATATCTAAATGATAAATACTAAAATAATTAAATTTGAGAAGATAAAATATTTAACATTTATTTTTTGTATAATATATCTAAATGATCAAATTTAAATGATGGAGTTCCATTCACCCTTTTAAAATGAGAATTGACATCTTATAAATTTCACGAATATCTTTTAAACTTACAACCAACACCCTCTTAGTCGAACGAAATAAGTTTATATTTAAAATTTATTTTTTGAATAATATGTGTAAATGATCAAATTTAAATGATAAAGTTTCATTTACCTTTTTAAAATGAGAATTAACATCTTATAAATTCCATGAATATCTTTTAAACTTAGACCAACACCCTCTTAATCGAACGAAAGAAGTTGATGAGGCTCCAAAAGAAACCGTTATAGTAGCTTCACAAGATTCTATCTAAAACTCATTCTAACCATGGACAATCACCGCTCATTTTTCATTTTTTTTTCCTTCTATTTTTAAGTACCAATTGTTTGTTTGAGCTCATATTTTTCTTTTTTACTTGGTTCATTTTTCTATATGTAATATTTTTGTGCTGGTGTTTAGCTGATAGTGTGTAAATAATCTTAGTATTTGATCTGAATATTGTGTATTAGGTTGTAAGCGATTGCATATTTACGTTATAATGATATCATAATATGAAATTTAATAATTTAAAATCGAATTTAATAGTATTGAAGTGGATAATATCTCATATCTCACTAATTTATTTAATTAGCTTTCCATTTATATATCCCTTTCCTTGGGAATTTGTCTATGAGATTGCATATTGAGTTGTGAAAGTTGATTGTGAACATACATCTTGAAAAAGATTGCAAAAAAATGCCTGGACTTTGCAATTTTGAGAATCATGCCTTGTTTATGAAATATTTATATCAAATTCTATATATGGTCAGCTTGAATGTTATTGGATTAAGATAAACTAACTGAAGCTTTGTGAAGCTGAAGCGAATGGATGGATTTATACTCAAGTAATGTGTGTTGGCGTACGTCGGAAATGAGATTTGTAGTTATATTCAAAATTTCGATTGAAGTGAGATTGTTGAATATATTTTTTTAAATAATATTTCATCTTATAGTGTTATAAGAACGTGGATATCTGTCTCGCAATATATAACATTTATTTATGAGATTAGTACAGTATTATATTAATTTATCGAACGAATTACAAACTTGATTCTATTCTTATCAGAATAATAAAAATATTAAAATAATCGAATATATTTTAATATGAAAGAGAAGAGAGAAATCAATTGAACATGAATTAATTTGGGATGATTTAAAATGAACAAAGGACAATACTTATAGAATTTCTATATTATTTCATGATTGACTATATCGTTTGATTCAAATTAAACCAAATCGTTCGATCGTATCATTTAAGATTTGATCGTGATTAAGTGTCTAAATTGCATTCTTTGTGAAAGTCCGCAACCATTTATCATGCATCTATGCCAATTGAACGATCGTTCACCTGCGTCCCCATTAATGTTAATTGACCAATCACAACCCTTCGCACACGTCCCTTCAATAACCACTTATATAGTTATGTTCACTCGACATTTAACCGCACTGAATTGTGTTATGTAGGCATCATTTAGATGAATTTATTGTGTCACTGTCACGTCGAGCTACTTTATGACGTTATTGAGTCATGATTGAACCGCACCACCACAAGTTAAATTATTAAAAATTTAAAACTTTTCAACTACTCCGTACGGGGAGGTTAATCGAGGTTTTGCTTTCTTAATGATTGAAAAACTATCATTACAAGACCCAAAGATAGCATGTTAATCGATATCCAGATGCAAATTTGTGGCGCAGTAGGGAGTGTCTCGTTTTTCTGTTTATATCTTTCCCATGATACCCTCTACATTCCTTTGATTCTTGTGCAGTGAATATACCGTGCCATTTGTACAGTACCTGCTCCAACCTTGGGCATTTAGCAGTGCTATTTTGATGCATGGTACTCAGTCCTCCAGACTAGAATCTTCAAGCAGAACAAAGTGAGGTACAATCCTTAGGGCTAGGGGTGCAATGCACATTTTGCATGATAGTTGCCCTCCCTCTTTAATTGTGATTAGTAGCATGTTTTTTAAAACCATTTGTCACAGGTAAGATGGTATCCTGTCTTTTGCTTGAGAATGTGGCATTGTCTTGATTATTGCTTTGCTTAAATTTGGAGTAGGAATGACAGTAGTAAATTGGCTTTGGTCGGATTTGCTTTTGCTTGTACCAAAAAATCGATTCGTTGAAATTTTAAAAAACACAAACTTAGATTCTCCTTAAATTCAGTAGATAAATTCGTTAGACTCATTTTATAATTTAAAAAATATTAAATATTATATTTTTAAAAATAATACTATTAATTTTTTTTAAAAAAAATATTTTCTTAAAAAATATAATATAAATATACAATTTATTTTTTAAAAGATTAAATAGGTCTGAAAATAAAATAAAAAAATTAAAATTTAATTCAAATTCATTTATATTATTAATATCCAAATCCCTAATATCGACCCTTCAACTTTTCTTTCTATCCATCTATCTATCTATCTATGTAAAAGGGTTACCCTATACCCACCAATTGATTTAATTTTATATTATCGACAATTGGAATAAACTCAACCAGGCTCATGTTCCCCCCCCCCCAAAAAAAAAAAAGATCATGCCGTATCATAAGAAGATTCCGTCTCTGTCTATATATGTATGTATACATGTTCACAAGGACCACAACTTTGCCTGTGAGATGGAGTATTTCAAAATGTGGAAAAAATAAATTATTGTAATAGGCAGTTTATATCAAAAAATTTAGAGTCCTTTGATTTTATTTTCAGACTCATATTTATATTTTTTTTTAGATTCATTTTTATATTTTTATTATTTTAGAATTTGAAAATATTTTTATTAGATTTTATCTTTAAAAATAAAAATATATTTAAATCAATTATATCTTTATATTAAATATGTAGATTTGGAATTTAAAATATATTTTTTTACAGTTTTTTTTATATAAAAAATATAAAATATTAGTAAGTTTAAAAATAACTTCAATAGTGAAAATGTATAAGCCTGCTAATAAGTTTAAAAATAAAAATAAATTATTTTTTAATAAAAAAAAAATAGAATTTCAAATACCCTTTAAAAATGAAAATAAACGAACTCTTAAAATTTATTTTTTTATTTTTTTATTTTTTTTATTTTAATAATAACACAGTAATTATAACACGAGACGTTAAAGTTCAATTATATAACCAAATTAGATCAATTTTTAATAATGTTAAAGCCACCAAATCTAACTTTAAATTCTGTATTATTTTCATATCCATCAATTTCTCTGCCTCTCTCAATTTCTATCTCTCTATTTTGTTGATAAGTACTATGAGTAGGCAATTTCATTATTTTATGAGAATTACATCCAAAAAAAAGAAATTAAAGGAAAAAAATAAAAAAAACAGAGATGCAAAAAGGGGAAATCGTAAACACGGTGTGTTGACTCAGTCTGCAGTCCAAACTTCCGTGTACGCTAATCCCGACATAAAAGAGATATTTATACCGTAACAGCAACTTTAATTAATCTAATGAATTAACAAAAGAGAAAAGAAGTCGTTATTCACGACCCTCCATTACATTTTCTCCGTTACACGTTTTTCTTTTCTTTGACAAAAAATAAAAACCAAAAAAAAAGAAAAGAAAAACGGGTTTCTTTATTGAATATACGTACTCTGTCCGCCATTATTATACCTCTTCTCCCCCAGATAATTGTTCCTTCCTCGCTCACTGCATCTTCCTGTTTCATAAACTATCATTATTCAATTCATATATATATATATATATATATATGTATATATTTGTTTGTTTGTTTTATTTCTATATACTGTTTTTTTTTAAACAGTTGCCAGTTCTCACTCTTCTGACTTTTCCTCCTCTCTGAACATTTCTCTGTCTTTTCTGTGACTGAAGTTCTCTCCATCTCAGCTATATTTTTCCAAGAAATCGAATTTTGTTGATTGAATTTCGTGGGTTTGGTTTATTTATTTTTTTTGGGTTTTTTCTTATGGAGATATCAAATTCTGATGCTGCGAATTTGGATTCTGCCTCACCTTCATCACCAAGCCATGGAGGGGGAACCGCCAGAGACCTCCAGTCCCGTGCCATCCGGTTCTTACAGTCCCCAATTTCATCCCTACTCGAATATTCCGGCGTCCTCCCGGTCCGGCCGGATTACCCCTACTCCGAAGCCCATCCTCTCATACCTGAGAATGCTAGTACCAGTGTCAATGTTCAAAGACCTGGCAATTCAGGGTCAGTTAACGATAACGATGCTGTTGATAGCAGTGTCAGTGGGGAGGTTTCGATTCGGATTATCGGGGAGCAGGATAGAGTTGGGGGTGCAGATAATGGGGAGAATGGTGTAAATGGGGCGGGATTGGGTGCGGAGGAGTCTATGGTCGGGGCTGATGATGTTAATGGAAATGGGAGTGGTAACAGTAGCGATGATAATAATAACAGGGAAGCATCATCGTATCAGAGATATGATATACAGCAGGCGGCGAGGTGGATTGAGCAGATTCTTCCGTTTTCATTGCTGTTGTTGGTTGTTTTTATCCGGCAGCACTTGCAAGGTATTCTTTTGTAATATTTCTTTGACTTTTGATTGCTTTGTTTTGTTATTCATATGACAAACTTTGAATTTATTTTTTCTGATTTTTAATGACCTTATGTTAAGGATGATGGGGGCTGCGGTGTTTTTGACGGGTTGGTGTTATTGTCTTGAATAAATCCACAGCCTTTTAACTCCAGTATATATTGTTCGGAAGATGCTCTAATTGTGTTGGTTATATTATCACTGGTTACTGTTACTGAGGAACATTAACAATGATGGAAAAGTATCAGAGTTATTTGGATTCTTTTTTGTGACTTTTATCTATCACATTATTTTTGCACTTTCTAATGCTGGCATTTGAAATTAGGAGTGAATGTTGAACTCCTATGACCTTGGGATGTTATTAATAAGATGCGTACACTGATTGGCTTACTTCTTGATGTCATAGAAAGCTATCATTGGTGGCGTGTGTTTAGCTATTCCTATTAGGCTAGTAATAGGCCCTAAGGAGTTATTTGGGATTGATGAAAACATATTTTACTGCATATCCGTCTGAAAATTGTTTATATGAAGAAGTATCTTCCTTTTTCAATAAGAGGGTTCTGAGAGGCTAGATGAGGAACACTAGAAACAAAATGCCCGACTTGAGGATGGTCCATCACATTGTTGATGAAACATTTGGCATTGCGAAGTCCTCAAGCACTTGTGACCAGCTAAGTTTGCGAATAAAAGGATTGAAAAAAAAATCATGCATCTTGAAACTATTTCCTGCTCTATTGAATACCAAATTTACTGGAAAGGAAAATATTTGCAGTACCCTCTCTCTCTCTAGTGCGTGCACACACACATACACACACGCATGAGCACATTCTCCACATCTTCTCTCTTCATCCACCCATTCTTTGTCCGTGTAGGAGAAGAGTTACACACCCCTTTGGATCAGAAAAATTTACGCAAGAACAATTACTCTTTTGCAACATCAAAATAACTGTTTGTGCACAATCATGACCCCAAAAACAATTGTTTATGCACCATCGTGGCCCCTTCAGAAATTGAGTTTTGATATTACTCCCCTTAAAAGGAGAATGGTGGTCCACATAAGGAAAAGGAAAGAAAAGGTAAAGGCAGAAAATTGGAAGGGAAGGTGGAAACAGATATATATAGAGCTAGGCTAGTTACTGTCATCTACTAAGATTTTCTTATAATTGAATACAGGTTTTCCTTATCATGTATTTTTAACCCATAAAGATGCTGAAGAGCTGGCCTTTCTCGCTGATGCAATGTTTTTGTGCTACTCATTTCTGTTGACTTGGTGGATTACACATGGGTCTCATATGTAGAGAAGGTGTGAGTGTGAGTGATTAACAAATTTGCTAGCATTTATAGATAATGTATCTTTAATTGTTTTTCCTTTAATGAATCATGAGAAGATGGTTTCAAGTATGATGTTCCACTCTATGAAAGTAAATGGTTCCGTCCTATTTGTAAAGGAAGTGGCTGCTATTTCTGTGGTTCAATTTTTGGCTATTTAGCTGAAATGTTAATCTCTTATCTACTATAGTTAGAAGAAAGCAAACAAGATCTTCAACTTCTATGAAATTGAATGGTTTTGTCTCATTTTGCCTTATGAGTGTTCTCTTGTTTCTATGTTCATCCAAAACTTCCGTTTGGATCCAACTCTTGACTTTTCCAAGAATGGTTTCAGGATTTGTTGTTACCATTTATTCCACTGCCATCTTGTTCAAGTCCAATGACATTCTTCGGAAGCAAACTGCTCTAAAGGTGCATTTCCTGTTCGATAGGCTAAATCTTTTGCAGCATTATTCCTGTAAATGAAATTAAGTTTCTAAACCTCCCCTTTCCGTAAAAACTATTGAATCATGACCTTGTAAACACTGGCTTTTGCAGGGAGAAAGGAAGATTACTGTCCTAGTTGGTTATTCAGTTTTTTTCATGCTTCATATCTTTGGAACCTACTGGTGGCATCGTAAGGATGATCTTTTATATCCATTACTCATGATTCCTCCAAAAGCAATCCCACCTTTCTGGCATGCTGTATTTATCATCCTGGTAAATGGTATGGATTTTGACCCGGTTGTTGCTTTTTTGCGTTGGTTCATCTTACTACCATGATATTGAGGGTACAGAAACTAATCCATTTGGCACGTGCTTGTTCATGATGTCATGTTTTGCTTTTGGTTTAAAATTACCTAATAATTGACTCCTATAAAGATGGCTCTACGTTTAAGCTATAATGATTTTCATGCATTTAAAAGAGTTGGCTGTTAAAATTGATTTGTGGTTATACAACCATAACTTGCTGTCTTCTAGTGAATCTCTGTGATGGGAAAAATATTGGAAAATTAATGCTATGTTTGGTTTCATTTTCCCCCAACCATTTTCCTTCTCCGTAGACGAAAAAGTGTTTGCCACTTGCATTTTCTAGGAATGGTATTTCATTCTCCCACATTCATTACAATATATAAATAAACCTAACCCCTAATATACCCCCGCTAACTATAACAAAATAACATTGACAAGATATTTAAGTTGAAAATGTCTCCCGCTAATCACAACAAAACAAACAAAATAATATTGATAAGTCATGTCCCCAAAATACATTACATCATTTTTCCCAACAAAATACCAAACATATTTTCATTTTTTAACCACTACTGAAAATACATTCTCCCAGAACACTCTCCTGGAAATGGCTGAAAATAACACCAAACATCCTTTTGATATGGTTACCTCTTTCCTCCTTTTTTTTTTTTTTTTCAGAAGTCATTCTTAGTTAAGTTCTGATATCAACAAGCATCATACTGGCATAATCTGCTTTGGCAGCTGCAGCAGCCATAACAACAGCACTAATGATTTAAAATTGCTCCAGGTTTTATGATCATCATTGTTGTAGTTTTAATTTGCTTTTCCTTTCCCCGTGATATTCTTCTTCGGTGAGGGAGAAGATTTGTGTGGGGGGGGGAGAGGGGGGGGGGTGGGTGTTGAAGAGTTTAACTGAATGAGGGGCTCAAAACATTTTATCTGCGGATATTTCTATATTTACTTTGTATTTTGTTACTGTTAGATACAATGGTGCGGCAGACAGCCATGGTTTTCAAGTTGGTTCTGTTGATGTATTATAAGAACGGTAGAGGCCACAATTTTCGTAGACAGGTAACATTATTCTGGAGCAGATTGTATATGATCTACTAATGTGCACTTAAATGGCTTTAATCTATTTTAAATTGCTTAGGAATCTAATGGTAATATTTTGGTCATTCAGGCCCAAATGTTGACTCTGGTTGAGTATACGCTGCTTCTGTACCGTGCTTTGTTACCAACCCCTGTATGGTATAGATTCTTCGTGAACAAAGACTATGGGAGTCTCTTTTCATCACTGACAACGGGATTGTATTTAACTTTCAAGCTAACATCAATTGTCGAGAAAGTATGTTAATTAACTACTTACTTTTATGTCTCCAGTTATCTAGTCTTTGAATCTGTATATCAGACTTATGGACATTTGCTCTGTGTGTGTGTGTGTGTATGTTCTTCAGGTTCAATCCTTCTTTGCTGCCTTGAAGGCATTATCTAGGAAGGAAGTCCATTATGGGTCTTATGCGACATCAGAACAGGTAAAATGTTTCTTCTGGCCTTCGGAAACTCCATTCATCTGCACATGTCCCATGCCAAAGCCTTCTTGTCATACCTCTGAGCTGGAACCTAAGAGTAGGCCTTAAGTGCCTACCTCTGCATTTTCCTAACACAGAAACCTTGATAACCCTTGCTTGCTTCAAACATCCACGTCTTTCAAATAAACTTTAGATTTCTGCTGGTCTTGATTGATGTTTGAAAATATATTAAAAATAAATAATTCCTGATTATTGGAGGAAGCAGAATCTAGCTACAATTAGGACGAATGTCCCATTTGCACATCCCCTTTTCTTTTCAAGACCAAAATATAGCGGGAAAGATGAGAAGCAAATGTAGCTAGTTTTGGTTGAGCTCACTTTGGCTAATGGCTTATAATATATCCCTCTAATTTATATTCTCCTATTGACTGGGTAAGTTGAGGAAATAGTGCCCAAAATTCTTGATGACATTCACTGATTTTTTTTTTTTTCTTTTTGGCCCTCAAGCCCTCAAGTTCTTTTCGCTAATAGCTAACAATATCATTAAACATATTTGTCACTCTTTGCTTTTAGACAAATTTTATTTGTCGCATGATATGTTTAAGGAGTCTAAGGATGCGCAAAAATGCATTGTAACAGAACCTAACAGATCCTTTTGATTGATTCTATTTAGGTAAATGCAACTGGAGATCTATGTGCTATATGCCAGGAGAAGATGCATGCGCCCATTTTATTGCGCTGCAAGCATATATTCTGTGAAGACTGTGTTTCAGAATGGTTTGTTTTCATTTTATTTTATTTTTTTGTATTTCACTGTGTGGTACTGTGTTTCTGTTGTCCCTTAAAAGGGTTTCTCAGTATATGTAACTATTCTTGGTTTTTTGTGATTTTGCTATGCTTTTTTTAATTGGTTTGCCTATGGGTAGGCATATTAATATGGGTATGTCGCTAATTAATATGGATATTCTATTTGTTCTCATTCATTTACTATCAGTATAGATTATACTTGGCTCTCCATGGATGCTGATTTAGCAATATTAATGAGTGGCTGGACTTGTATCTGTGATTACAGTTAAGATGTTGAATGAAGTTGCAAATGATATACATTGGTTACAAGAACTTCTATAGAACTTAGTTACTCATCATATTATGACTCTCTGATGAAGTCTCAGTTGTGTTGAACTTGCCAATTTAGAGAAAAAATGGATGATATATTGTAACTTATCATGTGATTGTGTGTGTGTGTGTGTGTTGGGGATTGTATTTTGTTGGTCTAATTATGTGTCAGGCCCTTGCTCTTTGTTGCATATTTGAGGACTTTGTTCTGTTGGTGCAGTTATTTTGTCTTTATAATATTCATCTGTTATCATTGTTGAAGTTTTCTCTGATTAGTTCTTCCAACATTCTTCAATTTTTAATTTTATGATTCCTAATTATTGAAATCAATTAACTCACTGTCATTCAGGTTCGAACGAGAAAGAACTTGCCCTTTATGCAGAGCTCTGGTTAGACCTGCTGATCTTCAATCATATGGGGACGGATCAACTAGTCTTTTCTTCCAGTTGTTTTAGTAGTCTTTGCAGTAGCTTCTCATCCATAATGGGATTTTCCTTTACCTGCTCAGCCGAAACAAAGAGCATTTCCCAAAACTAACTTGGATACGTAGAAAAAACTGCGCAACCGATGGCTATACATTGGGACACTATGACCAGATTTGGCTGTCAACCAGCAGCATGCTTGTATGAGGTATTTATAAGTAGGTTCGTCGAAACCTTTGAGAAACTTAGGTGGATGAGAGGATACTTGGGTTCCATCTCGGTATATAGATTGTTTTCATTTTTTACATTAATTAATGATAAATTTTTTTTTTTTAACGTTGTAACCCTTCTGCCAGAAGTGTGCTTCAAGATTAAATATACGAATTCTGTTGTCAATGTTACACAGTTGCAGTAATTCCAATTTTGGTCTACAAGGTTAGTGGCATATTCTTGTTTTTCTTTTTTCTTTTCCTTTTTCCTTTTTCTTTTTTCTTTTTTCTTTTTCTTCTCTCTCTCCCTTTTTTTCCTTTGGTGGTGGGTGTGGGTGTCTTTGAGGGTTTTTTTTCCTCTTTTTTTTTTTGTTTTGGGGGTGGGGAACATCCCACCGTATCATGTTATACATAGTTACTTATTTAGAAATATGTACACTGTATTTATGTTAACATCTGTTATGTATGAAAAAATCTCTACATGCTTGTTTAGATGGTGGTATATTTTTAGGTATAAATATTTCTTTCTGAATACAATAAATAAATATAAATATAGATATATTATGCAAGTTACTTAATTTTAAATTGTTTATTATATATTAATATCTAAAATAGATTAAATTGTTTTAAATACTTATGTAATTAATAGAAAAGATTTAATAGTAATGCAAATATATAAACTGTTGATATAAAGGAGCATAAAAGCATCACTTATGCCCTCGTGGTTAAGGAGTGGGCATGACCAAAGTTTGAATATTACCATTTGGGGATCAATTGTTTTTTAGGTCGTGTATCCAGCTGGCGCCACATCACTTATCCAATTGGTTGCTTCGTCAGCAATTTTCCAAACAATTTTGAAAATCCCCAATGTTGACACATTATGTGCCCAACTATGTGATTTTTCCAGCAAGTTTTGAAATTTTCAGTTACTAACCAACCAAATGTGCCAAAATGAAATTTAAGCGTAAAATATCCGACGAATCTAGGATATTTGGGTTATAAAAAAAAAAAATAAAATCGACTAAATTACCTAATTAAAAATATATTTTTATTATCATAAACGCATTTGGACCCACAAAAGAAACTCTACTTAAATTAATTTTTTACCATGTTTTTAACTCATAATAATCTCTCAACATTGCCTTTACTTACTATTGAAATTCTAAGCAAGGAATTTCTGCTAAACACTACGTATTGAACTCATAATTCAACTCTTATATTTTTTTATGAATGTCAACTAAGTAAATTGCTCCCACTTGGTTAATAATTTGATAACCTGAGTCTGGTAAATTGGTTAATAATGATGCAATTTTGTAAAATTCTCACGAGTTCAATTGAAATGGAGCAGCCCCTTTTCATTTTTCTGATGATATCAACACATCTCTCTATGTCAAACAAATCTCTGGTTATATAATTTTGCTGATTTATTTCTCAAATTCAGATTATATATCTCTGAGTTTATGTAAAAATGTGCATGAGATATATACAATGAAAAGTCTTTGAAAGTGGCCTTTCTTGTACGTGGATAGGCAAACAACCAATACCAAAATGGAGTGTATCCAAGGGCACACATATCCAAACCCTTTGTCTAAATTACTTTCTTCAGATATATATACATAAGAAGTAACTTAGTGAGTGTGAAATTTTTTTTTTTTGAAAAAAAGGCCAATAACCACTCAAGATGTACCTTGCCCATGCCCTGTGTTGAACCACTTTCATGAGCCTTATCGTTTGCATCAAGCTTATATATGGCCTTTTTTTTTTTTGGTCACTGTCGATGGCATGGAGTTAGGAAGAACTTATGAATTTTAAGCAAGAATGGGGAGGGAATTAATTGGAATCTTTCAATATAGGTGTGATTTGGGGTCGGATAGGACCTCAATCTGAGTTCCCAAAAGTTTAAGGGGTACGCTAATATATAATGACAAACATATCAGATTTATAGAATGGCCATCAATCAATATCCTGTGATGTTTGAGTAGTAAAGTAGTAAAGAAATCACAAAGATCAAAACGCATAAATAAAAATAAAAAATTTAGAATGCTAATTATTTTTCGATAGTATTATATTTAGGTATTTATAGAAATAGGGGTTTTTTTAAACTATACTTGTCACCTAGAAGATCAAAGATCACATCCGATAAGAGAATTTGCAGCAGAATTTCTAAATCAAACTTAACCTCATACCTAATCGAATTTTAACTCGTGTAAAAAGATGTTGATTTTGACTTATTTAAATATTAATTTAAAAGTAAATTCTCATCAAGGTGCACACTAGTTGGATATATATGGATATGGTTCTCTCATATATGGCCATTAGGCCATTTCAGTTTGATGCAACATTATATGATATGACGCAAAGAGTGCATTATCGATAGGTCAAATTGAGCCATGTGGACTATCATCCCTTGTGGTGTGATGCTATCTAACCTCATATCTTGTATGTAAGTGATAAGTTAGTTTTATATCAACTATTTGATATAATTTATTTATTTTCAGTCATTTTATGCCGATTTTATGCGTTTTGTGTTAATTGTATAGCAATCATGACAAGAAGAAGCAAAATTGAAAAAAAAAATTCATAAAAAATGAAAATTATGTCACAATTTAAGAAATTGGAGTCACAGCCCTAAAAGTTGATGAGAATCCAATTTATTTGGTGTCGTAGCTTTAAATACTCAAATTCCAACCCTAAAAATGATCCTGGTTACAAATGAATGCATACTACTTTAAGCCACGATCTGAAATTTCCAAACTGCGATACCAATTTGCAAGCAGTTTAGATTGTTTGGTGTCACAGCACCAGAAAGCCAGGCCATGACGCCAATTTGCAAGAAATTTTCCAGAATACTTTGAGTCGTAGTGTCAAAGTTTCGAACCGTAGCTCCAACCCGTGAAAAATTAAAAATGCAATTTTTTAGTGAGGTTTTGGAACTTTATTTTGGAGGGATATAAAAGGCAACATCCAAGACGAATTTGGACATTTCTTTGGTTGAAAAACAAGAGAAAAGCAAGAGGAAAAACAGTGCAAGGGATTGAAGATTGAAGATTTGGATTTTTTTCTTGAAAATTCTAGAGTTCTTATCTCCTTTTCCCTTTATTTTTTCTTACCTTTTGTCGGGAATTCTTATTTGTTTATGCAATTGATAAACACGATCAGGGGTTAAGTTTCTAATTTAAAATTTTGATGTAACCTAATTAAAATGATTTAAATCTTTCTTCTAATTCAATTAATGTTTATTTTATCTAATTGAGTTTTTTTTGTATGGTTTTTAATACTTTCAATTATTTGACCACTAATTAAATAATTTGCTAACTATATTGATTCGGATGTGATATATGTATTTAGTTTTATATGTAAAAAATTATAAATTGCATGTAAGATTTTTTGATTATTTAATTCATATAGGAATACAATGACTTAACAATTAATAAAATTTTCATTAAACATTAGGAAAAGCTATTGAATAATTAATGGATTCTCGACTATCAATTAGAAAAATAAATTGAAATTGATGCGATTAATTATTCAAATCTGATTAATTATAGCGAAATCATAAACTCAAATCAAGTTATAGAAGTTAATTTTAATTTGATTTTACTTATTAATTTAGTGTTAAGATTTTTAATTTACATTAATCGTCACTTCATTATAATTATTTAAGATTAGAGTTAACCTATTTCGATAATTAGTGATTCAACAATTCTCGTTGGAATTATATTTCACTTATCTACTTTATTACTTTTATATGATAACATGTAATTATATTCACAAAATTCACGATAGTGAGATCAAAAGTTTAAATTTATTCCCTCTCCTCCTTCCCTTCTCATTGAATTTGAGCTCTCCCTCCCACTTAAAAGCGAAAAAAAAAAAAAAAAATAGTTTGGGAATCTCTAACCCCAAATCCCATCTACAGTATATATTTTTCAAAGAGAGGAGATGAATTATTTACATTTTATTTGATGGTAGGATTGCATAGCTTTAGATATTTGGCAGTGTGTAGACAATTTTTTCCACAAGGTTTATCACAAAAATGTGTCAAAGTGAAAAAAGGAAACTCAGAACAATTTTCTTCTTCTTCTTCTTCTTTTTTTCCTTTTTTTTGGTAGAGAGTAGTAACCGATTGTTACTATTCTTGAAGAAAGCCTATCGTGTGTTTAATAGTGTTATTTTGCTCCAAATGGAGGAGTTATGGTTTGCATGTTTGTATAATATAAAGTGAGTATGAAGAATTTTTAGAAAAATACAAAACATTGAAATGGGATTAAAATAAAAAATTATTTAACCTAGACACATCGAAAAGATACTATACCTTTAAGATATAGATTTCTTCCGTTATAATATAAATAATGTTAATTCGTGTATATATTAATGTTGAAGTGCTTGAAGTATATATATATATATATATATTTTTTGTATAAAAATGCATTTCTGCTATAAGATTGCTTTCTTTTATATATAATACACACACACACACACACATATATATATATATATATATAAACTTAAACTACAAGCTTTTTTTTTCACCATAATAATGGGGAATTACAAGTGAGTTTGGTAATTTTCACCAAGTTTTCAAATATTTATACTAGAAGAAAAACTCCAAAACTCGAGTGATCAACCAATATCGAACAAATGCAAATGTGAGAAGAGACACTTACTAATAAAACATTCAATGTAGAACACCGTATTATAAGCAAATACATATATGCAACATAGCATTTGGAGGATAGAATAGTCGTGACCATTGTATTGGGGCTAATACGACCTAAGAAGTAAAGTTGAGGTCTCAATAGTAGGAGTTTTAGTTTAGAAATTTATCGAAGTAGGTTATATTATTCCTTTATAATAGTTGTTAGTTGATTATAAAATATTATTAATTGTTATAGTCTACTTCTAGTGATTACAAATTATTATTAGTTGTTGAAGTTGATTATTATTAATATAATTGCTGATAATTGATGTGTGGGATAGTTAAGACATTAGAAACGACAATGTGCGGATATGAGAGGTGAGTTTGTCAAAATTCAAGTTCCATTTTTTTAATATTTTTAAAAATTTAAATTCGGACACATCGGGTTCGAATTAAACCTATTAGATTCATTTTATAAATTTAAAAAAATAAAAAAATATATTTTTAAAAAAAATAAACGACTATTTTTTTTTAAAAAAAATATATTTTTGAAAAAATTGATATTATATAAATGCATATACATTAAAGTAAAAAATAAATAAAAAAATTTGGAGTGAGGCGAGTTTGAAAATAAAAGATAAAAACCCATCTAGACCCATTTAGAATTTTTTAAAAATTCACTCCAAACGAGGTGAGTTCAAATTTAAAACTGTCTAATTATCATATGTAATTGATATATACTCTAAATTAAAAAAATAAACAATCAATTGTAAGGCAAATGACATGCAATTGGTTTGACTTGATCAAACCTATTTTTCGATTTTTACATATCTCAAGATAATTGGCCAAGTATAAATTATCTTTAACATTCATATTCGTAGTTGTCATTTGATTAGTTTAATTTAGTCAGACCTAATTTAGGAAAGAAATTTTTAATTTTTACATGTCTTATGATAGCTGGCCATGAAAATGTCTTTTCAGCTATAAATGTTATACTCAATATATATATATATATATATTTTGTATTAAATATTTTATTTAATAAAAAAATAAAATATTTTTACAGCAACATTTAAGTGCAGCATACTCCTCATAGTAGATTGTCTTGTGGTGAATTACCAAACATCCCTCCGTGAATGAAAGAACAATGTTTGTATATGGAATTGTGATCATGGCACTGTCCAACTCCTATCCCACAAAAAGTGCAACATGAATGGGGTACTCCATTTACTGTCGCATGTGGTGAGAAGGAGATGGAGCCTGTCCATTCTTACAACAACATTAATTGGTCAAAGTTACAAGACCACCTTGTTAAATGTTAAAAAATCTTGCTGCCCTTCTTGTGTAATTACTGTTTTTTCTTTCTCCAAGTTCAGTGGGTTCCAGAGAGAATGCGTTTTACTGTTTTTTTTATTTTGCCCTTTTTGAGACTATTTCACTGCAGATTCTGCACTAAGGAACTTTCACCTATCACCCTCTATAAATGCAAAAAATATGCAAGCAGCATAAATGAAAAATGTTTTGAGGTCGCTTTCTCATCTCTGATTCTCATGACGAAAGTGACCCATCATCTTCCCCCTTGGATTCACTTATACTCACTGTTCTTCAGTTTTTTAAAGCCAGAAAAACCTATTTTTTATAATGTTCCTTAAAGATAAATATTAAATGGATCCTCCCTTTTTTTCTTTTTATCCTATACTTGTTTTTCTTTCGTCATTTTTTTCTTTTGCTGTGTTTTCAACCATGAAAATGAAAACACATGGTACTGAAACATTAATGGGGATTTAGGGTTTGAACTCCTGTATACAGACCCTCTTTATTGCAAATATTAGCAGATAAGTATTAATTAGATTTCTTTTGTTGTGTTTCTCATATCTGTCAGTTCCTTATATTAACAGCTATATAGGTTTTTTTTTTCCTATATAACAAAAAAAAAAAAAAAACCCTTTTTTCTTCTTACTTGAATTCATTTATTTGGCCTTTGCTAATCCATCTGTGATCATGATTATTTTATGTGGCAGAAAGTTGACACCCATTGCAGAAAGACTATTGATGAGTTTTGCTTTCCTTTCCCCCCCTCCCCCTATTTTTCTGCTGTTCTTGATATTGGGTTTCATCATGAAGATTGCTGGCAGATGGGTTTCTGTTTCTCCTTATCAAGAATAGCCCTTTAAGCTAGGGTTTGTGCAAAAAAGTTGCTTAGCTTGGTAGAGAAGCTGGATTCACACTGGGTTTCATTATTTTGATAAAGATAAGAGCTCATTTAATTTGCCACAGTAATCTTATGTCTGCTACACTGTATATTAGACGCCATATATTAGCTGTTCTCATTCCAAAAAAATAGAGAGTACAATTATTCTACTGATTTCTCTTGTCGATTGAACACCGGCATACATATCCTTTTGCCATGTCCTTATTTGTGGGCATTGCTTTCAGTGTTATTAGGCTCTGGACTTCAAAAAACTTTTTCGATTTCTTGCTGATATATCTATCGAAATTTTGATGGAGATTTCCAAGATTTAAGCCGGAAAATTTTCATCAAAACAAGAAAATCTATGAATGTATCCGTCAAATGGAAACAACAAAGGGATGCACCCCTGCGCAACTGGCATTGGCTTGGGTTCTTACACAAGGAGACGACGTGTGTCCTATACCTGGTACCACCAAGATTGAGAACCTAGACCAGAATATTGGAGCATTGTTGGTGGACTCGACACCAGAAGAGAAGACCGAACTTGGGTCGTATGCTTCTGCTGATGTGGTTAAGATCTGAATTGTATTGTTTGAAGAAGTAACTAAGTAAGGTAAATTTTCATTTTATTCACCTATTCTTTTCTCTGATTTATGTTTTTTGACACTTTCAATAAGCACAAAAATCAGAAGTCAAAAAGTTTTCTTCAAATTTTCTTTTACTGATCATTTCTTGGTGTTAAAATAGCCCAAAAATGGTTAAATAACAAATATTCATATTTTAAATTTGAGATTCATTGGATCAACCAGTGTGGAGGTTGTGGTCATTATACTACAAGTCCATCCCATGGATAAAAATGATTTGTACTCCTTATTTGCTTTCTTATTTTATAATAATAACATTAGTATTTAGCAGCAGTAATATTAGTAAATTTGTCAAAAATTGCAGTAGCAATAATTTTAGTGATAATAAATATCCTCATTTCCCGAAAATAAGGAAGAAAATCTTTCTATCAGCAATGTAGTTTTATAGTTTTCTTCTTCACATTTGGGCTGCAGAAGGGGGGAATAGTTTCGTTGTTTACAAGGATATCTATTGATCAGCATCTTAGAATTAGATTCTGATTCTACTTCAAAAAATTTACACAGTAAGAAGTTGCAAGGTGCCCGTGTTGTTTTATCACATTGTTTTAACCATCGTCATTCAGTTTACTTAGTAGTGGGTGAAAAGAATATCTAGTTGCTTTTACATTTCTTACATTCATCTGCAAAGGGTGTTGTTCTTTTTCAGTGTTTCCCTAGAAAAGCAAAATTTAATTATTCACTGCTGTTTCACTGAGAAAATTGAACATTAACGAGAGTATCATCTTTACATTTTTGATTTGCCACGCACTTAGCATTGGTGTTCATCATCAGTAGAACACAGAGTTCGCTTGAAGTAGCGTCAAGTTTCATGAGCAAATTCATGATTTTCAGACATTTGGCATTTGTTTTATGAGCAACAGATAACAAGCTTTAGGTTGAAGTAGATTGAAATTGCACAAGGTGAGGGGGAGTAGCTTGAAATTTGAGATGAGTTTGGCAATTATTTTGATCTCGTTATAAAGTATTGCACCCTTTTGAATAGGGAGATTAATAGTTAAGGATGTTGTTGCATTGAGGAATGGTCTAAAAGAGCTTCCTTCAGCCCACTCATGGGTGAGATTTGGGGCTGAATTAGCTGCCGACTCATTCATTTAACCACTCAGTAGAATACAACTTTATGCTACTGTGATTGAGTGAATGATGCGGGAGATAGTTTCACGTTCCTCTCCCTCTGTGCTTGGACTGAAGGGAGCTCCTCTTGCTGTTGCCTTCATTTCGTTTCCATAGGGCTTCAACTTGTTTCCATAAAGGCAAGTCACTCATCTTTATGTTCTTGGTCACTTAGAGAAAGTGCAATATTGTGAAGCTAGTTACAGTTGGTTGTGTTGAACGTTTAAAGCTCAAACTGTCCAGGAATTTTTAACACACTGTCTCAGTTGTTTGCCACATTCATCTGGAGGGAAAGTGTTTTCTTCCTTACTTTGTGGATGAAATGTTGCTATATTTCTGTGAATTGGCCCAAATCTCTCTTTGGCGTTCAACTTTTAGCCACTTGGTTTCATCTGTGGTCTCTGCATTGTTTGGATGTAGGTCCTAATTCTCTCAGGGGAATGGGTTTTAATACTGTCTACGGCTTTTATCATCATCATGGATGATAAACTAATTACTTGCTTCTGTGTTTGGCTAAATCATATCTTTATCATTGGCTAATGTGGCCATGAAAATTCCATACCGTGTGTCAACTATGGAAGATGAGAAGCTCAGCTCGTGCAAGCCCGGTTCTCCTGTGGTGGAATTGCTTGTTACTTTTTTCAGGTTTTATTAGTTCATATTTTTGCTTAAAGATATTAGTAGATAGCTCCCTGTTTGTTTTTCCTCTCGACCATTTACTTTCCACAAGTTACTAAGTTTTCTTCATAGTAGTACTATTTTCCTATGTGTAGCCTAGCCACCTTGGTTTTAACTTGAAGATGATGAGGTTTTACTACCGTGCTGTGTTCATTTCACTCGAAAGTCTGTTTTAGAAGATTTTACGGACAGGTTCAACTGTAGCATATTAGTGGAAAACTTATGATTCTATTCACTATTGATGATTATGATGGCTTGGTTAAGTCTAGAATCATCAGAGCACATTTCTTCCCTTTGCATTGATTAAGGTGGATCTCAATTTAGATTCAGATAAATTATGAACTTGAGTTACAAAATGTGCAAAGCACAGGTATATATCGCATGCATATCTGCTTCAAAATCTGATAATTGTTCCACTTGATTTTGTTTATGTCTATGGTATTACAATAAGATACATTGTCCTATCGTGCATGGCTGTACCTTAAAGACATTTTTTTAAACGTTGTAATTTAATCTCTGTGGTACTTAAACATATTTAATTGGTGGCTTTCATTAACTTAATATTCTTGATCAGGTCATGCAACTTTGTGGTACCATTTCTGCTATTTATTTTTCTTATTTTTGTGGTGCCATTTTAAGACAGCAAACTTATTGGATGAGCCCCAGAGCAACTACAGATATTGCCAAAAGTGGATGAGGGACATCATCTTGTTGATGCCCTGTTTTAGGAAATGTTAAAGTATTATTTTTGAAATGATTAGTGTTGTGTAAAACCCTTTGGAAGGTACAACTTTAATTGTATCTAAATCTTGTTTATGGATAGAATCACAAATAGATTCCATTTGTAGGGTGGTCCCTGGTTTCTGCATGTGTGATAGTTTTTTTTTTGCTTATTCTACATTTTTTATTGTGGAAAATGTTGTTTTCTTTTTTTCTTGTACTAATATAATATGATCATAAAGGAGGCATTTAAAGTTTTTTGTGTTATCTATTATTCTTTGTGGCCAAACATTTGTTATAGCTTAGACTCTCTGGACAACTATGGTTAACCTTCTTGAAGCATTGGTTAGACTTATAGCTCAAACTCCTTCTAGTTTTGGGATTACGAGTCGTGGAATGATTCAAACTCTTGGAGCTGTTGTTTAACTCACAGCTCAAACTCCTTGGACCACTATGGTTAAATTGTTGGATCATTATGCTTCCAGGATGGTACAAGAAACGTCGATGGCACGGGAGTTTAGGCTCTGCCAATCGATATGATTTTTGAAGGTAAGGTTGGAAGCAGGGATGTACCCCAAAAATCTAGGGCTCTCTGCCTTTTAGGGTTTATGTGAACTGGAATAGAACTCAACACCAGCTTTGTCGTGGTCCCCTATCTTATGGATTGTGTGTGTGTTGAGATTTTATGAATGTAACTCAAAGTTTAGAGCAGTATGTGTCGGCTCTGCATGTGCTGCTGTTTAATGTTTGCTTATATGGGCTTGATGGCTACAGAGCCTTTTGATGTTGAAATTTTCTGCACACGACTTTAGGCCTAGTCAACAATACAAAAAATGTGAACTTGTCATGATTGCAAATTTTCTCACCATGTATTGGGGTTGGGGTGGGACCTCATCTGTGGAAAATTGTAAAGTTAATATCATTCTTGGATATGTACTTATAGTTTAAATTTAATTTGAGATAATTTTAAAATTAAATTCTAAATTTTAAGGTTTTTGTGACATTCTTATATATGTTGTTTGTTGTTTCTGGGCCTCACGTCCTTTTTTGTTTTTTTGCATAGACGTAAGCCCAATTTCTGACATTGGGCCTGGATTCTTAACCCGGAACTGAGTCTGCCCAAGTAAAAATAGGAGACCAGGTCACGGTGGACTGTTTATTCGGCTGATCTTGGCCTAACTCCCTTATTCTAAATTAGTAAAAGTATTTATATTTATTTTACAAGGTTAATCGGACCCTTTGAGTCTTCCTATCGAATCGAGAAATGGTATTTTACTATTGTTATTTTGATTGGTTAAATCATTATTTTATATCTTTACTGTTCAAAAAAAATTAACAGAAGCAAGCGATACTCCATTAAAATTGAAAAAAATAAAATAAAAATATCAGCAGTGCATCTAGAGTATAGAGCTCAATATTCAGAGTCCACCTACAAAACTTTTCAAATGATGTAGCTCTGTCCTTTGTCTGCTGCTTTCCACACATCTGGTGTTAATATATATATTCATGGGCTTATATAGGTTTCTCAAAATGTGATGCTTCTATGTCAAAATTGTAGTTAATTTTTGGCTACTATTTTGATATGTTTCAATATTCTAAACTCGAACTGTTTGTCTAATCTCATGTTATCCTTGTATTGCATGGGCTACATGCTTATCTCTTCCTCTGTAAACACTGTGATGATTATACAAATGTATATGTTATGTATCTGCCCATTATGTAAAAATTTGGTGTTGGTGTAATTGTAAAAAGAAATAATTGATCCACCTTAAGACAGAAATTATAGAAAAAAAAAACTTTAGGATATCGTATAGTCACACTACGCATAATCAGAATGCTTTTATGATTTGATGTCATACTACTAAATCTAAAGTGAAAATACAAATAATCCTAAGTGCCAAATTTTCTAAAAACAAAGAAAAAAAGAGTATGAGTTGGAATTTATATTGTATTCCAAGAACGTATTTTGGCCTAAGAAATTAGGTGATTAAATAAAAGTTTAGAAGGAGGTTTGATGAAAAAGTAATAGAGGAAGATGTTTCTCAAGATCTAAAACTATTTTTTAAATGGACTTGTAGAAGTACTTTCAAATATGTACGCCGGTCAGTTGGTAAGTACTTTATAAATACAATTTAATTCATCATAAATTCGAATACTTTATAACTATAATTTAATTGGTCATGAATTTGAGTTACTTTACAAAAATTGTATCTTCTTAAAAAAAAAAGTACTTTGTAACTACAACTTAATTGATCATAAGTTCGAATTCTTTACAACTATGATTTAATTGATTATGAGTTTAAATTATCTTAAAAAATTTATATCTTTTTTTAATAATAAAAAAAAAAGGCATGTATTCCATTACACCGAAATCTTGTTACAAGAGCTGCAACTTTGGTTATAAATAAATAACAAAGGAGAGAATACGAAGTCGTGGTCTCAGGAGGACAAATCATAGGAGTAAATGATAATCCATTATTTACTAGTATTTTTTTTATTTCTTTGCCTTCTAATTGGCTAAGTTTGGTGGGATCGGCTGAGATACGAGTACAACTGTGGGAGGAGTGGGACTATACCAAAAACTCCATCGATTCTCGAAACAGTAGCTCCATTTTACTCAGCGCGCGCCCAGAAATTGCATTAGTCAAGATTCTGGCTTCTTTCTCCTCATAAATTTTCAAGATCTCTGTGTTCCCGGAGCAGTGAAAATCACATATGAGTATTTGTGGAGTATATGGAAATCACCAGTTTCTTTTTGTTAGCCCCCAAAAAGCGCAGAAGCTTTCGCACAACAGAAAATCACTTGTTCGACTGCATTTTGGGGGTGTCATATGGGACCCGTCTCATTTTTCTTCTTCTTTTTCCTCCCAAAAGCCCATTTGGGAACATAAGTTTCTTGCTAGTGCTGCGTCTGCTGCTGCTGCTGCTTCTTCCCCACTGGATGGCTCCGGAGCCGAATATTCTGGTAAGAATTTGGATGATTTCAGTTCCCTCAAAGGATGCTATCGTATTGTTAAAGTTTGTACTACTTGCTACAATCATATCATCTATGTGAATTACGATACGAAGAGGCATACAGTAATAGGTAGAGTTATGGATTGTAGCAAGATTCTGCCTTTTTATCTCTAGCTTCACACTTCACTGGCCCATTTAGCAATTTCTTTGACCTTTCTCTCTTATACATTTATTCTTGGGTTGACCATGAGTTACTATGAGTTCTTCTCTTCGTTTAATGCCCACTATATTTGATCCAAAAGTTTGTGGATTGTTCTTGTATTAATGCTCTTGGCCTTGGAGAGTTGGACAAGTTTAGCATCTTTGCCTGAGTGCAAGGATTATCTATTTATTTATTATTGATGATAAAATTGTTTTCTGGATGCCAAAGTGTTCTATGAATTTAAATCAATTTTCTTGGACTAGCAAATTATGTGACTTGTAGCAAAATTTTAAATTATGTGGGAACTCAAATTGAGGATGATGAAAAACAGGACCGCCCCAAAGATAACTTTGTTTCATTTTGTTCCCTTCAATTTACTGCTGCTTGACCTTTGGATGTCTTATGTGTGTCCCTTAATTTTTCCAGAGCAACTGCAGGGAGCAAGACCAAAGGAAAAAACAAGAAAAATAGCTGGCATAGATCAGGAGGAAATAGAAGATCCAACACTTTTAGGTGATTCTGATAGTTATTTCTGCGAATTTAATGGGGTGCAACTACACCACAAGATTTGTGATGCAGAGTTACCAGCTGCAGATACTTTGAAAGAAGGTTCAACTCCACAATCCCCTAACTATTCCAAAAGGGTTAATTTTCCTATGATTTTGTTGCACGGCTTTGGAGCCTCAGTCTTTTCATGGGACCGAGTCATGAAACCTTTATCACTGGTCACTGGTTCTAAAGTTCTTGCATTTGATAGACCAGCCTTTGGATTGACATCAAGGGTCACTGATATTAAGCATCCATCACCTGGTAACCAAGATTCCAGACCCTTGAATCCATACTCAATGATGTTCTCTGTGTTGGCAACATTGTACTTCATTGACTTCTTGGCTGCTGAGAAGGCCATTCTTGTGGGGTGTGTTCTACTTGCGTCTTTCATTTTTCTGTAGTCTTCCCTATCTTTTTGGCAAGAGTGTTGTTAAACTTTGTAACATTCTCAAAACTTACCTCCCCCCCCCCCCTCCAACAGCAGAGTTTTGGCTGATAGATTAAATTTAAGCCAATCTTCATTTCTTCTTCTACTAAATTTCACACAGTTCAATAAACTTTATGCTCAGTATGAAGCACATTTACTTTACTGGTAGCCTTTAGCTTCCTTCTCATCTTTACTCCCTATAACCTAAAGATCCTTTTTTGTTTTTTGTTTAAGTTAGCATATAATCTAAATGAAATGGTACTTCAACAAAATTACATATAAATTTTTTGTTTGAGAATAAATAAATTATGAGAATGTCAGTACTTACACCAATCACTTAAGATTGTCAGGCACTCTGCCGGTGCCCTTGTAGCTGTAGATGCATATTTTGAGGCACCTGAGCGTGTAGCTGCCCTGATCCTTGTTGCCCCAGCAATTCTTGCACCATTCACTATGCAGAATGTTGTCACAAAAAATCAAGCTGAAACTGATAATCAGATCCAGGGAAACAGCTTAGATTCAAATAGCAGTGTGAATCTGTTTTCCAGGCTTTGCAGTATTTTATCAAAGTTCACTAAATATATTGCAGAGACAATAGTGCATATGGTAAAAGGGATGGCAGACATGATAAACTCTCTTTATAAGAAAGCTTTCTCAGCAATCCTGCGCTCTACATTTGGTGTGATGGTGGTAAGTAATTTTTGTTCTACACTGATATATGAGTTTACAAATTTTAAGCTATAGTCGATGTTGCCTAGACATTACTTAGAAGAACTGTTGAGAGGATTACAAAATTCTCATGACCAAATCAATTTCACAAAATGTGGTTGAGCAAGGTTACACTTCGTCCATTTCTCATCAAGAATTGTTATTCCCTCTTCCTAGAGGGAAAACAATGGACAGTGACTTAAATTAAATGGGTATAAAAAGGAGAGTAATTTCATCAAAGCTACTTGAATCAACTTTGAAAATTAGAACTTGTTGCCTTATCTCAACAGTAAGGAGTGTTGCAGCATAATGTATTGTTTTAACCAGCTTCTGACACAGTAATTTGGAACGTATACATAAGCAGTTATGAGAACAGACTTTGAGATGATTTTGAAAAATGGATTGCCATGATTCACATACACATACACACTCGCGCGCGCACGAATAATTATATATGTCCTGTCATAATGTCCTATTTAAAATGTGTCAGATGAGGATGATAATTGATAAATTTGGTATACCAGCCGTTCGCACTGCATGGTATGATTCAAATCAAGTTTCTGATCGTGTTTTACAAGGCTATACAAAGGTGACTACTTGCTATTCCTTTACTCCAAGGTCGATGATACCTACTTTCTTTTCAATGTTCAGCAAGCTTAATTATTGTCAAATTTGCAGCCACTGAAGGTCAAGGGCTGGGACAAGGCACTGGTGGAATACACAGTGGCAATGCTAACAGATTCTGCATCCAAATTAAAGCTGCCTGTAGCAAAAAAGCTTAGTGAAATCTCATGTCCAGGTTTAAGAATAACTCTTTCTTTTGGCCTACTGAATCTGTGTGTGCAGAGAAACATCAACTCTCTCAGAAAGAAAACAATAACAACAAAACTTACTGATATGATGTGGAGAAATAATCCTCAAGTATGAAAAGATATCTTCTTGAGGGTGAGCAGATTAGCTCATTCTAAGTTTCATATAATCTATAATTGTAAATGTTGTTTTGCCCTTTTCCTCAGTTGGTAAAACTTCAGATAGAGACTTCTCATTGGTGATGAGTATTGATATTGATTTATAGTCCAACTGATTCTTGTGTATTCAGTCAAATTGGACTGTCAATTATCACACTTTTCCAGCAATTCCACCATGTCTTGAACTGGATTCTCAACATGTTTCTAATTGTAGAAACCTTATTAACTTTCTATTTGAAGACATGATTTTGATTATCGTCATTTACTTAATGAGCACAGTTCTGATTGTTACGGGTGATACCGATCGGCTTGTCCCCTCTTGGAACTCTGAAAGACTTTCGCGAGCCATTCCAGGATCTTGCTTTGAAATAATCAAGAATTGTGGCCACTTGCCCCAAGAAGAAAAGGCTGAAGAATTTGTCTCTATTGTTGATAAATTCCTGCAAAGAGTCTTTGGTGTTGCAGAAGAGCCCCACCTGCAAGCAGTGACTTGAGGTTGGCATTCATTCATGCAATGCAGTTTATAATAAGAGCATGCTGAATTCTTGATTGTGATTAAAGATATTAAATGAAGCTCATATGTCAAAGAGAGCTGCACAATTCCATTTCTGCTAGGTACAGAATTTCTGGCTTGAGGAGACAAAAGTAATATTATTTTGGGGTCTCCAGAAAAAGAGTTAACTGCTGTGTGGAATTTGGAAATGTAATTGTCATTATCCATGTAATAGTGGAGTTCTCTCGATGCAAATTCATAGAGATCATTTCTTAGAGCAAACAAATGCCATTTGAGTAGAACTCAAATTATAATGTTTCCAAAATATTTAAAATCATATCATATTTGTGGCTAGTCGATAACTACTTATTTGCAGAGCGTCCCTACTCATAAAACTGTTTACAAAGGATGCCATTGCTATACTGCAATTATTGAAATTATGACTTGACTCCACTAGCAGCATAACAGCAGGAGTGCCAAAACATTTCTAAAAAGGAGGATAAGTTGATATGGTAACACTAGCATCTCGTGAAGCACCAGGAACATCAAAACCTGACAAGAAATCATCACCAAAGATTACTGCACCAGCTGCTAATGCTCCTGCACCTACTCCCAGTCCAAAGCCAGGTCCACCCCCACGCCCAGGTGGTGCTACTGAAGATGGCATGTTTATGTAACTACTAGGCGTGAAGTTAGTTGTCGTGGGAAAAAAATTTGGAGTATATCCCACATTAGAAGGAGGTGGTGGTGGTGCTGGTCGAGGCGGTTGATAACTAGGTCCGGTGGCTGCAGGGTAGTTTGCTCCACCAACTGCGGGGTGGTGGGAATAATTTGGAGGAAATGGCATCAGATGGGTGCTTTGTGGTTGCTGGGATGTGGTTAGAGGCAGATGGGGCCTGGGAGATTGCAAACATCCATACCCACTAGCCAGGTCAATGCCATCTTTGTGATCCATTAAAGTAAACCCTTCCTCGCCACCTGCGTATAATATAATACAGACAAGTACTTCAGCCAAACAAAAATAAGTTACTGGACAAACGATGGATATTACAAGAAATCCTTTTTCTGTACATGAAGTTTATGCCGTTCGTACCTAGATATGATGAACTGGGCTCTTCCCTTTCTTCTGAAATTCGGATTGAGACATCAACAAATCCAAGAGGTTTGTTTGAATTATTTTTTCGCAGCTGAAAGCTCCCTACTTCTTCAACAGGCTTCGAAACTTCGGATTTAGAATCATACTTGTCCAAAAATTCTTTCAAAAAAATAGTTGCCGATCCCAAGAGGCTTTGTCTAAGAAAGATTGGCTCTCTACTGTAAACTTCAACATGGAGGGCCAACTCTTGAAACTTTGATTCAGATGGATCAACTACCGTTGAAAATTTTGTTTTCCAAACTGGATTCACATTCCCTGAAGCATCAATTTTGGTGCAATACTTGTTGTCAGGATCAATCCATCCAACAGCATACCACTGGAGCTTCCACAAGGATGACATTCGCCTAAGCCCCCGAGCAGAGATCAGGCAGACCTCAACCCATATTTTCCCCATCTCTAGTAAGCCTTATCTGTAAAATGAAGAAGCAATGGGAATAGGATTTGTACCCTGGTAGTTTTTTTCTTGATAAAACCAATAAAGGAGGAAAAGCTGTCTCCTACTTCGCATCAGTAGAAGGCTAGCTTGCTTTATGCCAAGGAAAGTAATTTATTAATTGAGATGTTATACAGAAGCTTCACCTTTTCCTAACAAGCGACTTATAAGTGCATTACAGGTGGAAAGGAATCAGACTAATACTAGTCAAATGTTCACAACATAAAAGCGTGAGAAGCAGATTATTTCAAATTTGTGCATAAAGTGAGATTTTCCAACAGTTCACTTGTTAGCTGGTCACAAAGTTGAAATTCTATATATTCTCCAGCACTAATCCTCGACGACAGTACAGCCATCCATTTCTGTGCCCCATGTAATGTGTTGTAAATCAAGGCCAAAATATAAAGGGCAATAAGAGGGAACCGTGCGGAATCATGGTGATCAGATACAGATTACTATTTTGTGAGTTCTCTTGGAGGGGGAACTAACAGTAGCTTTCTACCGGCAGATATCATTTGCTCATCCTTGGAATAGCTAGAGGCAGAACGCGTATACATCATTGTTGTGGATCCCAGCATATCGTCCCCAAATCCACATGCTCTGAAAAATAGCCTGTAGAGAATGTGAATGTAACAAAAAAATTGCACCAGTCATGCCTATTTATAAAGGAAATGAATGACGAGGAAGGTAACATCTCCATCATGTCACGTATCTACATACAAAGAAAGTACATATAAAAACACAATATTTCTATATTGAGAGACTGAAGACTATAAATACTACAATGCAAATGGCAATCAGATATAGAGATAATTCAGACAAATTTACCTTTGATCAGCCACTTATGATTCCCTTAACAATAGTACAAAACCATTCAACTTACAAGATTGAAGAAGATTTTCTCATATAGGGTGCTTTACCAGCACCATCAGGGCAAAGAAGTCTCTAGCACCATCAGACAAATTAATATCACTCAATTACAAATTTCAGCACCTCAAACTGTTACCATGACAAGTAGAAATTAGTAGCAATATTGAGAATTTACCTTTCATTACCAGTACAGAGTGCAGCTATGTCATATATGTCTCTGTTAGTGAGCATTCTGCAACAGAAATGGGATGTTTTTCGACACCTTAAACTGTGATATCGTATGCTGACAGAAACACAAATGACAGGTAAATTATGTCTATCCACCATTAGAACAAACCTTACGATTCTTTGAACTATCATCCGACCAATTCCCCTACGTTGTAAAGCAGGGTGAACCTGCAAGACAGCGTGACACGAGTATATGAATTCATACCAAAGATATCGAACTACTTGCTGCCAACAGTACAAACAATTAACAAGAAGGAATTTCAATCCATTAAAGCAAAACAAGGCTAATCAAGAAGCTTCATCATACCCTTTCACATAAATTTCAATAAACTGCAATATAATTCTAACCATAAAATTGTATAATAGCCCTTTAGGATTCAAGAAACTCTGACTAAGAATCAATCTTGTTTTGAATTTCTTATTATTTTTTTCCTCTTTCTTTAGTTTATGTTGCACGGCTTAATGCACGCTAAACACAGATATGAACTGACCATGACATCATAGATAGAAGCCGTCAATCCCAAATCAGAAACTGCACGGCCAAACCCTATCAGCCGTCCATTTTCCGGCTTCACCGGCGCCACTTTTCTTATCCAATCTCCACCAATGCCGACGAAACTC
Organism: Paulownia fortunei; assembly: GCA_019321725.1. NCBI lineage: Eukaryota > Viridiplantae > Streptophyta > Magnoliopsida > Lamiales > Paulowniaceae > Paulownia > Paulownia fortunei. Next base: position 4,804,609 of record CM033114.1, on the reverse strand, counting down.
GTCACTTCAGCCGAAGTAGAAGGTTGGGTCGTTACAAATTCGGGCTTGGTGAAGGCAGAAACGACGACGGAGCTGTGGGAAAGGGCGGTGCGGAGCTTGAGCGCGTCGACGGGCTCGACTCTGCCTGCGGCGTCGATGATGGGAAAGCGGTGGCATGAGTGGTTGCAGATGGCGTAGAGCTCTCTGAGGTGATGTGGGTTCACGTGGGCTGGGTTTGTGGATATGGATATTGGCGGCGGAGGCAGAGGCAGAGGCGGTGGAGTGGGGTTGGGTTTGATTTGGGCGGCTATTTTGGGTGGCGATGGTAAAGAGGAGTGGAATTTGGAGGGAAGATAACCGCCCTGTACGGCTGTTGCAACTGCCATTACCCCTTCTTTCAAGTTTCAACACCGTATTTCCTTTTCTAAATTTATATTTTTTTTCTTTTCTCTATTCATTATTTTCATTTTATTTATTCACTTATTTATTTGTTAGAAAATTTAGCATATATATGATTTAAATATTTTGCAATAATAAAATTAGTTTGTCATTAATTTATCTTAAGTAATTATGTGTTGTTTTTGGATCAATGTCTTTAATTTTTTTAACTAATGCCCGACATAAATTATCTATCGTCCTTTTATTTATAATTTTCTATGACAAATCTCTCTCAAAAGAGCCCTTAATTTATTTATGTTAACATAAGTTCTATTTTTATTTTTTTTATGAAAGATGATATTGATTGTTTATCAATTCTTTTTAAGTGATTCGAACTCATAATCAATTACGTTGCAAATACAAGATACTACTAACTGACAACCTTATTTGGTCGAATAAATTTATATGTGAATCTTGTTAATTATTTTTTTTAAATAAATCATGAAAATTATAATTTTACAAACATAGTAACAAATGTATATTTTAATACTAACATGTCTAAATATAGTTATAAAATATTGTCAACAACTTAACAAAATAAGCAATAAAAATTAGATAAAATATGGACGTGGAAAAAATACTTTTGCAGGCAGGAATCATATATGTTCCACATAGGCTGATGATTAGAAATGGTAATAAAATGAGTTTAAAATTAAATTCGTCTTGAAATCTATCTCTGCTCGGGATATATTTTTACTATTTCAAAGAGGTCAGGGGTGGTCTTGAGTTTTTATTTTCAAACTCATCCCACCCCGAACCCACTCTGTTTAAAAAAAAATATTTTTTAAAAAAATATTATATATATTTATGTATTTTTTAAATATATATATATATATATATTAGAAATTTTTAGTGTACTATTTTTAAAATATATATTTTTAATATTTTTAATAAAATGAGTCTAGTAATCTAGTTCTATCGGTTTCGAACCTGGATTTGAAGCAAATCCGAATTCTAGAAAAAAATTGGTAAAACGAGTTTCAAATTTGACCCATTTGTCATCCTATTATTGATATTCAACTAAAAAAATCTCATCAATGCATACATTTAATCCATAAAAAACTTCTTATGAGTTGAGAAGGCCACTAGCTCTTGATGGCCCAAATTAAAAAAGTTCAATACAACAAATTTTTTGGCCCATATATTTTATGAAATAAAACGTCATGCATAATTTTTTTATTTTTTTTTAAACTCATTTATACACATGATCACAGTCAGAAATCCCTCGTTACGGTTCGAAATCGTCGATTCCATACTTCAAAAAAAATTCGACCCTTAATATTAATCGACTTGATTATTTCAGTTATTCTAAATTCCGGATAATATAAATGACTCCGAAATTTAGAATAACTGAAACAATCAAGTCAATTAATCTTTTGTATCAATAAACATTTATTGAATTCAATTTAAATAGCATAATTAATTTCGTCAAAAGTGTTTTCAGTTAAAATATTAAATACAAATGTTCTAAATTTAGTATTTTAAATTAGCCAAATTAATTTCAAAAACTTTAGTTTATTAACTTGTCATTTATCTAAATTTAATAGAATATAAGTTAGATCATTAAATCAATATTTTATTAATTTGAAAATTAATCTAAAATTTTGTCAAAACTCCAATTATTCATGTTAATATTTTATTTAATCATATAAGTAGCACCAAATTTGCCAATCACTAATCAAGTTTACAAGTTTTGGACAAGAACAAGTGATATAAAATAAATACTGGTCAATAAAATCAAATATTTGAAAAATAGACCATTAGAAACTAGAAACTAATCAAAGAACAATTTACAATCTTTAAGAGGTATTATTAGGGAATAAAAAAATATTTTTGGATCGGCAAACATATGTATACATTTACATATATGTACGAATATTAATATTCACAAAATATATAATCATGATATCTTATAATTTCTCCTCATAAATTCATATTCGACTTCATAATTGATCGATAAATGGAAAAAAGAAATGCCCAAAGAAAACAATTGTTTCATTTTCTTTTATTAACATTATGAATAAAAGTATTTCGATATTTAGATAAATGGAATGTATTAAGTTGGTAATAATTATTTTTGTTAAGGTATATATTAATTTGTCATTTTCCTTATTAATCAACTTTGTCTACATTTCTAATGAAATAATGAATGCACAGACTTTACTTAAATAACCTTGGAATTTTAGTTTTGTTATATAAAGATATCAAAATAAATTCTCAATATCAAATTAAAAATGGTTATGTAATTGTCTATATTTAAATATCAATTGCCAATTCTAAGCAAGTAGTAATCTGTTTTCAATTAAGTAATATATTGCTACAATTTATTTTAATTTTTGAAAACAATAATAAGAAGTTGGGTGTAACATTTATTTACTTAAATAAAAAAGTAGGGAATGTTAATAGTAATCCTAGAAAGACAAATCATATAAATGAAACTTCTCTTTACATTTTAAATGGAAGATTAAGATGGACTTAACTATTTACTAAGATGTTACAATATCATTTATTTTGCAATAATCATAATTTCCATTTTTTTCTATTATTATAATGCATGTGCAAAATCTTCATTTTCTATTTCTACAGATTGAGGAAATTAGATGAAATGGTTAAAAATCAAAATTGGAAAAGCAAATCTTCATATTAATGCACAACAATAAATGACAAATAGTAGAAACTAATCAACCAAAACAAAACAGTTGAAATATTTTTTTATTAATATTATCTCTTTATGTATTGAAATAATTTTTGTTAATAATTTGCCTCACTGTGTAAGTTTATTATCTCTTTATTTATTATAATTTATCAGTTATTGATAGATATTAAATTACTTATTGATGATACAATTATAATTTATCTAAAAAAATAAAATTATACCACACAACACTTTCTATTTGTCCCGTCAACAAACCTACGTAAAAAAAAAGTACTAATTAAAATTATGTATAAATTGTGATCGCATCTAAATTTATTTAAAAGTCGAATCATAGGTGAAGGCCTCTTCCAAAATTAATTGAGCGAAACCTGGATCTAAGTTAGAAAAAAAACAAACAAACTAAAAGTATGAAAATATATAATTGGTCAAAAAATTAAATATCTACAGTTTGTAATTAACTTGCAACTGAAAAAACCTTTATACTTGAAAAGCTAATTTGATAATTGAGATTAAGGACATGCTGGCTTACTTTGTTAGCCCATTTTAATATTGAAACAAACAGGGCTTTAATATTTAATGGCTAGTGGTGTGGAAAATATATAGAAAGCATTTAAAGATTGATTTTAAAAGATCACTATCATGCCATTGCCAAGTGCATTAAAAAGAAATTGGACAATCATTTTCATTACTCTAATTTCTCACAAAATATCCAAATTTTCTGGTTAGTGTCACAAGAATTAGCTAATTTCATGTGTTGAGGTCTCAATTCCTTAAGAGTCAAATAAGTTCAATTATCTTAGAGCCAAATTTAGAAAGAAACTCAATGCTAAATTGTCATTGTTAATTAGTTTTAGGATCTGGACCTAGATTCATCGAATTAATTAGACACGTTGTATTACTTATATATATATTTTAAAAAATAATACACTAAATTTTTTATTTTTTAAAAGGTATCACATTTAAAAAAAAAAATTATACGGGATGGGTTTGATAGTAAAAACTGAATCTGTCACGAACTCGTTTGTAATAGTAAAAACCTCCCCCAAACGGAGTAGGTTCTAACTACCCCATTGTCATCCGTAGAACAACCGGTGTGGTGGTGATAATATACACAATATTATTTGTTCAAAAATTAAAAAAAGAATGGACGTGATATTTATTTGGTACATCATTTTCTAATGAGAAGGAAGATAATTTTTTTATCTAAGCAAAAATAATTTTTTTGTAGTACAAAAAATATAATTTTGAGTAAAAAAATCACATTTTCATCTCGATTGGCAAAATGCAAAAGTCAAAAACCAAAAGCAAAAGCAAAAGAAAATCAAAATAGATCAAAGGAGTAATAAATGGAAAAGGAAGGAGAGAACCAAACTAATTTTTTCTTCTAATAGAGATACAAGCAAAGGGTAAAAAATAGAGAAAAAGTGAAGAAAAAGGAAAAATAAAAAATTTATTACACCGTCGGATGTTGTCAATCTGGATTTTGAACTCTAGTCGGACGTCAAACTCTTCTAAAATCCGACAAATTCCTCTCTCTCTCTCTCTCTCTCTCTCTTTTAGGCTCCTCCAGAGCAAAGCTTCACTCTTTGCCTAATTGCCTTCGCAGAGATATAGAGAGAGTGAGAGAATTGATTTACATACAAACGTACATAAGTATGAGTGTATAAACAGACAAGAAGTAATTCAAAAACTCAGTTGTAAAGAAGGGGAGGAAGTGTTTCTCTCTTTGTTTTTGTTTGATTTTTTCTCTGGACCTGGGGCGGTAAAGGAGCCTCAACTATTTTTTCTGGGTCCGGAGATTTAGGGTTTCTTTCTTCTCCGAATTGATGCCCGTGTTTGATGTGTACAATTCAAGCTGAGATATATGTGTATGTGTTATATCTGTGTATAATCTTTTTAGGGTTTAGATTCCTTTGTAAAGAGGGTGTGTGTTAGTGTAATAATCTGATATGGATGGGAGGAGAATAACGGCGAGTCCGAGACCGTGCTGTGGGCGGCGAGTGGTGGCGAAGAAGCGGCCTCGCGGTGGTTTAGATGGGTTTGTTAACAGCGTGAAGAAGCTGCAGAGAAGGGAGATATCTTCGAAGCGCGACCGCGCTTTCAGCATGAGTGATGCTCAAGAGCGGTTCCGCAACATCCGCCTGCAGGTTCATTTGATTAAATCTATCATCTTTCAAAAATTCAATTGTTTTCTATAGATGTTTTGTGTTGTTAGTGGATTTAAATAACTGAAGTGCGTGTGGTTGTCTGTGAAAGATTTGAACTTTTCTGGGTTATATGTGCTTGTGATGACAGATGTTGCTGCACAGCAAAATTAGGGCTTGATTAAGTGTTCCTTGCGTTTCTGAGAGAAACCCTTAAAAAATTTGCTCTTTTTTTTTTAAGCTTATCACTCTAATTTACATGTATATTTTGTTATGTATGTGGATCTGGCAATGTTGTTTATCATCTGTGCGTGAGAACAAAATAAAGATTGATCTCAAAATATTTGGAATCATAAGGATGGATTTTACAAAAATAAATATGTGGGTCTGTATCTTAGAACATCTGGTGCATCCACTAGTCAATTAATTGGCTTTTTGTGGTGGTCACTGCCCATCGGTTTCAAAGGAAGCTGAGAGACTTTATCAGTTTATTAGGAATTGGTTATGATCCATGTGTGATTTTGCCAACTGGCACTTGCTTGTGCGTGAATTTGCGAGGTTTAAACATCTACGAGGTTTTTATTTTTTGGAACGGGATTTCTGTAAGCAAGTTTTATAGATTAAATAGTTAACAAACTAACAATGTACTTATGTTTAATGTCGTAGTTTGAACTTGTCTTTTTGTCGCTTTTAGATTAAAAATTTATTTCTTGTGTGAACACGATTTTGTACGATTAAGTTGTCATTAGTTGAGTAACCATTATAACTTTTTAACTTTGTCTGTTTCCACTTTATCTCCAACCATCCAATTGCGAGCAAATCCTGTCTATGCAATTCTTTCCTGTTCCTAGCCATCCACCATATAGGTTGTGCCACATCGTCTAATCTTTTTGGAGCCAACCATAATGAAGCATGTCTCTTTCTTTCTGGGTTTAGTAGCAAGTGACATCACATTATTAATGTTATACAGAAGAAGATGCATGTTTATGACCAATTTGGAAACAATTATATGGATATACATTAAACAGATATCTGGGAGAGGAATACGCATGGTTAATCTGATTTTTAGCTACGACATCAGCAATTATGCTGCATTTGTAGAGATCATTTTTTTATTTATTTGGACAATGGAATTCAAGGAGGGAAGTCGGGAAGTTGTGGCAACCAGCGAGTCGACAATTGTTGAGTGAAGGCAGTGCTGCTGCTGAGTAACGGAAAAAAGTTATTGACTTCAGGACTTCTTTCAAGTGTGAAATGTAATTTGCCACCTCAGTACTAGAGGAGCTGGTAGATTAAGTTTAATCTATGCGGTATTTGTGTGATTTTGGGAGCTAATTCAGGAGAATAAGGAATTTGAGCGATCGTACACCCCTCCAACAATTCAAGATACAATGACACTGGTGCTATGGTTGTGTTTTATTTTCTCATGCTGATATCAGAACTTCCTATCTGTGCTATTTTTCCATGAAACTGTATTGCTCGTCCAGTTGATTATGAGTCTCTATTCCTGACAGTGCTATAGCCCTGTCTACTTTTCAAAAATTTAAGACAATGCGACAATTTCCCTGGATATGTGTTATACTACGTCACTGATAAGATGGTGTTTCATTGCTTGAAATTCATCTTTTGATCCTGCAACACCTCTGTGTTGGCTCATGGAGGTGGAAGAAGAAAAACTGGGTGTTTGGAAATAGCATGTGAAGTTGCCTTTTAGCAAGGAATTTTAAGTTTTTATCAAGTACTCTATGTTTGGTGTAGAGAATGAGCAAATTTCTATCATTTTTGTGTAAAGTCTAAAGGCTGTTTGCTCACTCACTATATTTTCTTGCAAAATGTGATTGCTGTGTAAATATCTGCTTCAATGTTTGATCATTATATGTAGGTATAACCCATTATTTGGGTCTTTTTGCTTAAGGAGGTGTTGTCTATTTACATAGGCATTGTTGCATTAATCTTTTTTTTCCCTTCATAAATGTATATTTTCTATTGATGGCTAACCAAGTATAACTTTGATTCAGGAGGAATATGATACTCATGATCCCAAGGGATATTGTTCTTTGTCATTACCATTTCTGAAGAAGAGGTCAAAAATTATTGAGATAGTTGCGGCCCGTGATATTGTCTTTGCTCTTGCGCAATCTGGTGTCTGTGCAGCATTTAGCCGAGGTGCAGCAATAATGATCGAAAATTGATCTACTTATACAAATATTTTCATTTTAATCATTGGCTGTAGAAAAAAAGGGCTGATATATGTTACCTGTTGCTTGCAGAGACCAACCAGAGGATATGCTTCCTGAATGTATGTCCCGATGAAGTCATTCGGAGTTTGTTCTACAACAAAAATAATGATTCGCTCATCACTGTTTCTGTTTATGCTTCAGATAACTTTAGTTCCTTAAAATGCAGAACCACAAGGATCGAGTATGGATTTCCATTTATCATTTGCTTATGATTTCTTTTCATTCTCATGCTGTTTCTAATAATCATGCATCACATTTCTGAACTATTTTTTAGATACATAAGAAGGGGCAAACCTGATGCTGGTTTCCCGCTGTTTGAGTCCGAGTCATTGAAGTGGCCTGGTTTTGTGGAATTTGATGATGTAAATGGAAAGGTTCTTACTTATTCCGCACAAGATAGGTAAGTGTATAAAAAGCTGATCTGTGAATCGATTGATGTATTACCTTGTACTTGAAATTTGCTGATGTCTGCTTCTTTTCTCTTCTTTATTCAGCATATACAAGGTGTTTGACTTGAAAAACTATACAATGCTGTACTCCATTTCAGATAAAAATGTTCAAGAGATTAAGATCAGGTAATATTATGTTTTCAGAATAAGGTTTTACTGTGCATGTATTCATTTCAATACACACATCGTGGAGACATGCTTCTTTTAATGCATTCAGGTGTTAGTCTAAGTGATTTGCCTTTCAATGCTGGAAGTTGGTATAATTTTTATGCACATGCTCCAACTAAAAATCCTGTAATTGCTTTATCTTCCCAGCATGGACAGCTTGTTTATTTATGTATTTTTTTCCTTTTTATTTTTGGGGCTTAGCTATGGTATAGTCTTTTCTGGCTACCTCCTGGCACGTTTCTAATCTTGGCATGTAATTATGTTTGAACATTCTAGTTGTCATGGATGCTGTTGAAACTTGGCTAATATGAATGATTGCAGTACTTTGGGAGTTTAATATTGATTTTTTATACATAATCACTTGGCACAATATATAGTTACTTCTAAACTACAGACTTGCAAATTTTCAGGATGATAGATTTGCTTGTTTTGAGGTTACTATTTCCTTCCTTCATTGAATGCATAAACTATGTCATGTCATTAGGGTTAGAGGTGGCTAATGATGTTGATTTCTCCACTCTTTGCTTTTATTGTGCCTGTTGTTGCTGCGGCATCGTATTCCTTACGCTGTTCTCAAAGTCTTGAAAAAATGGACATATTTCAACCTCACCATGGAAGTAATTCTTTTTTCGGGTCATCTCTTGAGGCTGAAACCTTTACTGCTGCCTTTCTCTTCTTATAGAATTATCTTTTTGGAAATTGATTAAGCTTCTATTGATATCTGCTCTTGAGTTGCTGGATGCCAACATTCTTGAATTAATATATTAATGTGTATGATGTTGAAATATTATTTGGTGGCTATTTGCATGAGGTGAGGTTTGAACTAAATTTGAGGAGTTGTTTGAAACTCATTCTTGGGGTTTTAAATTCTAGTAGGCTTTTTTGAATTATATCCATCAGACTAGGGTGATTTTAGACAACTAAGCCCCAAATTCACACAATCTATGCAATTGGGTGATGGGAGGGACCATACCTAATTCTGAAGTTTTAGGCGTGTAGATGCCATAATGCGGGGGTGCAATTTTCTGTGAATAAAAGTTTACTTAAGAGTTTTCAAGGAAAAAACTTTATTTTATGTGGATAGCCTGTGTGAACTGGATGAACTTTAAATGTCAATTAAAGTGCATTGATTAGTAAATATATGATCTGCATCTCTGTCTTTGACAGAGGTGCAGGTTATGTTTTTTGCGTGTCAGTTTGATATTAGGGTTTTAGAGGTTTCATTGGAACATTTAATGCAGATGTTTGAAACTGTGGTGTAGCTATGCCACCTGTGCTAGAACAACTATATGCTCAAGTGTTACTGGTTATCCATCATATTTGAACTGTCAGAATCACTTGCTGGTAGATTGGAGGTTGTAAATGTACTTTCTTGCATATCTATTGTTCCTTCTGATTGTGTTCTTGTGGGATTGTTAATATACATTTTATTTTGCTGAGTGTGCTTTGCATAACAGTCCAGGAATCATGCTATTGATACTTACAAAAAGCCAAGGTGGTGTTCCCTTGAAAATTCTCTCAATTGAGGATGGGACTGTTCTGAAATCTTTTAGCCATCTCCTTCATAGAAACAAGAAGGTGGATTTCATCGAACAATTCAATGAGAAGCTTCTTGTCAAGCAAGAAAATGAGAACCTCCAGATTGTTGATGTAAGTTGCTCTCCACTGTCATTGTGATGTTCATGTCCTATGAAATCTGACATCTTGTCTATGTAGGTCCGCAATACTGAGATAACAGAAGTTAGCAGGACTGAATTCATGACCCCGTCTGCATTTATATTTCTATATGAGAACCAATTATTCCTGACATTCAGAAACCGAACAGTCGCTGTTTGGAACTTCAGAGGGGAGCTTGTGACCTCATTTGAGGATCACCTTTTATGGCATCCTGATTGCAATACTAACAACATATACATCACAAGTGATCAGGACCTCATCATTTCTTATTGCAAAGCAGATTCTGATGAACCATTAGCTGATGGAAATGGTATGTTTAGTAGGAACAGGAATATTCTGTATATAAAGGTTTTATTCATCAATTCAAGAACCATAAACTGCAGCATATGGTGCATATATTATTGGGCATCACAGTTTAGGTGAACTCTGTGTATAATGTGACAAGAATTGAGCTAATGTATGTATTTTCATTTGGAAGAGCTCGATAATGCCTTATATTCAATCATGTTACTTGTTGACCACTCTTTCTTTTACACTGTTATTGCAGCGGGTTCTATCAATATCAGCAATATCTTGACTGGGAAGTGCCTTGCAAAGATAAAGGCGAGCAACAGTCTTCCCATGAATGAATGCAATTGCAGCTTAGGTTGTGGTGGCAGAAACTGCAACTCAAGGAAGCGTATCCAAGCTTCTGGAATTAGGAGCACTGTCGCAGAGGCCCTGGAAGATATCACTGCTCTCTTCTACGATGAAGACCGCAATGAAATCTACACTGGAAATAGGCTTGGTCTTGTCCATGTGTGGTCTAACTAAAGGTGGCGGGTTGCCCCATTTCCATATGGATGAAAACTTAGCAGCGTTGCTGCTTTTGCAAAATTAAATCATTAGTTTCGGCAACTTCATGCCTTCAGTTTGTTTTACCCCAATAAAGGGGGGATATTCACATTATCATGTTATACATTTCTAGAAGTCTTGTTTGTTAATTTGACTTATCGGGTGTGGCCCTAACTAAGACGTCAGATCATTTCATGTTGTAGATGTGCTTCATTACTTGGGGCTCTCAAGGGAGAGCTATAGCAAGCTGCTAATCGTGTAATTTGTGTTTTGAGTTACTAGTGCTGTGATAGATCTACTAGTTGTGGAAGATAATCTGGATGCTCTGTAAATTTGCTTCCTTGTGTTGACTGCTGAATGCATGTTCTTTAGTAAATTGCTTCATCTCTTTGCTGCTTACTCCTGCAGTCAAAACTTGAGAAGCATGGTTGCTTTGTAATGAAAAAGGGTTTCCTATAGCTCATTTTTGCCTTTAAATCATTTAGTCCATCAACCTTGATCTGAGGAAAAACTTGTGCATGCAGAGCAGAAGGGGTGGGTTAAAATTAGGCCCGAAATGAATTAGTTCGTTTAGGGTAGATTCAAATGAATTAGTTTGTTCAGGTAAGTTCAAATTTGGTTAAATGGGACTTGGGTTGGGAACGAGTTTTAATTTTGTAAATTTGATCAGGTTCGGGGTAGGGTAATGGGTCTTAGAGAATACAACCTGTGAATTTGCGGGGTAACGTTCTTAGTGAATACAACCTGAATTTGCCTAATATTATTTTTATTATTCTTTAATATGAAATATATATTATAATTATTAATTAGTTTAATCTAAGTTTGTACTGTTTTTGTTATTTTTTAATATAAAATATATATTATAATTATTAATTAGTTTAATTTTATTGATTTTTGAATTGAGTGAATATCCATATTGCAATGTTATTATATTAATTCAAAAATTATTTTTAAACTTTAGCTTTATTTTAAAAAAATTATAATTAATTTATATATGACCTAATATAAAACACAGTATAAATTAATTATATTAAAATTGAAGAAATTACATGTATGCAAGCTATATAAAATATTTCAATATATATTATTTAATTATATCCATATCTTATAATCTAATGCTCTTATCATCTTAGAAATTAGAAATTTTTTTTTATAAAAAATGCACTTTATTAACAATAGTATCAAAACTCAATAGTGATACAAAATATATATATATAAGTCTAAAAATGTTCAAATTTTATTTTTAATGAATTAGTGGGTTCAATACAGATTGGATGTATTGAATTTTGAATTTGGAGGATAAAGATCTCGAATCCAATTACTATTTAATGGGTAAGTTTTGAATTTGGCCAAATCTCCTTAAAAGACCGTCAAATTATCGACTTAGATTTTGATTGCAAAAGTCCATTTGGATCTTCTGAGATACATCGTATGGCGTGTATAGATTCATGTATAATGTATATTTTTTAAAAATATTTTTTACATATTTATAATATCATAAAAAATTAAAAATGCAAAGCCATCAATATTCTGTTTCTTCACGATTTCCCAAACTTTTGCCTTTTTACCTCTCAACTTCTAAGGCAAGACAACAACATGGACCTGTAGAACTTATGCATCGGTTTGAAATTGGTATTTTTTTTTTATTTTTTTTACTGTCTAATTTCTGGAAAATGACAACCACCAGTAATTATCAAAAATAAGAAAAAAAGTAGAAAGTTTCTGTTAAAAGTAATGAGTGGAATTCATAATCACGACCTGTGAAATTATTGTATTGGGCCCAACCAACAGGCCTCTTATCCTGAGCCCAGAAATTCATTTGTTTTGTGGTGGACCAGACTGATGGGCCCTCCCACATTAGTTAATTTCTTGATTTCATTTTTTTATTACTCTTTTGACCTTTTCAAATGATTGACCACTAAATCTATCTTTACAACAATCTCATATTATTTCCTAATCTTACTTTCAAGTGTCTACGATATACTATGATTTTGTCTCAACACCTCAAAGTCTGCAATTTGTACATTTTTAAAATTATTTAAGATTCAATTTTAATTATGATTATTTGAAGAGTTATATAATATAATAGTACTATTTAAATGTAATATAGGAAGATAAATATGGATCAAAGTTTTGAGAGCCCCTATAATATTTTAACTTACCAAACCATCTTTTTTTTTAGGATTAAAAAATAAATCAAATTATTCGATACTGGACCTAAAATCGATCATAAAGTTTATTTGAGTTTTGTTCGTTAATTTAACAAACAAAGCTTAAATATATTTAATGTGAAATTCGATTCAAACTCGATTCGATTAGTATGAAAAATTAAAAAATATATTTAAAAAAATCAAGCTACTCGAAATCGATTTATATTCGATTTGTTAAAATTCGTTTAAACTTAACTCGATTTACAGTCAAATCAAACATAAAAATTTAAACAAGATGGAGTCAATTCTTTTACATATGTACCTTTTCCCTCCTATTTTTATACAATTTGCAAATAATCAACTTTCTAAAGTGTTGATTTTCAATAGTCAATATATTTCAATTTAAGCAGACAACTTACTGCATCAAAGTGGTGATTAAATTAACCTTTCTAAATTTAATAAAAAAAATAATTTAAACCAAACAGACTCGAAAAAATTGGTACCAAAATATTAATTTTAATTAAAAAAATCTGACCAACTGATGAAAGGTTAAACTTTTTCAAGATTCAAGAAGACATCATTGTCATCAAGAAGTACTAAACTTTGCTAACACACTTTTATTATTATGCCTATTACTATTAATAACGTTTTTCTGAAGTCCCAATGGTTGGCCCAACAACTTTATCTCAATATTCAATTATAAATAAATAATTACAATTAATGAAACTAATGCATAAAATTCGTATATTATGTGGTGAAATTAAAAAAAATAAAATTAAACTTTCAATAATAATTAAAAATAATTTTAATTTACCTAAAAAAGGTGACGTCAGCTACCAACGGTCCAATTTTTCAGTCCTGTTATTATCATAGAAATCCAATCCCAAATCCTCCTCCTGTCTTTTTTTTTCTTGTAATAACGAAAATTCACTGTCCAAAAAATAAAATAAGAATAAAAATAAAAAAAGAAATCTATGTGCATGGTGCTTTGTCTTCCTATGAATCTTGCAGTGTGGAGTTTCTCTCTCCACACTCAAAACAAAAGGCTCCCTTGTTTTTCTCTCTCTACACTGAAATTGAAAAAGAAAAAAAAGGGAACTGAATAAAACGCCTCACCCTTTCTCTCTCTAAAGCTCAGCTCTTGCTTCAGTTCGAGTAAGTACTCTCTCTCTCTCTCTCTCTCTCTCTCTCTCTCTAACTCTCTTGATTTGCACTTTTTGACAGTGCTTTTTTTATGCTTGCACATGTATAAGCATTGCTCTATGCGTTGGTCAGTGATGGAAAGATTTGAACTTTAGTGCTGGCTTTGGATGCTTCGGTGCTAGTGCTTTACTTATTTATTTATTTATTTTTTTCTGGGTTTTTTGTTTGTCGGTGGCTTTGGAGGTGTTCTGTTCTGTTTTTTGAAGCTAGATCTGATCTTGAGAGGTAGGTGTGATGTTTTTAACTTCAATTTCTGTTTTCTTTTTTCTTTTTTCTTTTTTAATTCAATATTCTGGAAAATGGACTAATTTTGATGGAATGTGACATGGAATTTTTTTTCTTGCTGATTAATTTTCAATATATGGTGTTGCTTTGTGAATATTCGAAATTTAATTTTTATGGTCAGTTTTATTTTTGGTTTTTGCTCTTTCAAAATATTTATTCACAAATGCTGAATGAGATTCGTATTATTCGTTTTAGCTTTATGTGGGGCTTTCAAATTTATCGCAGTGTGTGTGGTTTGTACACAGCTTCATTCATGCGATTTCTGTGTTCTCTACATATGTATAATAAATGTCAGTGTTTTGAGTGATAATTAAGTGATGGGTTTTTTTCTCTATAGCAGGTTTGCTTAATGATGTGGAACTGGAGTTTGGAATGATAAAAGCTTAAACAATTCTGGTAATCATGCATTTGTTTGTTCCTTCTTTGGTGTTCATAAAATTTGGAGGCGAATTTGAAGTATATATAACTGCAAAACAAGGGCTGTTGTATTACTTCTAGTTTTCTTTGATAAGTATTGTGCCTTTCAGAATAAATTGGTGAAGATGGAGGCAGCAATAGATGCCAACGCACCACTCGATTATGTTGAGTTCCATATTGTTCCGAGCCAAAATAGGTTATGCTTCAACTAAATCTTATCACTTTATTTCTTGCAAATATCTGGGACATTGTGTTGCATTTTCTTCTCTTCTTTATGTTGTCTTAATCTGTTAAAAAATTTAATACTTGATAAGAATTTGTGTATATACCTGAATTTCTTGAATACACCCTGGTGAATGAAGAGTGATGTTTTTCTGGACTTTATTTATTCTAGGCTATTAGTGATTGGAAGTCTCATTGCTTGTAAAACTAAGTCTAAATATTTTTAATTTGGAGGATTCTTGCAGGCCATTCTGCCTTTCATGGCCTTGCCGATCTTAATTCTTGTGGTTGTTTCTGTTGTTATTTATTTATTTATTTGATTATTTTGCTGATTTGTGAAGGTATGAGGCATGTGTATGCTATGAGAACAAGAAAGAGAAAGTGACATCCGGATTTTTGGAGCATCTGTTACTGCATTCAGCTGAAATCAAAGCTTTGCATTCAAAAGGATCCAATGCCAAGTATAAACTTAGCCCGCCGGAAAATTCACATGGCATCAAATGGTTTACAAAATCCACATTGATAAGGTTTAGCAAACATTAGATTGTTTTCATTATATTTCTTTCATTAGAGATAGAGTATGGTTCTTATATTTCCTTTACTGCAAATTTTATTTTCATGAAACAGGTTTCTACATATAATTGGTTCAGCAAACATATTGGATGTTACCAATGCCTTGAAAAACGAGATATCTCAGCTGGAGGAAGCTCGCAGATTTCATCTTTCTCTATATGCAAAGGTAAAATTAGTTAATTTCCACCTGAGTTGATCTCTAAAAAACAAGACTGATGTTTCTTTTCATTTCTCAGGGTAGTAAATATCAGCTCCAGAGTGGGGAATCTGGTTAGTATGCGCATATTTTTGTTTAGAGATTTGATTCAAAGGTGCTGACAAGATCTTCGTGTGGATGTGTTTTATTTATAATATGCAACAGATAGATGATAAGTAATAGTTTTTGGCTTTATTCTAATAAGGTAGCACAACCAAGGTTTTATGTATATGCATATCTTTCATATGCTCTTGCCTAAGAAAAAGAAAACCCAGCCAATAACAGTCTCCATCCATAGGAAAGATAAAATGCTTATCATTATTAAACAGATACCAAGTTAATTTTGCCCCTTTTTCCTTCTGTCAGACTGCAGCTACTCTAATGGCACGGGATCAACTACAAACGTAAGTTAGTTTTTGTTTTTTTGTTTTTCCTTGTGCAATTTTACATTGAACATCACTGTTTGTATATTTTTTTAACTGCCTATATTAATGGTTGTCTGCAGGCTGAAGGCTCAGATGCTTCCAAGTATGTTTGCTTACTTGTCTGCCACTAAAAAATTCCAAATAGCATATTCTGTACTCTGACTGCTGGTTGCCTACAGGAATGAATTGCTGCAGGCCATGGACTTAAGGCTTACTGCATTGAGAGGAGAGCTGACCACTGCATTTGACCAAGCTGCTGGTTCTAGATATTCTGTGGAGGAGATGACTGATATAGAGAAGTTTTCTCAACATTTTGGATCGGGAGACTTGAGGTACACTTAGCTGTAAAAGTGAAAGCATCAATGTTGTTCCAATTTAAAAGTGTTGACCTCTCTTCATCGGGGAATTTCTTTATCTAGTGTTAATGACTACCCATTATCATGCATTTTTATTCCAGTGATTCATTACGCAATCTTATAGAACTGAGACAAGGAGCTCAGGCTCTTGGAAATTTGAGCAGTAAACAGTTCTCAGAGAGTGACAGAGTCAGATCAAAAGAAGGGAACAATCTTACTACTAAATCATTATTTTCGGAGACTCAAGTAAAATATGGTGTCTCTCCAGCAAAAGTTGCACAGGTAGAGAGGCAAAGCTCTACAGAAAGTGATGAATCTTCTTTCTCAAGTGAGGACGACCAACCATCTGTGGAAAGAAGTCGCACTCTTATAAGATCTGCTTCACCTAGGAGGTCAGCATCTCCAATGCGGAGGATACAAATTGGACGATCTGGATCTCGAAGGTCTACAGCGATAACTATCAAGAGTCTAAATTATTTTCCTACCAGAGAACGATCATTTTTCCCTAAAGACCCAGCTGCGAATGATAGTGATGAAGAAGGATCTGAGCAAGCACCTAAAAAATCTGAAAATAATGTGAGGAGAATGAGTGTGCAGGATGCAATAAATCTTTTTGAAAGCAAACAGAGGGATCAAACAGTGGACATTCAGAAGGCAAGGTCATTGTTGAATGCATCTATTGGCGCAAACAAATCTGTACTGAGAAGATGGAGTAGTGGAATGGGTGAAGATTCTTCACGATGTCCCCAAGATACTTTTGCTGACGATGCTGTTACTGAGATTCAAAATAATGTAGAAAGTAGGGAAATTACGTATAGTTCACCAGAACCTGAAGCTGAGCCTGGTGTTGCTTCGCAAGACTGTCCTGGTGAGCCTTGTGGATCTGATGTCAAATTGGACTCACCTGAGAAAGGAGCATGTAGTCCAGTAGTTATGCAAGAGGATACTCTTCCAACTGAATCGACTGATGTTAGTGAAAAAGTAGTTGCCTCGGTAGAGTGGAGCCGTCAAAAGGAAGCAGAGCTAAATGAGCTGCTTATGAAGATGATGGAAACTAAGCCTGTGAAAAGCCGGACTGTTGTGCCTGCTAGCAGCAAAAGACAAAGCTTGCCTTCTGAGCAGAGAGGCGGTTTTTATGATCACTACAAGGAGAAGAGGGATGAGAAACTTCGGGGAGAAGCAGCTAGAAAAAGAGCAGAGAAAGACAAACAATTCAGAGCGATGCAACAAATTCTTGATGCAAAAAAATCACAACTGAGCTCAGCAAATGCAAGTGATGCTGGCAAAAAAAATAATGTGAAGAAGCTCCAGAAACCACAAAAGAGTGTATCTCAACCTGCAAATCCTAAGACAGAAAGCCCAAGACTTGGCGTTGTTAAAAAAGCCTCTCCAAAAGCATCTTCTCTGCCTGCCACACGTAAATCATGGCCATCGATGCCAGCACCAAGAGCTACAGGGCCATTACCTGCAAAAACCCCTGCTGCAACATCTTCTACTGGTGCAATGTCAACTCGTAGAAGATCACAGCCAACGCCACCAGTTTCTCACTCGAGCCCAAAAGTAGAAACATCTCAAACGCGAGCGAAGTCTGTAAAATCAAATCAGAATGATAGCAAGAAAAGCCTGAGAAGTGCTACTGAAAAAAAGCAGCAGTCTGTAACAATGCCTAGGAAAACCGCCAAAAGCAAAGTTCAAACTGTCCCTGAAAATCTTGCTTCCTCAGTGAAACCTAGCTTATATAGCAAGGTAACCAAGAAGAGCAGTGTTGTTCCACTGGAATCAAAGCCTTTTCTTCGCAAAGGTTCTGGAACTACCTCCAGTGTTAATCCAGCCGTGAAGAAAAAAGCATCTTATCTTGAGGAACCGTTGAGGAAATCTGATGATCTGACCCTGGCTGATGAAAATGTAACCGTTTTTGACTCTTCTGATCTAGTGATTCAGCAAGAAGAGAGTGAAATTGGAGAGTTAAAAATCCACACGGGTATGGAATCTTTGACAACTGCGAGCAGCCCCCAGAAATTTGAAGACAAGGAAGGCTTTAGTCAAGTTAACCCCACCACTGATAATGGCATTGACAGGGTGGTGGAGCTTGAATTAAAAGCTGAGGCTGAAGAAGAATCCACCATCTCGCCTACAGCTTGGGTGGAAATAGAGGAGCATGAAGATCACTCTATTACCTCTGGTGACCATAGTTGCCGAATGGTGGGTCCACCAGCCTATATAGCCCCAGCTGGAGTGTCAAGTCCTCGAGTTCGCCATTCTCTGTCACAAATGCTTCTTGAGGAGAGCAGTGAACCTGATGTCGTTGACTGGGGGAATGCTGAAAATCCTCCACCAATGGTCTACCATAAAGATGCACCCAAAGGATTAAAGAGGCTATTAAAATTTGCTCGAAAGAGTAAAACTGAGGCAAATGCAACTGGTTGGTCTAGCCCGTCTGTCTTTTCCGAAGGAGAGGATGATGCCCTTCATTCAAAGAACAACGGGCACCAGAAAAATTCCACTGATTATGAACACCCTGGTACTTTTCTTGTGCTAAAGCTTAAATTCTTCCTGTAAGGAATTGGTATATAAAACTAAGCTAATTTTATGAGTATAGACTCAGACTTGGAGTTGTCGATGACAATTCTTCCCATCACCCAGCCCCCACCCCTAGAAATCTAAAGCAATGACAACTGAGAAATTTAACCAGGCAGTTTCCTTGTAAAAATGAACCCCACTTCATGCTTCTCTAGTCTTACATGTTGTCTTGTTTGATGAATGTGGATTTCATCATATGTTGATAGATGAAACAAATTGTGTTTCAGCTCAAGCAAATATTAGCAAACTCAATGCTCAGAGTTTATCTCAGCAGTTTCAGGAGGGCCAAGTTTCAGCTTCTGTGACCACGACCAAAGGTTAATTGGCTTTCGCTATTTCCATTTCGCTTCCAAATGTTATATATTTTTAACCGTCTCTTGATTTCAATATTGTCTTCTACTTTGTCTTTCAGCAACAAGGTCATTCTTCTCTCTTTCAGCGTTTAAAGGCAGCAAATAGGAGATGGAGCTAAGATAACAAATTTGAGTTTTACTCGGGACCTGGAACTCTCCTGCAGCAAGCAACCTAGTGCTGCTCTTGGATTTCTTTTTCCATCAGGTACTAGGCAGTTTCATGCTCCAGACGAAATAGACCATTCTTCTGCTGCAGCAAGTGGTGATGCACAAGTGTACTTTGTAGATTTAACTTCTGATTTGTTCCAATGCTTAAATTGACTATAGCATGTACAAGAAGTCAGGCTAGAAGTTTTAGCAATGTCTGTAGACACAAATCACAACAAATTTGTATTTTATCTGTGCAGGCCATCATTTTGTTGTATTTGCGTCTACTCCACTGAGCATTTGTTTATTGATCATTCACACATTCATTATTTCCTGGCTTTGTAGATGTTATGTTGGAACTACAATTTGACAACCTTTTCACTATGGTATTCGGCTGCTGAATATCCATGACTCTATATTGGAGTAACGAAATGGCAGATATGATTTCCAAAGGCTGAACTTAAGGTCTGCATTGCCTGTATATTTTAGGCTTAATTACAACGCCCTCCCCTCTTTACAAGGGTAATTACACAGTTCTCCCTCCAAAAAAATGGAAATTATAGATACCTCCCTCGCTAATTATATTGACATTACAATTACTCCCTTCCGTTACTGTAATAGACGGAAAATGTTGATGTCATCACAAGTGGTTTTGTGAATTTCCTATTTTGCTCCTGTGTGGGTATTGTGTAATTTTGTTGACATAAATGCCCTTGAATGGCAATGGTATAATTGTAATTTAACAAAACTAGAAAGGTATTGTTTGTAAGTCAATAAGAGACCCATAGAAGGGCCCAATAGGGGATGTATTTGTAATTCATCAAAGTTCAAAGGGGTACAATAGAAAAAAAATCCTCTTTTTTGTGAGTTGATATGCTCATGCTTGGTAACTTTGTCACGCTCCGAGGTTGTGAGCATGTTAGATGTGAGAATTACCTCAGAATTCATTGAGTGGACGTGCAATCTGGAATTGTGTTATAAATAACTTGTCCAAAAGAAATATCCAATGAATGCACATGGAGTTTTTACCAAAAGCTTATACACCTTATCAATTTTTAGTCCATGTGGGATGAAATAACAATCACCCCTCTTTTAGGATGCGACATCCTCATCGCGGTATGATATAGTTCATAGTTTATGATCAGTTGCTAAGCATTAGAATTCTAGAGGTGACTATTATGAGTTCAACAAATGGCTCCTATAAAAAATGACTCATATGCATGTAACACTTTGTCCCATAAATTTAAGGGGCGGCTCCCATACACATTGCACTTTATCAAAGTTGTTAATTTGTTATTTATTTCATAGTAATAAGTTGTAATTACATACATAATGAAAGACAAATAATTCAGCCAAATGAAATTGAACGTTCAAATCCATACAAAAAATGCATACCTGACAAAAATATATTGACTAATGGGCATTTAAGACTTTTTGCTGGTTCCCATCACATTTGACAAACTTCCGAAGGTTTCTGTAATTTTCATTTTTGGAGGGAAGAAATATGTAATTGCCTTAGTTAAGAGAGAGGGACTATGTACCACATATGCATTTCACTAGACATTTTACACACACCCACATGTATTCATGTGTAAGTGTGTAAATATACAATTAAATATATACTCAATGCACATTACCAAGTATAACATCTATATGATCCATATTCATGCTATCTTTATTGTGTTAGCATTATGGTAGATAGGAAACATGATCCACTTGGAAGCCATGAAACTTCACCTTTAGGGTTTAGGTGCTGCTAACCTTTTCTTGCAGTTGCACTTACTATGACTCCTGCCAACCTAGTCTTGAAGCAGCGATGCCTTGGAATGGCCTATTTCTTTTTGGTAAATTGCAACTTGTAATGTGAATGCATGTGTAATACAAGGACAACACATTGTTACAAAGATGACTCTCTGTTACTAACTATCATGTATAAGGAATAATCATTATAAACTCCTATTCAAATTTATCACAAACTTTCGATTTGTATTTTCCTTTGAACCAAGAAATAGCATTTTCTTTTGTAATTTTGTTCTCACTCGAATAAAAAATGTTAACGTTCGTGTCCATTTGTTACATTGCATTATCTTGCACTAGGACCAAACTTCATTCCACAGCCTAGTCTTCACATATTTAACAAGCAGGCTTAGAATAGAAAACACCAAATTCCCATCAATGGATACAACGGATAATAAATTGATACACCAAGCCGCAATATAAATTAAAATCTAATTTTAACTGATTTATTTTGAAAATTGTTACTAAACCAAGTTGCTCAGTTCCCTCCTCTCCGAATGTAGACTTCAAAAACCCAGGTACATTAACAAAAACTTGCAAAAAGTCATGTGGTCAGCAGATAGTGAAAAACATAAGAATGGCTTCCTTACTCAAACAAGGCTGCAGGCATCCCTCTTAAGGTATCGCAAATATGGAAACATGACGTCTGCATGAGATCCATAATATCGTGAAAATATTGCAACGATTCGACTTGTGTTGTCTCCAGCACTTTTGTGACCCATGGATAGCCGAATAGATGCAAGTTTAATCAACTCATTTCCAATGACGATATGGTTTTCACCATAGAGCGTTTCCAGGATCTGTTGGCAAAATATTTATCAAGACTTCAAGTCAACAGACATGCCAAATGGCATATTGTAATCTGACTATAAACATAAAGTTCATAACCAAGAAAGGCCATCAATTCGAACACCTCTTGAGTATGTTCACTTGCCCAATAAGACAAAACCCTCAGGGGTTTGGTTTATATATGAATTTGGATTCTTCATCGCACAATATGCACCAGACGAAACCGTAAAAAATATCTTTACAAGCTTGTTAGCTTTTACTTTCCTAGATAGCTTGCTGTCCAGTCAATTACATAATCTGAAAGAGTAAGTTGTTTTTTCCAAAAATCCTCATCTATAAGGAGCAGAATATAATATTATGAGCTGGAAGGATATACACACTACATGATACTTGTGGTACAAATAGTTTACAAAGCATAAGGCCATATAATCCAGCCGTCTAATATCTCAAATTTCTACAAGCTTTACAAGTGAGATATATCTCTGGCATTACTTGATTCCATTTTAGGGGTTTTAAGGCAATTTGTAACACAGATCCCACTAGAAAATGAATAGGTGTAATTCGATCAAAAGCTTGTGCTAGTTTGAAAATCATGTTTAACTGAGAGCTTACCTCAATTGAAGCCTGACAATGGTCCAGTGCAGCCTGCAGTTCTCCAGTCAAACAAAATGCTTGTGCAATATTATCTTCCACCTGACAACATCAATTGAATCAGTTGAAGACTTATTCAATGATATCCTACTCTAAAAGTACTGCAAATGGATCAGTTATAGATAAAAAAAGATATCAAGATAAGTAAAGACAATATATGCTGCAAATCATAACAATCTCTCAAAATATGAAGATAAAACCAATAGAAAGCCATAAACTACCTTAGCAATTCTCTTGTTGAAAGGATGCAATACCATCCTTAAAATATCGATAGATTTCAAAGCATCTGTAATTAAACTAGTTGTGATTTCACCAGAAGCTACTGCATCCTGCAACCTGACCAGTAAAATGGATCAAATCAAATGTGTAGTTATAAATGCTCTTACAGACACACACAAAAACATGCTACCAGACGATGTAATACAAAATCAAGAAAAACTTGGTCATGTACTTATGTGTGTAACAGATCATTATAGGAGTGACATAACAGGGTCTTAACATCTGTTGAAGCTTGTTGGTGCCATAAATATTGTAAAAACTTTCACATTTCAGTCTAAGAAATTTCAGTAATAAAATGAACCAGCAATACCTTCGGACATAAATCTCAGCATTGGTGATTGTTTTTTGTGAAGCTTGTAGATCACAAAAAGAGCCACAACTCAAACAAAGGCCTGCCTCAAAGCAGCCCCTGTAATCAGTTTGCTCAAACATGTGACGAGCTACTCTGCCGATGTTATCATCATTGAGCATATACTCCTTCAATATACCACACAAAACAAAAATAAGATGAGAGATTTAAAAAATGTTCAAAAATGTCATCATCTTTGCTGATGCCGTAGTAATCCTTCTCATGCAAAGGCCGTGTGATTAATTTTGTGATGCTTATCAAAGTTAAAAAATAAAATATGAGATGATGGTAATAACAGCAAGATTTTTATATTCCTACAAAATTTATTGGAACTAACTGTACCAGAAAGCATAAGGTGCGTAAACACTAGATACTGATTCTGATGTGGTCCCCTTTCATCTAAATGTACAAATGAATCTGCTAAATGTTCTTAAAGTTTTGTGGATGACATGTTTAATTATGGAAATTTGTTCAACTTAGAAAAGATTGAACAAAAAGCATAATAATACCTGCAAAGAGTTTGGTCCTTTGAAGTGTTTGAGTTTCTCTTGCTCGTATTTAGCAACACAGCTGTCTAGGACTACTCCAAAACAATTTGGTTTAATACACCGATAACCAGTATGGACAAGATCAGATAGATTCACTTGTGCACAACCACTACACTGACAGATAAACGAGTATCGATCTTCCAAAAACTTGCGACGCTCACTGCAATCCCACTCCCCAACCTGTCATCAGTAATATATTGCTTAGAACAATTAAATTTCTTGCTCACTATTATTGTTTATAGAATGAGTAGCATGACTGTATGCTCCAAGTATACTTTGCTTCCCATTGTATTGCTTACCAACACCATTTTCTCATTAATTACCATAAGAAGTTCCATAAATTTAAACACAAAGCGAGTTCAGACATTCGGATATACTAGATCAACCATTATAAAGTCCAGTTCAATCTTGTAAAAATCGTTGGCTTTGTCTGGTGTTATTTCCGGTGTTCTTGGAAATTCTTTTTATGCGAATGTATTTTGGTTAGTGGGATTAGGGAATGTGTTGAGAACAAAATTGTGATTGGATGTTTTGTTGCAAAAAAATGACGTGATGTATTTTGGGACACATTTTTAGATGTCTTTTCAATGTTGTTTTGTTGTACTTAGTAGAGGTATAGTAGGGTTCGGATTATTTAATTGAAGTGATGATTGATAAGTATTTTGGGGAATAAAAATCTCATTCCCCAAAAACCTCAAGTCATCAAATGCGTTTTCCAAGAAAATGGGTTCTGGAAAATAAAACCAAAGAGAGCAGTTAATTTTTAATAAATAGGATTTTTCGTTACTATATCAAAGACCTGACTACCTGAGGGCCATAAGAGAGCTCCAGTTCGGATCCTGCAGTGACATTTTCTGTTGCTCGTATGAAGAGGGTACGTGAAAGGAAATATGCGTGAACATTTGGCTGGCAAGAATGGTTAAATAAACTACCACCACAATATACAGCTTGAGCCACTTGAACCTATAAAAATTATCATCAAACTCAGGACATTTAAAAATTTAAAAATTCTATTTAAACCAAATTGATAGTAGAGACAAAACCATGCTAAACAGTTACATAAAAGCAAAGCTTTTGATTGCACAGGAAGTTGCAACAAGCGAAACTCTTAAAATGCCCTGTTATTACCTATAGTTATAAAAAAACTCAAGTAATAGCATTAGGCCCCAGGAAAAGCCTCAAAGGTGTTATCAAACCTTATTATATTACAAGCCTCAAGTTTCTCCAACATCAAAATAACTCCATAAAAGGTAATAGCAATCTGGTCCGTTTCTAGTCTAATAATACAACTATCAACATTCAGTTGACCCACATGAGAAGCTTCTTTTATTAGATAGTACAATTAATGAACCAATAAAATAATGTCAGTTGCATCCTACAAACTGGTCAGTGTCTTGAATAGTCCAACAATACCCCACAATATATCTACAGATCACAAGCTGCATCAAGAGGGGACCAAACTGGTTATCTTTAATCCTAAAACTAAAATGTGTTATGAAGTACCCCACACTTGTTTCTCCTATATACTTTTCAGTCCCATGAACCACTGAAGATTAGCCTGGCTTCTGAAGTCACAAAGTGGATAGCAAACATGAAGCAACTGCTTTTTATCCCCCACAAATCCCAATCAATTAGAAAAGCTATCGTGCTTTCTATTTGATAATAATAACGCAAGATTTGACATTACCCAGTTTGCTAGACTGCATTAGTAGTAGGGCAGCAGTCCTGCTACTTTAACTGATGATATCCTTCGACATTCAAGGTCAGTGCTTGTGATTTTCGTGAACTAAGAGTCACTGCAAAAAAATATCGGACATTCTGTGCAGCTCTCACACATAAAATTTAGTTCATCCCCATTTTGAACTGCTACCAACTGACATAGACCTAAATGTCCTTCTTAAAAGCATAATTAGTATCACTCACTTTTGCATGTGGGTAAAAGGAATATGACTAAGGTCCAGACATGGGGTAGAAAGAGCATCTACCCTTAATATATCCCTGAGGAAGGGACTGAAAGAAAAAGCTTCCATAGATAAAGAAAGGAAGCTGACCAAACCAATTTTTGAGGTACTGAAAACAGCAAAACACAAAAAGAAAGGAAGCTCTGCCTCATCTCAGATGCACACCTCTAATCTCGCTAAAAGGAAAAGAAAAGAGAGAGAAGAATAAAGCATTGCTAATTGTCTGGGCAAGCTGTCTTTTTCTTCAAAGATAGCAATTTACTTGAGAAGTGATTGGATTATTTATTAACAATGTTTTTACACAAGTGAACTTGCTTCCCACCTAGAAAGATTAGTCTACAGTCGTCTTTAGGCTCTGGCTTCACGTTGCACATGTCAATATTCTTTCTCCAATCATGCTTTCCCCACATCCCCCAAACAAGAAAAAGAAAAAGGCATTTGATGTATGATACGGTACAATCACTTTGGTATGTGTACAAAGTGTAGACAGTAATAATGCTCTTATCAACTTACTCTTTTATATTCTCCATGTGGGCAACCTTGCATTGTTAGAAGACACAAAAAGCAACTCAACTGAACATTTAAATTGAAGACCAATCACATCCAACAGCATATAGTGTAGGCTAAAGAAAGAAGAGACTCTTACGCAATGGTAAAAATTTTAACCTTCCTAAACCCCAAAAGGAGATTTTTCCAGATTTCAACATCTTTAACCTGGCTTTTACTAGAATTTCACTGTGTTTACTAATAACGTCAAACTGTTGGCAATATTGATATTGTAAGGATAGTTCAACCTTGATACTTAAATATTTCCACAGCAACAAATACCTGTTCCACGGAACTTGTTACATCATAATCTAGAGGCTGCTTTCCATCTGAATATTTCATACGGACAATTGCCATGGAATTGACCCTAATTTTAGAGAGAAGCATGACAATCTGCATTACAAAGAAATTAAATAAAAAAGAAAGAAAGATTGCAAATGTATGGAGAAATGAGTCCAACAAAATGAATACTGTATTAACCCATTTACATTTTTAAAATGACTAACATAAGTATTACTAGTGCGGCTTTTCATAATTATCAAGCAGTGCGATCTACCTCTGATGTTATGGCCGAGTTTGAAGGAAATTTGGAGGCATAAAATTGCTGAAGACAACGCATCAGAATTATAGAATAAACATGAAACTCCAATTTGGTTTCAGATGAAAGTTGTCCATAATTCTGACAGAGATCCTAGAGATAAACAAGGCTGTCAGCTTGGAGCAAAATAATTTCACTAATGGAGAAAGCAACACACAAACATAAGAATTTTTTTTAGAAAAGTACCAGAATCCCATGAATTTTAGGATCAACACCACCAGAACTCGGTTGTTCTATATGCTTCACAAGGATACGGCCAGCCAGAACCACATCAGATGGCAAAACTGCAGGCCAATGCATACCTTGACACTCATGCCAATGTTCAGCAGCATGTTCAATGTTTGAACTTGAAATGCCAGGTGAAGTCACATTTCTAATATATCGTTCAAGATCATCAGATAAGTCTTGTAGAAATTCATATTTTCTCTTATATTTTGAAAAATCTTGCCCTCCTGCTTGCACTTGACATTTCAGAGAGCAGTATAATGGAATTGAACATGACACACAGGGCACTGTATCTGCTGGTAGTTCATTGAAGCAGAAAGCACAATGAGTTTCCCGACAATGCTTCAATAGAATCTGCACCACTGTGCCACGTGAGAATTTAAAAATTTGGCAAAATTCAAATCCAAGTTCTTTGCCTATTGTAGTTACCATTCTGCTTGCCAAATGCAATTGTGAATTTTGATTTAAGGCAGTGGAAGACAATCATGCCAAGATATTCTAACATTCACCAAGAATATGAACTGGAAGCAACATGAGGTCATTCATAATATTCTTTATGAATATTCAAGTTAGGATAATTATTAAATGTGCAGAAGGATATGAGCAACTATGCTTAACTAAGGAACCCACGGACATAGATCGAAGTAGTAAAATATTGTTTAAAATAGCTAGAAAGTGCTACCGTTTGTTGGGGAAATTTTTTTAATTCATACCGCAGCATAAGGATCTTCTTTGTGAATTAAAGAAGCCAGAGGAACGTCAGTAAACGAAGCCATTCCCCTCCCTTTAGTTGTTGTGGAGACACATTGGAGTTCCATTTGAAGTTGCTCATCTGTCACATAAGACCTACAGTATAAGAAATCAAGGAAGTAAAAAAGACTTGTTACCAGATAGCAGAATATCAAAGATGAATTGGGCAAAAGAGATGCAAACAGTAAAAGTAATGCATTGATTTAATAGCTAAATTTGGACAAAACTTGTTATGTCCAACGATTAACACAAGCAACAACAGTCAATAAAAAAGATGAACAGAACAGACTGAACTACTGCAAGCCCAACTGAACTCCATGGCAGCAAGAAAGCAACCCTGCTATTCTAGATAACAACAGTGAAACTATGTCAATTGTAAAGTAATGAGGGATCCATTTTGTTGATTTGAATCTATGAGCATGGATCGACCAACTCAACTGATATCTGGCATTAGCAGTTAATCTATCACAATTTATTAAATACAAACTGATATTAATATTTCATATCCAACATTTGAGAAGAAGATAATTTTTTTGATTTCTTGTCATCATCAGGACCAATGCTAATAACCACTGGATATTCCCCCTTTCATGAGATCCACTCACCAGTTTGATTATCAAGATAAAATGAGCTTTTACTAAAAGAAAAATGTAGCAATACACAGAGATTTATTGGTCGCATAATAAGAGAAGTAGTCCAGAAAATTATCATAGCAGCAGTGTATTACAATCGAAACACGTTCAAGAACAAATATCAAACTAGAGCATTATTGTGATACCATGGATTGCCATAAAAGCTGTTCCAATTGCAGATCATAAACAACATATCGGAAGAACAAATAGAAGCTATTTGTCAAATACATATGCAAATGAAGAGATATTGAAATGAAGGTGGTGCCAAAAAACCTGAGCTTTCATCATTTGGTTTCTCTATAGCACTACTTCTTAGCCTGGGTTGGTCCAATAACATATTTAGTTCACTTTCTATCTGTCTTTTTCCACTCAAGGATGTCTCTATCTTCAGGGAAACATTCAAATCATTGATAGCATCTTCGTAGTTGCCCAGTGAAGAATTTGCCTTAGCTCTCCAAAACCATGCCTACAGTGAGATGTAAGTTCATAATTTTAGTTAAGATACGAAATGGCAGAAACTTAAAGGAGAATATTGAGATGCACTTCCCTTCTTTTTTTGGCATATCGTACTTCACAATCACTTCTTGATGTTATGCAAGGACAAGAAACACATTAATAAATTATATTTACTCCAACCGAGTGTTAGGCGAGTCTTGACCGGTACTTGTTAAATTCACAAGTTTTCAGTCAAAATAATCAAAAGCTGATGGTTAGAAAAACGCCAGACAAGGTTTTCGAAGGCAACAAAAGGCTTTTCTGCACAACCACATATATCCAATCACAGGTACAAATAAATAAATAAATACCACTACCATTCCCATTAAGATCCAAAAAACATCATTAATTTCAGTGAAATGGGCGAAGATAGATGATGGAACTAAGAATTCACCTTAGCATAGGCAGGGAACACTATGAGAGCCCGGCTGCAGTCTCGCAGACTTTCCAGAAAGAATCCTAATTTCTGAAGATAAATCAGACAAGAAGTCCAAGAATACATAAAGAGTTAGTCAAAGTATGTAACTCAAAATGAGCATCAAACACATCAATATCTTCACTCAAGAAAAAAATTCTAAAAACCAAGAAGTTAACCAGCTAGCACAAAAAGCCTTTTTTTAACCCCAGATATTTGACAAGATGAAAAAATATCCCCATGTACTAAATTATGAAATCACTTCTGCATTATTACCACTCAGTAACACATATGGCGCAAGAATGGTCGTGAGCTAAAACTCACATGCAATGAGGAAGCACGATTAAGGTACAGCGTTGCAACCAGAATTTTCTCCTTATCTTCAACATCCATTGGAGCAATGTGCAGTGCCTGCTTTATTCATGTTAAAAGAAGGAAGATCATGAACCATCTTAATCATTTAAAGCACAAAGGTTTAGAATAAGTATTCATACTTGAAGCCACATCTAACTTATTTCATTTAGTATAAAAGATAGAGCATTGCCAATAACTTGTGATCAGTGATTAGCATATTTATCTACAACAAATTTTGTAAAAACAAACTCACCTGGAAATTAATTCAGAACCCCTATTACTACTACTCTTATACTGTGTGTATGACCATACATGTGCATTGTTGAAAAGGCCGCTTCTAGAGGTCTACTTACTTTTAAGAATGTATAAGGAAACTTGCTTAATTGATCATGAAGGCGGAATTGAGCCACTTCCAGTTCCTTGTTATTTCCTCTTTTTTTCATAAACCAAGGAATATATTTTTGTTTTACAACCCAGAACAACGCCATAGCAGGGCCACATTGGACACACACACAGTTCTAACTTCTTGGACTGTTTCTAATCTAGTGAATGCAAGGCGAGTTGGCTTATATTTTACAAATCACTTGCAATTTTAAGTCTATATAATTTGGCCACACTATGTGGATTGTATGCCAATAGAATCTTTTTCCTAATGTAAACACTTTCTTCAAACGCATAAAATCAAGTTCTGTTTTCTTCCTTGAAAAGAGTTCGGGTACAGAAAAAGAGACAAGTATTGACTACCATCATAGACTTTTAAAAACTATTTGGACCTAAAAATAACAAGTCATGTTTGATCCTAAAATTAGACTATATACATCTTACATGTATAAAATTTACAGCTGATAATTTAGGCTCAACATAAACAGTTGCATCAAGTATAACTATGTTCTTAAAACATAACCCAATATCATAGTGAGACATGAAACTAAATGAAAACACGAACTCAAAGGACATTGCTGAAACTTAGTAAGAAAACTAAAATGGGTCCTTTTTTTCAACCTGAGAGTAGAAATGCAAAGCACTTGAATAGTCCCCCTTGGAAAAGCATTCATTGCCTTTGGCCTTGGCTTCCAGCGCAGCTTCCTTATTCTTTCCGCAAAGCACCATTTCTGGGTCCGTCAAATCTCTAACCATCTATCGATACTCAACCAAAAATCAGGAAAACAAACTAAAATAACAATATAATTTTCATTTACTGTATCAAAGGTGTACCTGGTGAAAGAGGGGCAAGGTTTGGAAGAAATGAAGGAGGGAAGAGCATGTGGAGTGCAGGTCATCGGTGGTGCTTTCTGAGATTTTCTGTTTTAGCGTTTCAGGGATCACTGATTTCAGCTTCTCCATGCTCGGAAATGAATTGGGGTTATGGTGGGGTTTGTGAAAGACGAGTAGGAAACTGGGCAAGAATTCAAAAACCGTGAAGTTTCAGTTTAACTACAAAACGGTCCCTGAGGTTTTGGACTTCGTGAATGTCAACCCTCTATTTTTATATTCCGGCATTAATTTTTGGCGAATAAAGGAGAATTTAGTTATTTAAACGACCAAAAAATGCTATTAGATCAAGCAATTTCCTTGTTTCTATCTATAAAGATTTAGCACAAGAATTCATACCTAAAAAAATCTAGCATATAGATAGTAAGTGTGAAAAACACAATTATACCGTGAGTCTCAAGATTAAGTAGAAAAGCACTCAATATTAATATTTTAAATTCTTGAGGTATTGTTTATGTGGATAATATATGAGGTATGTGAATAATGAATAAATATTTCATTATACGATATTTATACACTATACATATTAATTATCAGTAACTATATTAATTAAAAATAATTTTTTAATAAATAATAATAATATATAATTAATTAACAACTATTAAAAACTCACACCATAGTAAATTTTGAAACCAAAACCTCATAAAATCATCTATTTTTTAGGATTCAAACTCAGTTCACCCACGGTTTATTAGATATTTGAAAAAAAAATAAAAACTGCTTTCAATTTTATAGTATTTCCCTAACCGTTTATGGTTTGGGTGGTGGTGACTAGACTTTACAACAGTTTTAAAATTGTTGATTCCGATTCGAAACCATTGGTTCTAAAGGTCGAGATTTCTCGACCCTTAATCGTAATCGGTAAGGCCGGTTATGGTCCAGGTCCCGAAATCGACAAGCTGTTTTGAAAATTTATTATTTCTTAACTAACCATTAATTTTACGAAATTACAATTTTTTTAAAATAAAAAAGGGCTTGAAGTTTTAAACTTAAATTTGAATGAAAATTTTTTAACTTAAATTTACAAAAAATATTGTTAATTTTTTAACTTAAGTTTGAAAAAAAATTATTACTTAAAATTTAAATTATCAAATATTCTAATTATAATAAATTTAAAAAATAAAAAAATAAAAAAGATGTTCAACCTGAAGTTTTAAAAAATATAAAATTGAAGAATGAATAAATGAAATGAAATATGAAAAATAATTTAATGAAATAATTAAAATAGTATAAAATTAAAAAATGAATAATTGAGAGTAAATAATTAGAGAATTCATAGTTGAAAATTAGAGAATTGATAGTTGAGAATGTAAAAGTGTGGAAAAAAAAGAGCGAAATGAGATTTTATAGGTAAAAAATACAAAAAAATGGAATTGGCCCGACGATTTAGCGGGTTGGGATACTCCCAACTCGTGGTCAAGTGTTTTTGAATCCTTACAAATACAAGAAAATTACTCAATCTAATAAATATTCAATAAGAGACATTTCGAGCTCAAGAACTACAAAAATCCTAAAAAAGATAACTATCAAGATGTATACAGATCCCTTTAAAATTAACTATAAATACCTATTTTCAATTCATCATGATGAGATACGTCATTTATGTTTTATATATTTATTCTCTTTCTAACTCTTTTTTTTATCACTAGAGCCAAACCCCAAGGATCCTCTAAACCTTGGGAGTCCCTAACCATTCTTGCGGTGTTGCAGGTATGGACTCTTCATCCATACCAAGTGTGCACTCGATCGAGTGATTGACTATGATCCACATCAATTGTGTTTATTTCAATGTTAGTTTTTATTATTATTATTAATATTATAGTAATTGATTTTATTCTAACTATTATACTTTTAAATTGGAATTAAGTTAATATTGTTGACAAAATATTATATTCGTAACTCCATGATGGAATTATTTATATTTTTTGTGAAATATAATAAGAAAGCGAAGTAGTATTATGTAATTATATAATTGGTTATATACTATGTCAAGCTCCAGCCAGCAGCCCCTCAATTGGGTGGGAGCTCTTCAATTGTGTGTAATTATTCCTTTTGCCTGCCTTTGGTTGTCAAATCTTAACCCCAAGTGGATTTGGTAATACATATTCGCATTATTTTCTTTCTCATACCTAGAATTTTTTTTTTTTTCAGAATGTGAAAAAAGTTTTCTTCCCCCCCCTCCCCCAAAAAAAATATTATCATCTCAATTGAAATAATAATAATAATATAATATCACTAACTCTTAAATATTATATTTAAAGAATAAAAATATAAAAAATACACAAGAATTATACTTTTTCAACTCTTATAGAGTCACTCTAAGAAGACCTTTAATTTTTGAAATGAAAAGAGTAAAATATAAACTCAAGTATAACATGAAATAACGCGTAAACATATATACTTTCACATCTTCATTAGGTTAGTATACCTAACATTGTTTAAGAAACAAAAACACACAGAGACACACAGACACACACACAAAAAATGGGAGGTTGGTATACCTAACTCTTGCTTAGCATAACAATTATATTAATGATTAGGGTTAGAGTTTACTATATTAGAGCCAAGTAAGCACATGCTCAACATGATTAATTATGCAAACCACGTTTAAGGGACAACCTTTTAGAAGGACATTAAATTATATATATGCCGGTCCATGTTCGGTTCAGTTTGTGCCCTATAAGGAATCTTTGTACGTGAAGAATACGCTTTCCTTTTGTAATAGATTTAATAAAATTGATTGAATAAAATAAAATTATATTATCATCAAAATATAATATAATGTATATATATACATATATATGAAAGCCATGAATTTAATAATTAAAATTGAAATTTAAAATAGCAAACATAATTAGAATAATGAATTGGATTTCATGATCTCAACATTCTGTCCAAGATAAGTAAACAATTAATTTAGGTATTTTCAGTCGGGCCCTTCATCAATTTTGAGCTCATGTTATTCCAAGATAGGGCTAAAAGAATTGGTGTATACTCAATTTTCAATTATCCAATTGAAATCCATTTTTATAATATAAAATAAATATTTATTCAATCTTTGTGTCTTTTCACGTAAGTGGTATGATTTCAAAACTTATGTAAATTATTGGAAACCTACCCAATAATATATTTTGGGCAACTTGTAAAATTACTTTCACCCGACATTTTTTCCCTAATCAAATTTTCAGCACGTTTTATAGTATTTCACACCCTAAAATTACTTTGTCGAAATACTTAACTCCCTAAATTAAATTACTTTTATGATAACAACTTACCCTCCAAAAGTTTTACCCCTTTTTCATATAATGATTTCATATTTTTACCATTTTTAGATAATTTAATTAGTCAGTAGCAGAACAAAAGGGATCCACTAAAAACAAATTAAAAAAGTATTAATATTTTACATAAGAGAAAATTTTATAACCTTTAATCTTACATGCGCATCATCGATATGCAAAATAATGATTTGTCCAATATATTTTCATCAACATTGTAAGTTTCTCAATTGTCATTCCATTTCAGAGAAAGACAACTCAATTACCTACTAGTTTTTGTGCATTTATGTCAATTCGATATGAGAAAACAATTGAGTAGCAAAAATTTAAATTGAATATCTGAAAAACAAATAAATATAGATGGTTGCAAGTCTTGTAAATGATCAAGAATTACATATACAAAAATCTTAAATCATGGTTTCAATACGTCTTTTGTTAACAAGTAAAAACATCAAGGTTGGGTCAAATTAGCTGTATATATATGTGCTGTAATTTTCCAAGTAAACAGTGTGGTAATAGTGTCACATACAACTATTACTGTGGGAAAATATATATTCCAAATTTTTACATGTAATAAAATAATTATAAACTTCAAATAAATCATCTCATGCATTTTTTGAGCTTATTTTCATATTCAGTTTTGAGCATTATCAATGGTATCATCATTTTGGCACTTGTACTTTTCTATAGAAATGAATTATTGAAATTTTGGAATAAATTGAGTAAAATATCTTCTACATAAAACTCATTATATGTAAAACTCATAATAATAATTTCAGAAGGTGAAGTACTACCAAACTTATCGGAAAGTTGATTTGGGGAAGTGCTCCCGCCAAAACAAATGTAGGAAGCAAAGTGTTTTCTCTTGTTTTGTGGAGGTTTTAGTCCTAAAATGTAATTTTATTTTATCTTATTTTTAGTGGGGGGGTGGGGGGTGGGGAGTGCAATTCGCCCATAAATTTTTAAGCTCTTGATCATAGGTTGATTAGGAATTGTCGTGTACTAATTCATCAATCTCAACTACTACTTAGTAAAGGGATTTGAGTTAACAAATGAAACATATTACTCCATACTTATAATGTGACAGTATAATAATCACTAAACCCCAGGGAAGGATAATATTCCCGGTAAAGATAAGGTAAAAGATTCCCACTTGGATTATTTTATTTTTCATAGTCTACATCAATTCATCTATATAACACTTTCCTTGAACCCTACCTATCATCCCATTCTACAGCATAAACACATTGGAATTGAGTGATACAGAGAGAGAGAGAGAGAGAGAGAGAGAGAGAGAGAGAGAGAGAGAGAGAGAGAAGGCCATAGCTATGGCAGGTGCCTGTGCCAATGATGAAAGCCCTAAACCCGTCGAGGAATGGTTCCAAAAGCTGGACCATGCAAAGGAAATCAGGACCAAGCTTCATTTCTATTTCCAGGATGTTCTCAGTGGAGACAAGCCCACCGTTTGGAAGGTAGCTGAATCCGGAATCACTTCCACTTCTGCCACAACCTTCGGTCAAATCAGCATGGTCGATGATTTATTGACTTCCGGGCCTGAGCCCGACTCAGAAGTTGTGGGCCGAGCTCAGGGGACGATTGGTTTTGCTGACTTGAACGATACGGCTATCCAGATGGGCCTGAACATTGTGTTCACAGAGGGCAAGTACAAGGGGAGCACCATCAGCATTTTGGGAAGAAACCCGATATTCGACAAGGATCGTGAGCTGCCAATTGTTGGTGGTACTGGAGTTTTCCGAATGGCCCGTGGAATCGCCGTTAGTAATACTCATTCTTTTGACGTGAACACCAACTATGGCGTTCTTGAATACACCTTGTATATCACACATTATTCCGTGTGATGCAGAATGTATCTTTATGTAATGTTGTGATTTTTCGAGAATAAATATGTATGGTCCTTCGTTCATGCTTGGGATTGTACATGTAAAATGGGATGTATGATCTATTTTGTTTGAATCTATTGCCGTTGGTGTTTAAAATGGGATTGTCCAAGTTTTAGCATGCGATGAACAAAGAGAGGGCAATGAACATCCTACATGCACGATATCACTTTCAAAGAAAAAAATAATCCATTATTAATAATCCCATTACATATTACAATAATTGAACTTAAATATAAAATAAACGCTCTTTCTTTAATTTTGACACCGTTCTTATATTGCTTATACTCGAGAGATTCCCTCTACTTGATCTTCTGCTTCAAAAACTTGGTTGGCTCTCAAAACTCACAACATGAACTTATAAAGAATTGTGTTTAAATACACAATCTTCATATTGCAAATTCCTAATCAAACTGGTAACAATAGAAGTTTTCTGCTCTAAGTCGTATTCCATTTCAAACTAAAACTCCAACTGTGTTCTGACTTGATTACAAAATAGGAATTTTGATATGGCCAAGATCTGGCCTCGCCGATGTGGCTCCATGCTGTTGAGCTGAGGTGGATTGAGTTTGGACGAAGCATTTGAAATCTTGGTGGTCGGGTTTGCAGTGTGTGGGTTGGAGGGAATAATGGGTTTGGGGCTGAACGGGTGAGCATAATTTGAATGAGGTCCATGTAAGAGTCAGAGCTTGTTGACCGAACTAAACTGGAAGCTGACAAGGATGTCCAAGTTATTTAGGGACGGAAGACATGAGATCGGCGCACGCTGAGAGAAACCAGGGACGGTCCTATTCAGTTCGAGCGCAGATGTTTGTTGGAATATTATAATAAATTACTTGTTAATGAATAAGAAAGAATAATATCTAGTGTAAAATCTTAAAATAAAGATAATTATCACTGATTAAGTTATTTCAAATGAGAAGAAAATTCCTTCTTTACCTTTATTATTATAACCCTATAAACAGGGGTTTTGAGGTATGATTTCTATTTTTGAGATTCCAAATTCTTTACATTCAAACTATATATATTTTTTATTATCTTTAAGAAAAATTTTATTGACTTGAGTGTCGGAGTTATCACGTTGAGCCACTTTCATTGTCACTAACCATTATTTTATAGGAATTGATTGGATGGATACAAGAGGTATTATTGCTAATTAAAAGTTCTTGACACGTATTTTTCCGATACGCATCAAATTCTATGTACATAAAATCTCTAGTTTGGTAACAGGTCTAAAAACTGGTAATAATTCATCCAACAAAATCTGTCCAACATATCTCCAACAGATCCATTTGCAGAAGAAAACTCTTAGAGACTTTTATTTCTGCAAGGAAAAATCACAAGAATAATTAGTCAATATATTCCATGTTTCAATATGGAAAGTCCACTTTACCAACATGAACATCTCGCAGATTTATTTTGTAAATATATGCCAACAAATATAGACTTAACATATTTGAATTTGATGGTTCGACAAGCTGTTACGAATTAAACAACTTGCAAGTGGTAGTGATCGATGATATTATTTTTACTTCTAAATATGAAAAATAGGTATAAAAAATGTTAGTGGCACATTTGATGACAGATAAGATCTAATTAATTAATTGTTAGCTCATTGTGTTGTCTGGCTCACAATACTCTATAATTGCATTTGGGGTTAAGTGACATTTTTCTTTTCCTGAAAAAAAAAAAAAAGAAAAAGAAGAGAAATGAGCTTTAGGTCGCAAACCTGAAAAATGCTTTCAAAAAATGTTTTTCAAACTCACGACTCACAGTTGGTATTGCAAGCCATATTTCCATAAAAATTCAAATTTTATTACATAAGTTAATTTGTTGTTGCACGACGCATCAACTAAATGTAAAGTGACATCATTTAACGGAATATTTCATCTAAAATGACTATTACATCTCTCTCAAAATATATAAAATGTGAGGAATTAAAAATATTATAATTCAAAAGAGTTCATGTTTTTTTTATAGTTAATTTCCTTTTATAATTAGCTAAAAGTAGATAGAAGAAAAGAATATAGATAGGAAAAATTGATGAATCAGGTTTATTAAGTTTTCTTGAAATTAAAATTACTTCATATGTGTAATTTGTTTCAATATTTATAAAAATGGAGAACAACTACATATTATATTTTATTTTTTATAATAATTTTAATAAGTAATATATTTAGCAATAAATTATTTGTTCATATGTGTAATTTGTTTCAATATTTGTGAAAATGGAGAAAAACTACATATTATATTTTATTTTTTATAACAAATTATATAAGTAATATATATATAGCAATAAATTTTTTGTTTCATTTGCAAATACTAAAATCAACTATATACTATATATTATTATTTTATTTATTTCAATAAGTAATGTTTTTAGCTATAAAATATTTTATCCATTTGCAAAAATTGAAAAGAACTATTTATTTCAATAAGTAATGTGTTCATATCGCTATATTTTCTCTATTTGCAAAAACAGAAAGCAACTATATATAATGTATTCTGTTTGTTAATTTGTTTCAATAATTAATATTTATAGCTGTAAATTACTTTATATTATATCTCTTAACTTCTAAATATTATATATAACTATCTACAATGTTTCTCTTTTTGAATATTTCTTAATAAGTAAATATGTCATTATTAATTTTTTTACTTAATTTGCATTATTTAAAAAATGCATATCATAGCATTTATTTGTCTATTTTTGTTCAATAAGAATTATTAGTGGAAAATGCACTTTTGATCACACCCAAGTCCCAACTTTGATTCAATTTATGGAAAGGTCTCTCATGTTTTAAAAATTGCACTTTCAATCCAAATTTAATGTCTAGCCAGCGGAGTGGACAGAATTAAGACATGCATAATAATGGTGTTGCGGTCAAGTTGTTTGGTTTTATTTTTGAAAAAAATAATTATATTTTTAATTAAAAAATATATTTGTTTTACTTATTTTTTAAATTCTGTAAAAATATTTTTAGAAAACAACCCTGAACCCAAAGTCTATATCCTAATTTCCAGCTTTATTTTTCAAACCTACACCCTATATTTCAAAAAACCTACAACTTAATCTTCAGAAAATACTCTTTAACTTATATTTAAAAACAATTATATTAAAAACAACTACTTCTGGAAAACAAAAGTGTTGAAAGTAAATATTTATCATATAAACTCCAAGATTAATCCTCCCATGAGAAATAAATCATACTCTTCGTTGCTTAAAATGGTGCTTATATATGATTCTATTGAAATATGCAAGATATAAAAGGGGGAAATGATATATGTGCCCTTAGGGCTTGTTTGTTTTTCATTTCATCAAGAATTTTTACACTTTTTATTATTTTAAATATATAAATTATATTTATTTTACTCAATCTTATTATAAATGAGTTATTTTATCTTCTTATTTTTCCATTTAAAACACTTATCAACTATATTTTTCTCATTTTTAAATTTATTTTTACATAATATCAATCAATTTTTTTCTTTTAATTTACTCATTTCTCTCCACAACTACTCACTCACTCTATCTTATTAATATATTTTTATTACTATCTACATTAATAATATGGGACCCACAGCTACACTACCTCTTTATAACATATTTTTATTACCAATTACATCATTATTTTAGAATTCACCATCTAAAATTTATTCTATTAAAATATTCAACTCATATTTATTTATTAATTATGGATTCTACCACTACCAAATCATTTAATATTATATACTATCATATCAATTATAACAATGCACGTTAACTCTCAAACATTACTTTGAAAAATAATAATATAAAAATATATAAAAATTATATATTTTTAACTATCAGCTAAAATTAAAATTCTGTATAGAGTAAAAATATAAAAATATTTATCACTTGAAATAATACGTAAACATGTATACTTTCACATCTATTGAAGGCTGGTATACATAATATGTCAGTTCATGTTGACTTTATAAGGAAACTTCTCACGTGAAGCATGCTCGACTGGTTTGGGTTTGTGGGTACTCATTAAATGAGTACTATTTACTTAATTTTATGTTTAGTTTTTGAGTGTTTTGTTAATTTTTATGCATTTAGTTTGAATTATTGTAGGTAATAACATAATGAGGAGAAAATGGAAAGAAACATAAAACTTGGTTTAAATTTAGAATAACCCGTCTTTTGGTGCTATTGGGGTTGTGTTCGTATTTTAATCTTAACTTTTTGCTTCAATATCATTTTGACTTGTTTCTTGAATTATTGGAAAGCCAAGAAATTTATCTATAATATTTATGTTTACCATAAAATCTAGTTCTTTCTATTTCAATAAGAAAATTTGGGTTAAATAGTTTACACTTGACTGAACATTTCAGGTATGACACATCTTGGTATTTCAGGCATAAATATTTGCACAGATTTCATATTGAGTTGATTCAAGTTCCTATAGAAAGCCAAGACACAGATGTACAATTCATATGAAGACACCAAAAACTAATTTAGTCTCGAAATGGATGAAAAATTAGTTGGAAGAGGATATAAGCGCAACAGATATTGAAATTGGACAACAAGAGCAGTGCCTAGGCGCTGCAATCATTGTTCAGGACAGAATGTGTAGCGCTTAGGCGCTGGAAATCAGCGTCTCGGCGCTGCAAATTGGCGTCTAGGCGCTGCCAATCGGGCAAGTAAGGGCAAAATCGTTATTTTGTCCTATTTAGGGTATATCCCATGTGATTTTCAGGGATTAAAAAGCCTCCAAAGGTAAGGAAATCAGATTTTGAGAGAGGGAGAGAAGAGAAAACAAGCCAAGAAAGAAGAAGGAAGAAGAAGAAGAAGAGGAGATAATTCTTCCAAGATTTGAGAAGAAGACATCTACAAGGGAAGAAACTCATCATATTTTCAAGTTTTATTTCATTTTTCTCTTTTTCTCATTAATATTGTATATGAA
Organism: Paulownia fortunei; assembly: GCA_019321725.1. Taxonomy (NCBI): domain Eukaryota; kingdom Viridiplantae; phylum Streptophyta; class Magnoliopsida; order Lamiales; family Paulowniaceae; genus Paulownia; species Paulownia fortunei. The sequence goes on along the minus strand of CM033114.1, from coordinate 4,763,352 downwards.
TATTGTTCATTTATCTTTCATTTTTACCATTATGAACTAATTTAATTTAGTTTATAAGCAAAATTACAAAAATACATTCATTCAAATAAAATTAGAATTGACATAATTTCGATACTTAATAAATTAACAGTTCTCGTGGGAACAATAATTGATTCATCACTTTATTACTTGTATACGATAACGTGCACTTACGTTCACCAATTTTCGCAACAATTAGATGAAATAGGATTGCAGTGTAGATCTGAGAATCATGATTGAAATCCATTTTTGCAATTTACGATTCATATGAATTAATCTCCATGTTTTTTCATGTGGTATGATTTCAAAGCTTATGTTCACTGCTGAAACCTACCCTATAATATATTTCGGGCAAATTGTATACCACCCCTTTAAAAATTGCATGTTGATAGTAAATCCCCTAAAAAGTAAGAAAAAGTAGTTTGCCCCATATCGAGAAAGCATTTTGCAATAATGCATATTTTTTAAGTTATAAATAGGTTTGAATTTATTTTTTATTTTTAAATTCGTCATGTCCTAAATTCGCTCCGTTTATTATTTTTTATTTTAAATTATATGTATTTATGTAATATTATTTTTTAAAAATATATTTTTAAAAAAATTAGTGATTTTATTTTTTAAAAATATATTTTTTAATATTTTTAAAATTATAAAATGAGTCTAACCTAAAAACGACGAATTTGGAGCGATCGAATTTTTCCAATTTTATAAAATTTTTAATGGAATAAATTTTGAATTTTGTCAAATCCATTCAAACAGTCCATTCCAACTGGTCAACTTTCAGGTAGAATTTACAGTACTTCCGACAAGATTTTATAGCAAATCAGCTTGTAAAGTTGCTTTCACCTGAGCACTTTTCCCCCTAATCAATTTTTAAGCATGTTTTATAGCATTTACCCTTTAAAATTGCTTTCCCGAAACACTCAATCCTTAAAATTACTTTTATGAAAACAACTTACCCTCCAAAAGTTTTACACCTTTTTTTTTTTTTATGGAAATGAATTATAAAGATTTTGGAAGAAATTAAGTTAAATATCTTCTACATAAAACTCATTATACGAAAAACTTTTAAATTTTTTTTTTATGGGTAAATGCATATAAAAGTAACTTAAGACGGTAAAGTGCTCAAAGAAAAGTTCAGGTTGTGAAGTATTATCTAACTTGTCGTAAGTTTGATTGGGGGAAGTGCTCAGGCGAAAGCAATTGCATGAAGCAAAGTGCTTTTTCTTGTTTTGTGGAGAGTTTACTGCCAAAATGCAATTTTTGAGGGGCGTGACCATAAATTTTTATGCTCTTGATCATAGGTTGATTAGGGATTTTCTTGTACTAATTCATCAATCTCAAGTACTACTTAGTCAAGGGATTTGATCAGTTAACAAATGAAATATATTACTCCATACTGATCATGTGACATGACAATAATCACTAAATCCCATGGAAGGAAAATAAACAACAAAGAATGTAAAGATAAGGTAAAAGATTCACACTTGGACTATTTTATTTTCCATAGTCTACAGCAATTCATCTATATAACACTTTCCTTGAACCCTAGCTATCATCCCATTCTGCAGCATACACACACACACACACACAGAAGGATGGTGAAACTATGCACAACTTTCATGCTTTTCTCATTGGCCATAGCCATGGCGGGTGCCTATGCCAATGGCAATGTTATAGTCATGCCAAGATCCTATGCCAGTGATGAAAGTTCTAAACCCGTAGAAGAATGGTTCCAAAACCTGGACCAAGCAAAGGAAACCAGGACCAAGCTTCATTTCTATTTCCAGGATGTTCTCGGAGGAGACAGCCCCACAGTTTGGAAGGTGGCTGAATCCGGAATTACTTCCACTTCTGCCACAACCTTCGGTCAAATCAGCATGGTCGATGATTTATTGACTGCCGGGCCTGAGCCCGATTCAGAAGTCGTGGGCCGAGCTCAGGGGACGATTGGCTTTGCTGACCTGAACGATACGGCTATCCAGATGGGCCTGAATATTCTGTTCACAGAGGGCAAGTACAAAGGGAGCACCATCAGCATGTTGGGAAGAAACCCGATATTCGACAAGGATCGTGAGTTGCCAATTGTCGGTGGTACTGGAGTTTTTCGAATGGCCCGTGGAATCGCTGTTAGTAATACTCATTCTTTTGATGTGAACACCAACTATGGCGTTCTTGAATACACCTTGTATATCACACATTATTCGGTATGATGCAGAATTTTTCTTTCAGTGTTGTTTTGATTTTTCGAGAATACATATGTATGGTCCTTAATTCAAGTTTAAGATTGTACATGTAAATGTAGAATCTATTTAATTTTGATGCTTTGACAATGTTTGGACAAGTTGCTAAGAATTAAACAACCTGCAAGTGGTAGTGAAACGACGATAATAATTTTACTTTTAAATTTTGGAAAATAGGTATAAAAATGTTAGTGGCACCTTTGATGACAGATTAGATCTAATTAATTAATAATTAGCTCATTGTGTTATCTGGCTCACAATACTATACAATAGCATTTGGGTTTAAGCGACATTTTTTATGTTCATAAATATTTTTATTATAATCTAGTTGTTTTATTGATAGTATTATTATTTATGTTAAACATTCATATGATCCAAATTTTATTCCTAATAATGTATCATAAAAAAATAAAAGATTAAAAGTAAGACAATTAAATACATTGCCAGAATAGGGAGAATTACATAATATTTTTATGAACAAACATCACTTAAATTATATATTAAAGCAATTTTTAATAATTGCATTAGTAACTGTTTGTTTATGTATTATTTAATTATTATAGTATTCAATTATATTATATTAGTTAAATATATTATTTTAATTTACGAAACATAAAAATACAAATTGAATATGTAATTGTATTAATATATCAACAAAATTATAAATAGACATTTAATAAAATAAAATAATTATTGTAAAGGAATAACAAAGAATATGTAGGAAATATTCTTTTTAGAGTAAAATTTGAAATAAATAAGTTAGAATGAACTTTAAGTTTGGTGTAAAAGTTGCAATGCTTTCATGCAAAAATAGAGCTAAAATAGAATTTGCGGTTGAATATTATCTAAATAATAATAACTTTTATTTTGTCATAATGATTACTCTTATAAGTTTACTTAATATTTGAAATTGTCACTGTACACAATTAGTATCATATGTATAGTGAAATAAAAATTGTTATCGATGACTTATATTATTATATTTGTATCACTATATTCTTTTTATTTTTTTGTTATTGATGTTTAATGGTGATAACGATTTAAAAGTAATTTTTATTACAAGTTTATGAAAATTATTATTAAAAGAAAGAATTTTTTACTTAATTTTATGCAATTAGTGACAATTTTCATAATATTACTTAAAATTTTATGACTAGTACCTTTTTTGGCTGTATGCTACATTCGTATGGACTTTACACGTTGGCAGGGAATATGTTTATTTTAAAGTTAAGGGCTAGTTCAAAACTGTGTCAATAATTACTACCTACCCCAAAATATTATTGTAAGCCTCTTTATCACAAGATGATTAGGAGTTGTTAGTTGACTTTATTTTGTGGTTAAGATTCAATTACCCTTAGTAGTATTTACTACTAGGTTTGGATTTTTGCACAATATAAAGATGAAAAAGATTATTATATACACAATGATTAATGAACCATATTATTCAATTACATTAATAGTCAGTGAAAGCCAAGAAAAGCTAATAAAAAACAAAAACAAAAAACAAAAATGTGCAGTTGCATGATTGGGCTCCCTTTTATAAAATTTAAGTTAAAAAATCCAACAAATAAGTATTATTTCATTAAAACATTATTGTCTCTAGGACAAAAATGCGTGTTTGGTGAAACAACCTTTGAGGAATAAAATTTTTATTCCCCAAAATACTTATAAGTTATTATTTCAATCATATAATTCTATACCTTATTACACTACCTCTAAATATAAACAAAATTGATAAAATATATAAAATGTATAAATGTCTTCAAAAGTGAAATCAATACACATTTTTCATATTTTTTATGAATAAAATATATCACATCATTATTTCCTAACAATTTATTTAAATACATTTTCTGCATATTCCCTAGCCCACTATCCAAAATACATTTTTTCATAAATTTTTTCTCCACATAAATAACTCCAAACATATATAGCCTAAGTTTATCCAGCAATTCACCTATATATAACTTTTCTTTGAACCAGCACAATCCATCATACAGTGCCCACTAAAAACTGAATTATTAAGAGAGAAGGTGAGGATGGGAAAGCCGCTGGGCATAATTTTCATGTTTTACTCATTAGCCATAGCCATAGCCATTCCAGGGACCTATTCCAGCGACAATGTCATAGCCCTGCCAGGATCCCATTCCAGGGCTGATCAAGAACCCGATCCAGTTAAAGAATGGTTCCAAAACCTCAACCAAGAAAAAGGAAAGGTAACCAAGCTCCACTTCTATGTTCAGGATGTCGTAAGTGGTGAGAACCAAACTGTTTGGAAGGTGGCCGAGTCCAAAATCACAGCTGCTTCGCCGTCGTCTTTCGGCCTGATTTACATGGCTGATAACTTGCTGACTGATGGGCCCGAACCCGACTCGAAAATAGTGGGTCGGGCTCAGGGGATGATTGCTTTTGCTGATTTGCATGACATAGCCATATACATGGTTGTGAACATTGTTTTCACGGAGGGGAAGTACAGTGGGAGCACAATCAGCATCTTGGGAAGAAACCTGTTGTCTGAGGAAGAACGTGAGTTGCCGATTGTTGGTGGTACTGGTGTATTTCGGATGGCTCGTGGGATTGCAGTGACGAGTACGAGGTCTTCTTTTGATGAAAATAATAAAAGTTATGAAGTTTTGGAGTATACTTTGTATGTGAGGTATTATTGAATATGAGCTTGAGCCACTTTTTAATTTTTATTTTTATTTGACATTTTTATCTTAAATTTTAATTTATAATTATACGCTAATTATATATCAACAATTAGATTTATGTCAAATATATTATTAAAAAAATAATTTATACTTTTCGCTTTTGTATCAATATGAAATATGAAGTAAAATATCAAATTAAAATAAAAAAAATGAATTGAGTTTGAGCGTATTTATTTTTATTTCATTGTTATTTAGGCATTAGAGTGGTTCGATTTTTTTTTTCTTTTTATTAAATTGGATAAATAAAAATAACATTTGACATGTGGCTATATTGTCTATTAAGAGTACCCCAAATTAACACTAGTCACAATCTTCCTTTTATTTTTATTTTTCGACATACAAACAGAGAGAATATAACAATATCATATGTTTGAAAATAAAAATATATTTGGAATATTAAGTTGTAAAGTTTGATTAATTTGATCAATATATCCATTTGTTTGTTTTCTAATGTAAAACACAAAGTGTTTTCTAAAAACTGTAAATAGAATTTTGAAAAATAAATTTTAAGCTTTGAAAAAATGGTGTAGATTTTTGTAAATAAGGTAATATAAAATATTTTAGAAAATAATTGAAAGAAATATAATTTGAGAGCAAAAAACCTAAAATAATTTCAAAAAATAAAATCAAACATCATGTTTTATAAAATCAAAACTAATTTAAATTGTAAACCTACACATCAAATGCATCAATAATATTAGAAAGAGTATAAAATATTGTAAATAATATATTTACGTCCTGAGAGGACAAGATTCACTTATTTTACAAAAATAAAAATAAAAATAAATTGAGTCAAGACAAATAAAATTTTAGTCAAGTTTAATTGAATTTTTCATATAATTTGAATTTGTTTTGAAGTTTAATTTAATTACGAATGGATTTTAAATAATTTAATAATTTAATATATATTTTATTAATTTTTAATTAATTAAATCAATCATAAGATACTTTTTAAACTCAATTTAAACAAACAATTTAGAGTGAGAGAGAGTTGGGAAGGTGAACTGAAAGATAAGGTCATCGAGCTTTCATTCACAGTGAGGGTTCTCTAAAACCCTTCTCTTTGCCTTTTTTTTCTTCGTCCATTTCTCTAATTTTCGCCATTGGACTCATTCTACAATTACACGTAAATTGGTAAGATTTATCATTGTCTTTCTCCGCCTACTTTTTTTCTTCTTGCAGTTATTGCTGTTCTTACCTTTCAGCTATTTCGTTTTCTTTTTGCTGGGCTTGATATACAATTCATCCTGTTTTATGCGCTTTTAAGGCTTTTCTCGAAGTGGGTTTCTCAAATTTCATCCAGGGTGTCTTTTGGTAGAAAAAGCTGTTGTCTTTATGTATTTTTTTTTCAGTTAAAGTAAGGTTTTAAAATTAGGTTGTGGAATGAAGTTTGCGCCTCAATCTTTTATTTATTTATTTTTTTTTTTTTGTGCATTGTTGGTTATGCTATTTCTTCTGCAAAATTTAATTTGGAGTTTTCTTTTGATGGTGAGCAGCAATAAATGGCGGGCCAAATAGTCAAAGAATGGGCTGGAATTCAGCAGTTTCCAGCAGCCACTCAGGAGAAATTGGTTGACTTGTTGGCAAAATTAAAGAATCAGGTTCAAAATTTTGCTTTGATCTTAGCTTATGACATTGCATTACATACCTTTGGGTTACCAGAAAAGAGGCAAAAGTTTTAGAATTTGAAATATGTATTTCTGTGTTAGAAATGAAAAGAAAATCTAAAGCTCGATAATCAATTGCCATTTTATTTGTTTTATTTATTTAAGCCTATTTTTCTATGGTTAATTTTTCCATGGCTAAATTCTAGGTGGCTTTATTAACAGATACTTTATGTAAATTGAGTTTTGGGCAGTAATACTGTTTGTTATTTTTTGTAGACCGTCGACACATTAACAATCCTTGTGATGGGGAAAGGTGGTGTTGGTAAGTCTTCCACCGTTAATTCTATTATAGGGGAACGAGTGGTCACTGTCAGTGCTTTTCAGGTATATACCCTCTGGCTGTGATTTTCGCAAGACTGTGTGTTTTATATAATGATGGTTTATTTGTGATGTGATTTTCAAGGAAATTGTGTTGCATTTTATTTCAGTCAGAAACCCCAAGGCCAGTGATGGTTTCACGGTCGCGAGCAGGTTTTACATTGAACATTATTGACACCCCAGGGCTCGTTGAAGGAGGATATGTCAGTGACCAGGTCCTGGATACCATAAAAAGGTTTGAAGCAGTCACACATTATTGGTTTTATTATGTCCAATTAAAACTTGATAGTTCCCAAACCCTTTTTGTCATTTTGACCCCTTTTGAGCAAAAGATATCTTGTTTGTTGCTATAACCTTTTTCTTTTGGGTAGCTTTCTGGGCAGGTTCCTTATGACGAAGACAATAGATGTTTTGCTTTATGTGGACCGTTTGGATGCATATAGAGTGGATGATTTAGACAAACAGGTTGTGAAAGCCATTACTGATAGTTTTGGCAAAGAACTATGGCATAAAGCAATGGTTGTCCTTACTCATGCTCAGCTCTCACCTCCAGATGCATTGAGTTATGAGGAGTTCTTTTCCAAGAGATCGGAGTCTCTTTTGAAATGTGTTCGACAAGGAGCTCAGATTAGCAAAAAGGAGGTTCAGGTATACTCTCATTTTATATCATTTACATTTGTCCTCTTCTTAAGGCAAATTCATTTTCTATGATACCCTAAGGGCCTTTTACTTTGTTGGGTGGGATGTGAAATGATTGATAAAAAGTTTGATAAGTTGTAGTATATGGCTATATTATCAATAAATATTGTGCGTACTTGAATTGAATGCAACGATGATATTTTAATACAAAATCTAATCAAATGTGTACGTTGTGGGATAATTATTGTACTAATGGTCATATAACCAAAATGCCCTTAGTGAATTTTCATCTTCCAAATGTGTTTAGCAGCCTCTTGCCTTATTTCTTTTTTTTCTAATTTCAGAATACTATACTAAAAATTTCTACTTGTTTGTTTTTTAATAATTAAAAATTGCCATATGATCCATAAAATTACACATCAGAGTTTCAAATTCATATTTATTAAAGAAAATTAAAAATTAAAAGAAGAAAAAGTGTTAAAAATAAAGCAAATAATTGTTCACTGGAACAGAGGAATTCTTTTATTTAGCCAACCACGTCCATGTTGATTTTCACCTCTTTCTACGCGCTCTGCGCTGAGGCTATTGGCCAGAAAATCGTTGGCCTTTATATGGCTCCATCTACTTCTAAGCAAGAGCCCGCGGACGCTGCCATCAAAATTGATGATGTGAAGAAGGGTGAAGAAGAGGTAAATACCTCATCGGCTGCAGCAAAGAAACTGGAAGATAGCCGGAGGACGATAGTGCGAAGGTTTGCGCCGGAGCTTGATGGGTTCCACTATTTTGAGAGTATTCTTCCTTATTGATTCGTAGGCCTTTTTTTATTTTTTGACAATTGATAATTGATATCAATGTGATATACATTCATTTCTTGGTATACAATGGAAGGGCAGGCATGGTAATTTCATGTTGAATTTCTGGGACAAAAATGAGAATTTAAACTCAAGCACAGATGGTGGGCCTTGATAAATGGATCATACCCCCGTGGGCCAAAATGTAATCAGCCGAAAATTCAAAATTGTGCCAGGCTTTGAGTAATCAACTGGGTCGCTATTAGGAGAAGTATGCAATGGACTGGGTTTAATAAATTAATAAAATCAGGCCTAATAAGCCAAAGTAAGCAGGGCCTTAATATACTAGTCCACACATTAATATAACAAATTAAGTTCATTAATACAAACTTATCTTTGACTATGTTTTCCTTTGATGGAGAAAAAATGGGTGATTGGGGAACCAGGAAGGGTGTGGGGGAAGGAAAGATGATTATTCCTTTACTTTATTCTTCTTTAGCTATTCAGGCGGTTAGAAGACTATTTAACTTAGTTGGGTTGGTTGTAGGCTGTTAATTTTCAATAGATATTGCCTTTTCATTTTAGTACTTTAGTTAGGATAGTGATTTTTGCACTTTACTTTGGATTTGGTCTGTATGGACAAAATAATTTTGTTACAGCTTCACTGCTATAATCAACTTTGGGCTGAAGACATAATAACTTGAACCAGGGTTGAATTTTGTCTAAAGCGACTGAAATAGCCTTAGTGATTACAATACAGATTTAATGCAGAGATTGGATTTAAGGACGATTTTAGCCTAAAGCAATTGAAATAGATTTATTGGGTATAACCCATATAGGCTTCCATGTACATAAATGCATCTTTGGTGATTTAGGTGATTTTGTAGGGATAATTTTGTCTTTAGGACAATCATATATTAATGGTTGTGGTTGTAACTTGTTCTTTATCTAAATTGCTGTGAAATTGGTGAATTGTCTCCATGTGCTTTCCTAGAATTGGTGAATTGTCTCAGAAACTCGACAAAAACTACATTTTTTGTTCAAAAGAGATCCACATCTTAGTTCTTGATATTATCAGAAAACAGTGCGTTGTTGTTGTCCTAGTCCAGGTATGCCTTTTCATATCCTTATCTCTATTCATGTGAGTAGTATTTTAAAAAGCGTAAGGCATTGAACGCCCTATTCAATATGTCCTGGAGCCGAGTGTAAGACCTAAGAGTGAGGCTTTTGCCCGTGAATTGTCATATTGAATATTGTTGAAATACTAAAAAATTTATAAAAGCTAGCATATTAAAAATCTGGTAGGAAAAAGATTGTGAAATAATAAGAAATAGTGTAAAAAGCATAAATAGAAATAATTTTTAGGAAGAAAAATAACAACATAAATAAGATCTTTTTTATTATTTGTTCCAAACAAAATAAAAGCTTGACAATACAAAGCTAGAATAAAAAATGCTAAGGAAAACATAACACGTGGATAATTAGCCTAAAAGAGGACAAATCCTTCTAAAATCAACATGAAGATTTATAGTTTATGAAAAATAAAAGTACAAAATTTTCGAGAAGTGATGAATTTATTTAAGTGGGTATCTTTCGAATTTTTCTGTAATTGTTTTACCTTGGTTTAGTAAATTAGAATTTGAAATGGATGTTTATCACAATTTAGTCATTTAAAACCTTCTAAAGTTGGAAAGAAAAACTTTTTATTCACTCATGCAGGGAACATGCCCAATGTACTCCTTGCATACACTAGGTCATTTTGGCGATTTGGGTGCGAAAAGGCACATCATTAACGTGCCTGAGCGTATGTCTCCAATGCCACATAGGACAAATGCCCTCCTATATTGCCCTGAGGCAATTTTTGGATTACCCACTTTGTGTGTGGCCACAAGCGCCTTAACATTGCATTTGATGTAGGAATTCTTAAAAGATACTTGCGATAGGCATCTCCTAAGGATACCTGATATGTGCATGAGCCTTGAAGTTTGGAAAATTGGGAGATTTCAATTTCAAGGCAAATTGGATCATTACAACATTAAATGGCATAATGAGAGATTTTGGGTTCAATAGAGTGATTTGGGGAAGCTGGGATGCTGCTATGGAATCCCTCGAGGGAGACAAATGGTCGTGGATGGACTAGTAGATATGTGAATATAAATGCTTTTCTTCAAAGAATTTATTTTCAGGTGGTCATAGGTTTGAGTTTCTTTAGCAAAATTCCATGTCAGTGTGATGTGGGGAAAAAAGTTTAGGTTTTGGTAGTTGATGAACTTCACCTTACTGTGGCGTGTAAAAAAGGTGGTTCAAATTGATTCTTGTGCAACCTAGGTCCCTGCTCATTTTGGTTTGCATACTATTATTCCTTGTAATTGAATAATAAGAAGATACATACTTCTCATGAACACCACGGTGGTGTAGGAATGAGAAATTAAGTTTTTAAAGAAGTAAAATACCTATGTAGGACAACTTTCTCATTTCAATACCTATGTTAATTTGTTATTTCGAACTGCACCATTAGTGTGCTCGGAGCCTTCCTTTACGCAAGATAAATTTTTTATGTCCGGAGGAAAACCAAACTTGGGTTTACCATTGACAATTTTTCACACCGAGCTTCCATAATTTGAATGCACGAGTGCAGATTTGTTCTCATTATTGCTTGCTTGTTTCCTCTCAGCCAAATAGTACATCTGATGAAATACTGAAAGCATAAAAGTTGAGTTTCTTGTTTATAATTCGTCTACAATTTGTGATTTTGGCTTTCTTCCCCCCACCTTTCTGGCTGTGTTTATTTCCACATTCTTTATGTTTTGCATCAACATACAAGGAGACCATTGTTGGGTTTCCATTGCTCTTGCTCTAATAATGGTGCTGTTGCTGTTCTTAGAAATTTGCTATTCCTGTTGCTTTGGTTGAGAACAGTGGGAGGTGTAACAAGAATGAGCATGATGAGAAGGTAGATTTCATTCTAGTGAACTTCTTGCCCTCCCTTTTTGTGAGAGTTTTCACACTTGTGTATAATTTCCTGAGATGATTTTTCTGGATTGCAGATCCTTCCAACAGGCACTCCTTGGATTCCTAATTTAGTCCATACTATCACTGACATTGCCTTAAATGGAAAAGGAAGTATTCTCGTTGACCAGAAGTTGATTGAAGGGCCAAATGCTAATGACAAGGGAAAGTTATTCATCCCTTTAATCCTAGCATTCCAAGTAAGCTTTCCAAGTTTGTACATCCTCATAGTCCTGTTATGTTTTATGTAGAAGAATTTTAAGAGCACAATCTGATGTCTTTTCTCCCCCTCTCATGACAGTACTTCTTTGTCATCAAACCAATTCAGAAGTGGATCAAGGAGGATGTTGCTAGAGAGACTAAGCCTTCATGGGCGTGAGTAATCATCAATCGAGTTGAGGATCTCTTTTCTTGCTTCATTTGTTCTGTTTTCTCTAATTATTCTCCGCCTGCCTGCTCGTTCGCCTTTTTGTCAATCATGGTGCATCCCGGTATCTGTTATTTATAGTAAATCAGTAACACCAGTGACGCCCGGCTGTAGAATTGAATTGGATTTATATCCAGAGCTGTCTTTTTGCATATGTATTCCAAAGCAACTCTTTTCTTGTTTTTAGTTTTCGGTTGCTGGAGATGACCATGATTCTTGGCATTTACTGTTAGTTCTGTTAACCTGGTATTTCCATTAGACAGCCATAACTACATGCATACCAATGCCCTTTTGCTAAATCATGAACTTTTTTGGGTTCTATTTGAAAGGCTGGATGAAACTTTAATAGGCCCCAAGATGGGGGACTATGAATTACAGGTCTTAAAAAGCTCTGTCCAACCAACTATAGGGCGTACAGATGGAAAAAGTTCTTCCCAGTTCCCATGCAATCTTTACAAAATAAATAAGAAACTTCAAATTCACCGATTAAAAGGTATAGTTAATTTTTGATTTGTATGCCTTACATAATCCATTGAATTAAACAAAGAACCCTTAATTTACATGAATGGAAATTTATAATTTGATATCCACCAAATATTCTAAGGGCAAAATAGAAAAGATACTAAAAACTTTATTTTTTGCAACTCTCATCAAAAACTTTTAAGCAGTTCAAAATGTGCATTTATAATGAAGGGAGTTTTTGGTGTTATACAGAAATATTATAAATTAAAAATAAATTCACTTCATTGCAATTTATATGCTATCTTTTCAATTAAAGAAAAGAAAAGATCATTGGCCAATCAACTCATAAACCTAGTTACCGCCCCCTCTAACTCCGTCCGAGCAGGTATTCCCACGCAATTGTGCAATTGTGTGTGTGTGTGTGTGTGTATATTTATATTTATATATGTAAATGGTTTTATGGTCTATTAATAAAGACAAGCTTGTAAATCTGAGTAAAAAAAAAGAAAAAAGAAAAAAAAATAATAATAAACGAGGGTCGCATGAATAATTTATTATTTTAGTTGTGCAAGTTCAATTAAGGTGGTCTGGTTGTCTTATGGGAACAAAAGAGGAAGCAAGGATAGCATGCGCCCCCTATTCAGCCAAACAAAGACTTTGTTTGTATATCTTCTTTCTACAGATTTCGTATGACAAATCTACGAGCTGTTATTCATTTATTGAGGGCTATTAGCTCCAAATATGATAAATATAAGAGATTCATTTGAATTATGAACATAAAAAAAGACAATATTCAATAAATCAAGATTATAGGCTTTATACATTAACAAAAAATTTGAGCCATAATATTTAAGTTAAAAATTCACAAAATCCTTTAATATAAATTATAAATATTATCAATTTTTATAATTAAAAGGTACGTAATTTTATTTAGTCATTTACAGTTTTCAGTTTTTTACTTTCATATTATTTATATTGCTCCGGTTCTGATTTGAAAGTTAGACGGTTTTCATCGGAACAACCACGATGCCCTAACGAATTCTGTGTGTCGTAAATAAACACTCACCGAACAATTGAAAGCTACACGAAACTACCGATTAAGAATTTAGATCCATACCACATCATATATATATATATATATAATTTAGGTATGACATAGGCAGTATATATATGTATACATCTGTATTTATAATGTTTGTTTTACATTTTTAAATTTGTCTTATGAATTTTGTCTTATTTTATTTAGGACCTCATACAAATAGAAAAATAATGTCTCCCTATATTCATAAACATAAATTATTATTTCAATTGGATTTTTCTTGTGCAATGCACGAGAAAAATATGTTATAAATAGACGTACGAAGCCATTAGAATCAATGTAAATGTTGCTTGGTTCAAATTTATTATTCAAATTTGTATCGCGTATTTGTCCAAAATTCGTCATATGGATGTTTCTCAATGAATTTTTTACTGTAAAATAAAATATGTTTTAAATTTATTTTAACACCAAAGAAATTTCCAGTGGCTTCCTGTCAATTTGACAAACAAAAATTACTTCCTCTATTCCAATATTATATATTCAATTTAACTCGACTGAAATTTTATATAAATTTAAATTTTTTGAGTATATTCACAAAATTATCTTAACAAATAGTAGTTTTACATCATCACTTTAAGAGATAGTGTATTCATGAAAAAGAATTTTTATTTCAAAAAATTGAGTCTTTTTTTTTAAGCTATCAAATCATTATATCTGAATATCAATTAACAATAAGCTAACAATCATCGGGTAATAATTTTCAATAATAAACCATTGATATAATTTCTATAAAAATATATAAATACCCACTCATAGAACTCAAATCCAAAAACCTTAAAATTTTAGAACCTTAACTTTACCACTATATTTGATTTTGTCACAATAAATTTTATTGATAAGTTCCAAATAGAAACAAAAGTCTTAAATTTGGGATAAAAGGAGTAAAATAAACCAACAAAAATACTCTTGTTCACTTTCTAGTATATTAATTAAAACTCATTGTATACTCATATAATACACGAATATCTGAATAATTGAAAAATATTGTCCTTTTCCATATACATCCTAAACCGCCGAATAATACGTCATATTTTTTAGGTAAAATGTTTAGTATATGTATTATACTTATTTATATAACACTTGACGAATACTACTCTATTTTAATAAATATTTACAATATTATGTAATCTAAAAATTATTAAAAAATTATTTATAAGTCTTAATGAAGTATCATATAAATAAAAAATTAAATTTTATTAATTTATAAATATATTAATTATTATTAAATAATTATCTTTAAGTTATTATCACAATTATAAATTAAATAATATAAAAATACTTATAAAATAATTTTTTATAATTTAAAAATAAGTTCAAACACAATTCATACAAAAATAATATCAAAATAAATAATAGTTTTATATTCATATATTATTCATACGTTACAAATTCGTATATTAACCAATATTTTTATCTTTTTACCATTTTTTTTTAAAATCATATTATTAATACAAGTCATGTCTTGCTTCCAGATTCCATTATACATGCACACGAAAAAAACAGAGCACCAAATTCCCTGAGAGAGAGAGAGGGATGGGAAACCCATCTACCATTTTCATGCTTTTCTCCATGGTTTTAGCTCTGGTAGGGTCCTACCCAGCAGGGGCCTCCACCCTCTCTGAAATGACCCACTCCCTAGACCAATGGTTCAAAAACCTCAGCCAAGAAAAGGCAACCCTCACCAAGCTCCAGATCTACATCCTCGCCAACTTCGCCTCTGAGAACCAAACTGTTTATCAAGTGGCCACAGCCGAGATCACTTCCAAATCACCCACGAATTTCGGGCGGATCCTGGTTATCGACAACTGGTTAACTGCCGGGCCGGATCCCGAGTTACAGTTCCTGGGCCGATACCAGGGGATGATTGCTTATTCCGACTTTAATGAAACATCAACCAACATGGATATGAACATTATCTTCTCGGGAGGGGAGTACGATGGGAGCACCATCAGCATTCTGGGAAGACAACCCTCATTTGAGGAGGTTCGGGTCTTGCCCGTAGTTGGTGGTACCGGGGTGTTTCGTTTGGCAAAAGGAATTGTGCTGGCGAGCACTTTATCGAATGATCCCGTCGCGAAAACTGGTGTTTATGTATACGTTATGTACGTCGTCACTCCCGCGGTCGGATCCGTACGGACAGCGTAGTTGATTTCGACGAATTTCATGGATCTTTTTTTAATAAGGATGTTTGTACGTGGTTAGGTTCTAAAAAAATCATCCTTGTATGAATTTGATGCTTTGATTTGTTTAATAATCTGTCAAAATAGTGAGTCGCATTTTTCTATTTTTACCGACTAAATCATCAATTGTAATTTTTTTTGTATTATATTAATTATTCATTATTTGAAAATTTTTATATATAAATTTTACACATAATTATAATTAATGTAAGATAATAAAGAATGTAATAAAATTTAGATGTAACTGCTAAAATGTGCTGCTTGACTATGAAATTAAGGATGCTGAGATGACTTGATTTCCAGCCACTTTGTTACGATGGCTACGTTTGAATTTGCTTTTGGTGTTTTGCAGAAGGTGTTTCTAAGGGGGAGGGGGGGGGGAAGATTTTAAAATAAAAGTAATATTTTATTTTATTTTGAAGAAGATATTTTTATATGATTAATGATGTCACATCTATCTTCTTAATGTTATATGATATATTTTTTAATATAAAAAAATAATATATATTTATAGTAATATAATGATTGAATATTGTAATGATTTTGAAAGAAGAATAAAATTGTTTTGAATAAAGGGGAAAAACAAACAAAATCTTTTTTCGGGGGGGGGGGGGGGGGGGAGAATAAAGCCAAACATAGCCTATGCTAACGAGTATACATTGATTGAATATATACTTTATAACATCATTATATATATATTCAATGACTCACAAATTAATTTAATCTTAAAAGAATCAATTTTACAAAAATTATTATCGTCAGTTTGAATTCTTTATTTTAATTTAATATTTCCTACTATCTCATAAGAAAAGATCAATTACTTATTGTGTCCAAATGAAAAGTGAATAATCAGATGAATGACAACTAATAAAGCAAGATTAATGTTTTGAAATATTTGGGAAAAAATTACTATATTTTTAAATATATAGGGAGTTATAGGCTCTTTGGAAACATAAGGTAATTCGCCCCTTTTTAAATAAAATGCCATTAACCCGTCAAATAAATGTTACTGTCCTAAAAATTAAAGTTTAGTAGTACATTAGAATAGACCATTTTGTAGGATTTTGCATGCACCACGGGCAATATATTCAGTCCTCAGAAATATTTGTCCTTCAAAATTAAGTGGATTGCTCTTTAACACAAACCAAGATAGCCATGGTCCGTTGATGGTTAAATATAGAGGGTATTAGTTTTTAAATTTATTTAATTTTTTATTAAATTTCTAAAGTTATGTTTGAATTTGGTATGATAAGTCGAGTTTGAACAAGTAATATAAATCGAACTTAAATAATTTAATTTTTTTATATATATTTTTTATTATTTTATTAATCAATTTGAGTTCGAGTCGAGTTTTAAATTTTATTGAATAAAAAAATATGTTCAATTTTAAATTTATTAAATTAACAAAGCGCGATATTAAATGAGCTTTTAACTATTAATATGAATTCGAGTTTTGAATAATTTAATTTATTTTTTAACTTTTATTATTTCTTCTCACTATGAGACATTAATTGCAAATTGTGTCTTCATTTCCTTTTGTGTATGCTATCCCACTACAAGAAAATAAAAATATTATATCAAGTAACAATGTTGAATATGTGATAATTATACTAAGATGTATTAATTTTTATTTTTTCATAATAATATTTATAAACATACAATAATATAATTATACTTAAGTTAAGTTGTTACTATTGACAACTTTTCTTATAACTGTTAAGATTGTAAAAATACTTATATCGTAGCAAAATTATTCATAGAACAAGAACTTTCAACGTCTTGTCATTAACATTTATTTTCATGTAGCGTCATTATATTTATACACAAAGAAAATGATTTTTTTTTTTTTTGCAATTTAAACACTCCAACGTGCTTTCTTCATGTTCAACTCCAGTGACATTGTTGAAAATTGAATTTGATATATTAATAAAAATTATGAAAATATTGATGAAAGTGAGTATAATAAGATAATTCAATTAAACATCATTTTGCTGATCTTTTCCATTTGATTCATCGCATACATAATATTTAGGGATGATAATGGATGAATTTAATCAAATTCGAAACCTACCCATCAAAATCTTTTAGGATCCAAATCCATACCCATACCTAGATTGTGAGATCTATTAAACCTATTTTATTATTTTAAAAATATTTTAAAAATTTATTTTTTAAAGAAATATCACATAAATATGTATAATATTTAAAAAAATATAAAAATATATAAACGGGAGGGATGTGGAAACAAAAACTTAAGATTCACCCTAATTCATTTATAATAGTAAAAATTCGGCCTAAACGGAATGAATCCAGTAATTTAAACCCATTCCATTATCATCCTTAACCCTATTGCTTAATTATCCGTGTAAAAAGCTATGAATATTGGAAGTGAAAAGTAAAATATTAGGGTTATACATGCGGTTTATGGATTGTTGAACAACATAATTTCTTTTCTTATGGCCCTTTTTATTTTCCTAATTAGTAATCATCAAAGAAACCTTAAAGGCCAATAAAATCTGGCAAAACAACAAACAATAGAAAAATGTCCAGTCGCTTTCTGTCAATTTGGAAAATAAAAAATAACTCGTTCATTCCAATACTATATATTCGTTTAATTGAATTGAAATTTTAAATAAAAGTTAATAATATTTTTTAAAGTATGTTCACAAAATTGTCTCAAAAATAATATTGTTGCATCACCACCTTAAAGAGACAATGTATTTATGCGGAAAAAAAAATTAATTTTAGAAAATAAGGTTCTTTTTTTAGTGAAGCAATCGAATAAATTATTATAACTGAATATTAATTAACAACAACTTAACATTCATCATTAAATAATTTACAATAATCAATTATTAATAAATAATAATAATAAAAATAAATAAATACCCATACTTCTGGTGAATTCTAACAGCAAATCGGTAGTCAGTTCGGTTCGTTTAGGAGCAAAAAATTAAAATTTTAAACAAATCGGTTAATTTTTTGTTTTTTTAGGAATCTAGAATTTGATTTTTGGTTATATATATATAATTATTAGATTTTGAGCTTTATTACATATATTTTTTAGTTAGTTATTTATTTATTTTATCTTATAGATAACAATTAATTTATTATATTATTATTTATATAATATAATAAATATATATAATCAATTTTTAGCACAATGGTCAGATCGACAGTTCAATTGACTGTCTGTCCAATCAATTAAACTGCTAATTAAGAGTAAAATTAATTTTGATCTAATATATTTGTCGTATATAGATAATATTAGAATAAGAGATGAAATATTATATAAAATAGATGATCCAGCTTGAGATCCAAAGACATTATACTACCTTGAGAACCAATAATTTTTTTAGGTATATTAGCCAAGATCTTTAGATTCTCCTAAGTTTAAATTTAATTAGTTTAAATTTGATGTTCTAAATTTTATTATATTCTATCAAAAATACATTAATTTTAGTAGGAACAGAGCTATTCTTTCATTTATTATAACAAATAATCCAACAATATTCTTGTTCACCTCACAGAAAAATTCTTAAATTTGAGATAAAGGGAGAAAAATAAATCAACAAAAAATATTCTTGTTCACTTCCTACAACTCTTCACCTATAAATACCAGTCATTTCTTGAACCTCCACATTCCATTATACATATACACACAAAAAACACAGCATCGAATTCCCTGAGAGAGAGAATGAGAGGGATGGGAAACCCATCTACCATTTTCTTGCTTTTCACCATGGTTTTAGCTCTGGTAGGGTCCTACCCAGCAGGGGCCTCCACCCTTACTGAAATGACCCAATCACTAGACCAATGGTTCAAAAACCTCAACCAAGAAAAGGCAACCCTCACCAAGTTCCAGGTCTACATCCATGCCAACTTCGCCATTTCTGAGGACCAAACTGTTTATGAAGTGGCCACAGCCGAGATCACCTCCAAATCACCCACGAATTTCGGGCGGATCCTGGTCATCGACAATCCGTTAACCACCGGGTCGGATCCCGAGTCACAGTTCATGGGCCGATACCAGGGGATGAATGCTTATTCCGACTTTAATGAAGCATCGGCCAATATGAATATGAATATTATCTTCTCGGGAGGAGAGTACGATGGGAGCACCCTCAGCATTATGGGAAGACAACCCGTATATGAGGAGGTTCGGGTTTTGTCCATAATTGGTGGTACCGGGGTGTTCCGTTTCGCAAAAGGAACAGTGCTGGCGAGCACTTTATCAAGTGATCCCGTCACGAAAATTGGTACTTATGTGTATGTTATATATGTCGTCACTCCGGCGGTCGGAAGGGTTCAGACAGCGTAGTTGATTTCGTTTTGTGGATCTTTTTTTTTTTTTTTTTTGAATAAGGATGTTTGTAAACGTTGTCGTTGTATGAATTTGATGCTTTGAGTTTTGTTTCATGAACTATTACAATAGTGAATGGTATTGTTTGCCTTCTTTTAGCGATTCCAATGCCCACAAAATTTTATATTGCAAATTTTATTATTTTATGTTGATTATTCATCAAGTGTAAAATTCTACGTGCAAAGTTTATACTTGATGAACAATTCAGTTTAATGCATGCAAAATACAATATGATCTACAATAAAAAAAATTACCCGAATTGTTTGACTTTGAAATTTAGAAAGCTGAGACGGGCTTGATTTGCTCCAAGTTAGTTATTATAGTTTGTTGGATTGTATACGACAATATCATTATTTCACTTATATTATGGCATTACTTTGTACATATCAAATGATTCATAAATTTATTTGGGAGTGAGTGGCATGAAATTTTCTATTTTTACTAATAAAAATAAAACAAAGTTTGTGCACGACCAAGAAACCACTTCACCTTAATGTTGAGTTGGGCAAAACTTATGAAGTTGATTTACACGGATAGATTCCTTGATATTAATTTGATATTGAAAGAATTCAATTTAACAAAAACTATTGTTGTTAACTTTTGAATCAAAATAAGAGTGAGTTCGAATCTTCTATTTTAACTTTATATTTTATCATATTTCTGAAGAAAAATCAATTATCAACTGTGCCCAAAAGAAAAGTGAATCATCATTACACGAGATGAATGACAACTAATAAGGCAAGATTAATGTTTTGAAATATTTAGGGAAACTTTGCTATACTTATTAAAAAATATAGAGAGTTAAAGGCCTTTTTAAGGTAATGTCCTGATGTTTAAGGTTTAGTAATACATTAAAATAGATTATTTTGTAGTATTTTGCATGCACCACGAGCAGTGCATTCCGTCGTCAGCAATATTTGTCGTCCAATTCAGTGGACTGTTCGTTAACATAACGCAAGATAGTCATGCCAAGTTGATGATTATTTCCTCTCACTACGAGAGACATTACTTGCAAATTGTCTCTCCGTTTTCTTTTGTTATGCTATCCCACTAGAAGAAAAACAAAAATATTAATATCAAGTAATCATGTTAAATATGTGAATAAATTTAATAAAATACCGTCCCAACATATAAAATGATCTGTCCAATCTAATTTTGAAAATATTTATATATATATATTGTACCGTCGAATATAAAACTTGAGATGTTGTATAATTTAAGAATTTGATTTGTACTATTACTAACATTATAATTTTTGATACAGTAACAAACTCTGGATCCCATAATATTTGAAGCAAACAAATGTTGCCTATGCTACCATCGTTGTCCAGAACAAAATATCCTAATTAATATGCACGGAAGTAGCGAACAAGACAAAATCATGAGCAGTTCAAATTTTGAGAAAGAGGACCAGGCACATCGTGAATCCACAAAAGAACAAATCTTGAATCAGTAACTTGAGCCAATACTATTCGATTTTTTTTATTTTTTTTAATCTCTTTCTTGTTTTAGGATAGTACAAAGTAAATAATTAATGCTATGAGTTACTCCAATGTAGCCGTGGTGCGCGAGGGCCAGTATTCAAACCAAATAAAAGTGTAGTCGTGGTGCGCGAGGGCCAGTATTCAAACCAAATAAAAGTGTAGTCGTGATGCGCGAGGAAGATAAGAATCCCTTCTCTTATATTTGTGAAAACTCGATTGTTCCATTTTTCCATTTTTTTTTTTTTTTTTTAATCCTGTTAAATGCAGGTCATTAATGTGGAAAATTAAGATATTTATAAGAAAAATTGTATGCCTACCTCAATGTGTACTATTCTTCTGAGTGTTATATATATGTTGGATATTATTGCTATAATTCTCCACTCTTCCTAGGATGTTTCTTTTTGTACAAAAAAAAAATCAAGAAATTGAGCTCAAAATTACCAAACGTTTATTTTTAAAGATTTAGGGTTTAGGGTTACATTAAATTACATTTGCGTGTTAGAAGTTGAATATGTTACAATATATGTATATATGTTGATTGAAATCATTTATTTTTGAATTAACTTTTACGATGAATTCTATCCAAATTTATTTTTCTTTATCAACGAGGAGTCCGTGCCATTGAAATTGGTGGATGTTTTTGACATCTCAAACTTTACAATACACCAATATATTCAAATCTATCCTTTGTACAATTGTACTTGTGACTTGTCCCAGAATGTGTGGAAGTATTGAAGAATACAAAACGTCCTCGCGAACCACGAGTTCTAAATTGGACAAAAAGAGTTCATTCATACGCTATAATCTGTTTGCACGCGATGCATGCAAAACTATAAAAGATATACTGTTGAAATAAACATTCCATTTCATATGTCCACGTATAGACTTGTACATATCTAGAGCTCAATGAATTTTATACCAAAATTATAATACTTTGTGAACAAGTCCGGCATGGATGCAATACATGTTACATATGATATATTATCTATCGAATATTTGAATGATTAATAAATATTTTAAAATAAAACACTTATTAATCATCTATATATCTAATATACTGTCCATCAAATATAAGATCAGCAAATACATATTTTACAATTACCAAAAATATCTTCTAAAAGTTGACTAGGATCTAAGAGTTGTTAATTGATATTTTGTTTTGGGTTAAACTATCTGAAGCACTAGTTAAAGGTAGCAGCCACAAGAAAGAAACACACTAGTTCGGATCTTTTATTTTAATATGTTATTTTAATATGGCGTTTCAAGTCATATTCCATGTAATACATGAATTCTACGTGTATAAAATTTTATTATATTTACAATTAGTAATATTTATATACACGTGATATGAATGCATAATATAAAAAGGGTGTTTGGTTAAATTTATTTAAAAGATCTTATATATTCCTACATCTTATAAAATATTTTTGAAACTTATAATATGTTAGATCTTATTTTTAAAAATAAGTTATTGGGATAAAATAAAATTATAAAATTTTTAAAATATTAGTAATGACAATTTTGTAATTAAAACTGTTAAAATTAAAAGAGTTTGTTAAAATAAAATTTTATTTTAAAAATAATTTGAGTTGAATGTAATTTTTTTAGGAGCTTATAGGCTCTCAATCATCTTTTTTTATCTTATAAGTTTTTTTAAAAAAATATTATCAAACAATTTTTGACAGGTTATAAGCACAATCAAACAGCCTCAAAATATAAAATGAAACACAAAATTGAAGTACAAATCTAAAATGGAAAAACAAGTAATGTTTCTTGGCAAACCCTGTTTCTTTTTTCCATTTTTTTTTCTTTTTCTTATATCACTCTTCTTTATTTGATAAGATACAATATGTTATGATAAATACTAATTAATTAAATCTAGCCAACTACATTTATTACACTTGTTTCTTATCTAAATTGGACGCAACAAAAGAAACAGTTCCTTTGCACTGGTTATTAAAAAAAAAAGGATATATATATATATATATATATATAATTATTGCCACTTAGGTTATTCCCTTTATTTTTACCAAGTATACTATTTCTGTTTTTACACCATTAATTTTTCACCTATAAATAGTCCATCCTTAAACCCCCAAAATCCATCCTACACAACAACTTGCAATAGAATCACTGACAAAGAGTGAAAGCAGCCATGGCAAACACAGTAACAATGTTCATTCTTTGCTCAATGATGATGGCCATGCTCGGGGCCTATACTGACGGCCGCCACATCACCACCACGCCGGGGACCTCCGCCGCCACCCAAAACAAGCCACCAGTAGAAGCATGGTTCAAAAACCTCAACCTAGCAGAGGAAGAAAAGTTCACCACACTCCATTTCTATATCCACGACTTTGTCAGCGGTGAAAACCAGACTGTCTACAACGTGGCTGAATCCGCAATCACTTCGGACTCGGGCTCCTACTTCGGCCGGGTTCAAGTGGTGGATCACCTGATAACTGCCGGGCCTGAAATCGACTCGGAGAAAGTGGGTCGGGTCCAGGGGATCCATGTCATGGCTGACTTGCATGAAGCAGCATTAGGCGTGAATTGGAATTTTCTTTTTAATGATGGAAGCACGATTACCGTTTTGGGAAGACTCGTCGCGTTTGCCAAGGAGGGCGAGTTGTCCATCGTTGGTGGTACTGGCCAGTATCTGATGGCTCGTGGGATCGCGTTGAAGAGAACTTTGACAATGGACCCTGACACGCTTAACAGTATCATGGAGTACACGATGTACGTTTATTCGTCGAACCCGACCGGATTGCTTAGAATGTAATTGTACTTGTTTTGTAATGTTTTCTGAATAACGATCTTGTCCTGAGTCTCGGGTCGAGATCTAGACCAAAAATTAGTATATTTCATGTATGAGTTTGATGCTTTTGGTTTGTATTTTTTTTTTTTAATGAACTCTTGAAATAATAGAGTTTCTTGTTTTTTACTTTGAGAAGTCATGTTCGGTTATACTTATGATATGATATTACTATCAAGAAGTTATGTTGTCTTAATGTCAGATTGAGTTTAGCAAAGCTTTAAATATGACAGATTTTTTTTGCAGTTTGATCATGGAAGAAGTGGTTTAACTTTGAATTCTTGAATCAAAAGAAAGAATCACATTGATTAGATTAATGTTCCTAATGTCTCTAAAAGAGGACAATTAATGTGCCCTTAGCTAAAAGCCAATTATCATGGCAATGTGAAGGCTATCTTTTGCACAAGCCATGAATAGATTTTGACCCTGGGGCATGCTCGTAATATCTATACTACATTTGATATATTATATATTGATTGTTTGGATATCTATGCTACATTTGATATATTATATATTGATTGTTTGGATGATGAAATAAGTATTCATAAACTTGATATATTGTTCATTAAATGTAATATCTCAAAAATCAACATGGTCAAGTAGATGCATGGAAGGGAATAAGTTTTGTCGAAAAACTATTTTACGGAACACAAATGTAAGTAACGAGTATTAAAAAATATAAAAAAAAATTAACTGGTTTGTTGAGAAACTATTTTAATAATATGAAACAACATATTAAATCCTAATGACTCAAAAGTTTATAATATCAAATTTGTAATATAGATACATATATATATATATATAATTATTCAAAAAAGTTAATACCTGTAGAATTTGTGCCTTAGCAAATTCAAATGTTATTAAGAAGCATGGAGCTTTTTTAGTTTATCCATGCAAAATTACCACCAGAAAATGACAACGGTTGGACACAATCCAACGGCCACTTTCCATTCTACAAAAACACAGAAGGCGTTATTTTTGGCGCGAAACAGCAGTAGAGATTAAACACACCCTGATCTCATGTGCCAGTTGAACAGAATATATATCGTCATCTTCATTCAAATTCACATAAACAGTTGGACAATCAAAATTTACTGTGGTTTTTTCTTCGTTTCTGGGATTTTACAGTGGATTAACAATGGATGATGAATGCGACTGGAGACTACAATCCGATTGGTACTCTCCAACTCGCCTCCACAACAGTCCTGTGGAATATGATTTTCCGGTACTTCAAGAAGAAACTTTTCTTGGGTTTTTTGTGAAAGAATTCTTGCATTTTTCTTCAGATTTTTGTTGGATAATTATTGGGCAGTTCGTTAATTCTGAAAATTTGTTGTGTTCTTTTTCTTTTTCTTTCACTAAGGGGGATAGGTTTATCCCGAATAGGAGCCTGATGGATCTTGATCAAGCCCACTGTGTATTGACAAACAGGAATGATAAAGGACCCTGCAAGACTAAGTTCAAAGTTGGTTCCTTTTTATTTTCTTTTTGATTCTTCAATCATGTTCAGAATTGAGGGTTAAAGTTTTATTGTATTAATTTTGTGGGTAATTGATATTCTTGGAGAATTTGTTGCTGTGAATTGAAAGTGGTGTATAATGGCCGCTGAAGTCCAACATTATGCTTAATTTAAGCTGTCCCCCCCCCCCCCCCCCCCCAACCCCTTATGTTGGCATGAGGAATGTGTTTCGGTTGTTCCATTTATTAATGGAAATGGGAGGTTTTGACTAAAATTTTGTCAAATTATAAACACCCCAAATAGGAAAATGTGGGATGAAGTTCTTTTTCTTTTTGGAGTTGTTGTCAGTGTAGTGGAAAATGTTTAAGATATGTGAAGACAATCTTGTTGGATGCTGAGTGTTTATTGGGCTGGTGTTCTTCTTCTATTACATTACAGATTGAATATAGGCGGAGTTTGGAAAATCTGACCCTGGATGCGGAAGGAAGGCCATTTCAAATGCTGGTTTTCAGGGGTAGCCCAAAATCAAGTAGAAAACTAAGCCGTCTAATTGATGAGATGCGACGTAGCGATGAGGAGATCCCTAGTTATAAGCCATTACGACGATTTCCTAAGGTGATATAACTTGCAAAATCTTGTTTGGCTTGTCCTTGTTTTGATAATCACTTGTCGATTTACCTTATTGGAGACTTTATGCAGAGTGAATCTTGTATTCTGGATGCACCTAATTTAAAGAATGATTACTATCTCAACATTATGGAATGGGGGAAAACAAACATTCTAGCGGTTGCTTTGGGCACAAAATTATACTTGTGGAATGCAGATAATCGTAGAATTGAGTTGTTGTCAGAAGTGAAGGAGAATGACTATCCTGCTAGTGTATCCTGGTCTGAAGATGCGAAAATGGTAGCCGCTGGATACAATTGCTCTAGAATACAGCTCTATGATGCTGAGTCTCTCAAGCCTGTAAGACCTATCAATCTGATGGTTTTGACACAAACTTCTATGTATCAAGTCATTGATTTCAGTTCACTGCGTGTCTTTTACACAGGTGAGATGCCTTAACGGTCACCAGAGAAGGGTGGGATCAATTGCGTGGAATGGTCACCTATTAACATCTGGAAGCTGTGATAGAGCCATCATCAATCATGATGGTAATCAAGTTTGATCATCTTTGGCTACCATAATCTTGAGTGAACTTGTGAATCTAATAGACATACTCTTGTGTTGTTTCACAGTGAGAGCAAGGAATAGCATGACGTGCTATATTAAAGTGCACAAGGGAGAAGTTTGTGGTTTGAAATGGTCGAGCACAGGCAACATACTAGCAAGTGGTGGAAACGACAATCTAGTGTACATATGGGATGCGTGCAAAATGAGCGCAATGCATCATGTGTACCGACTTAATGATCATCGTGCTGCAGTAAAGGCCCTTGCATGGTGCCCTTACAACTACAATGTTCTAGCCTCTGGAGGCGGCTCAGCTGATGGCTCTCTCAAGATATGGAACACACAAAAAGGAACCTGCATTAATAGCACTGACACTAAAGCACAGGCATGCTAGAAGTTTTATATATTGCAAGAGTGCTTTTAGCTAATTAAGATAGTTCTTGTACCAAGTCAGATGGATATACTGCATTGGACAAGCTTAGAAATTGGTCTTGATCGTTGTTTTGTAGTGATGATTGGCATAGTAATTTTTTTGCTTATATTTGAACTTTACAGGATGTCTAATTTGATCTTTGTCATAGCTTGAATTATTTGTTGTTCTGTGGACAGATATGTGGACTGCAATGGAACAGGCATCAGAAAGAGATATTAAGTGGCCACGGCTATGGCTTTGAATCTCGAAACCAATTATGTTTGTGGAGGTACCCTTCCATGTCTAGAATAGGAGAATCAGTCAATCACAGATCCAGATTTCTCCATCTATCCCAGGTCTGATTTAATGTTTTATGCAACTTAAGTTATGCAATAAGAAATATAGCTGAATGCAGTATCAGGATGCTTTAAATCCATCTATTGTTCATTCATTGTTGACAGAGCCCCGATGGTTTAAATGTGGTCTCAGCTGGAGAAGACGAGACTCTTCGTTTCTGGGAGGTATTTGGTCCTGCATCCGATGGCAATTCAAGGATTTCATATTTGGAAAGTCTTTTGTCTCTCAAGACGTCACCTATAAGGTGACAACAACTGAAAAGATAGACGTTTATCTTTGTGTTTTTCCTATCAAACAAATTATTTTTTGAAGTTTCTGGCGAACAGTTTGTAGATCTTTTGCAATTTTCCCCTCTCAAGTTGATGTATGAACTAGGTATCTGTTGCACTGTGAATTCTGTAAATTGCATCTAAAATTTTGGTTTGATACTGCAGAATTTCGTTTTAGCAGTGTAGCTCGAGTACATGCCAGAATTTTCTTCTCTCTGATACATATGCCGAGCATCAAAGCACCAAGAAAAGGATGGAAGCTAACCGAAACCCACTATTGAAGCAAATTGAATAATGTAAAGGTAAAGTGATAGCAATTAAGAGAGTATGGGGAAAAGTATGATTGGCTCAAAGTTTAGGGGCAAAGTGGAATTTATCCTAATGTATTACTAGTTAGTTTTCCATCTGGTATCATGAGATAAAACAGACATTAGAAAAACCAAAAGCTTCTATGTTGATTTCGTACAAGCTTCAAGGTTATGATCATCCAATAACTAAATACAAACTGATTTCGTAACTAATCACAAATTGAAGAAAAGCATCAAAGCCGAGTTGGTCATAATATTTATTCAAGAAATCCTTTCATAGCAGGACTCTTAAGATATTTGTTTGATAACAAGCTGAAAACCAGCTTCTGCAAATGGGTACAAAAAGATTCAACTCAAGGCAGACACGAATGATGGTCAAGAGAAACACTAGGTACGTTGAAGACTTAGTCTCTGCGGTAGCCTCTAGCCTGTAAGAGCAGCATTGAGAGCACTGTGTACATCTACACCAATTTGTGCTTCAGCTTTCTCCACATCAGTCGATGCGGAGCTTAGCTTTTGTTGGAACTCTGCAAGGCCCTTCTGAACCAAAGTTGGGTCAATGCGGTCCACAGGTGTGGCCTCAACAGCCATTATATCTGCAACAGAGTTTGCATGGACAAAAGCAAACCCACCGCTCAGAAAATATTTGGTTACATCATTACCTTCATGTACTGATAAAATCCCAGGTTTTAGCTCCGCAATTGTAGCTACATGACCAGGCAAAACACCCATATGTCCTGTAGTTGCTGGGACTATGACCATATCAACCTGAAAAGAAACAACACATATACACAGATCATGCCTACGCAAAAGTCAGTAGAACCTGAAAATCCATAACAAAAAAGTTCACACATCCTCTTCTTTGCTAAGTCAACAATATCAAGTCTCGCAGATAATATTTCAGAAAAAACTTTAATTACTTAATCAAATATCAAAGCTTCTGCATCTTCCATGAACCAACCATGGCAGTACTCACGGGATCAGAGCCAAAGTGAAAACACATAAGTAATTGAAGATCTCAACCAAGTTAAATGCCACTGAACTACCTAAGTTACCCAATATGATCTAGGAATTGGTAATTATAAGAGCTCACGGGGATTATAGAGCCCATATAGTTGCATCTGAAATTTAAGCCACCTGAACAAGTAAAAGCTCTCACAGAATCTTTTCTATCCTTTGTATTTTCTCGACAAATAAACTTGAATCAACAGGGCAAATTTTCAATTGGGAAAACAAATTAACCATTATTAAACTTTACATACTTCCAAGTTCCAAAAAGTGTGCTGTAATGCTAGCTGGGAATTTAATTTGAACACAGAATGCCATGATACATAATTTCACACTATGAATCTCACTTGTCAAATGATTAGGGTGCCTCGAAGTTTCAATAACTCTATGACAGAGCATAATTCAATACTGCTTTTAAGGTAATTTATGGAAAAATAACCAGTGGTTTATCACGATTGAGTTAAGGTCAGTAGAGAATTCTGCTGTTCTTGTCATTTTAGTTCTCAAGTCAAGCAACCTTTAGGCCATGTACCTTAAGCAGCTTAGCAAGCCCTGGAGCTCCAGAGTCACAAGTATGTATTCTCAAGTCTCTGGTTCAGTGATAGTTCCACTAGTAATTGCTACTGCATAACCCTAGTTTTCCTAGAATAACATCTAAACTTCTTATCCCTAGCCCAGAGATTGTAATTGAACTGCAGAACTTCTAACAGGAAATAATTGTTCAAGGAGTTACACTTAGACAAAGAAGTAAAATTCAAAGACCTATATTAAGAAAATCAAATGAGCACCACAAAAGCAGTATCTACAGCTCCTTGCCCAAAAGTGAATAGAACTTCACCCACAAACCCAACATAATATATCAGTTCGTAAGATTGACTCAAATAAGAAGTAGAGAAACAAGAATCCCTGTTTTGCTTCTTAAAAATATACAAAGTATCTATCTTACCATGGAAGAAGTAAACAAGGATATAGAACTCCTAAGAGTGCATATGGCGGAGGAGAGGACCCACTCATGAATTAATGCTAGCAAAAAATTTTAACAGGAGCAAATTTATAAGATGATTTTCTTGTACTGAGCCTAATGTCTCACAATCAAATTAGCAAACATAAATCCATATACAAACCAAGCATTGTAACTCAAGGGCTTGGGCCTTGCAGTGGAGGGCAACATTTGAAGAAATAACACTATTTTTGTTAATGAAAAATTTGATAAAAATAAATACTGCGCAACCCCACATTCGCCATTTCAATAATTCTGATTAATAACAACGTAGCATATTGAGTATTAACAGTTGCAACCAAATGATAATTTTCTGTGGCTGGAATCCAAATTTAGCAAAATTAGCCCCTTTCAAACAATGCCACCTTCCCGCATACTTCATATATGATCTCATTCCTCACCAAAGGGTTTCGACAAATTATACATCCATAACCCAAAATATTAAAAGAAATAAAACGAATAACAGCTCAGCAACTAATCCAAAACAATCTTTACAAACAAACAAGTAGAGAAACAACACATCAAAACATAAACATGAATCAGACCCAGAACGCCAGTTACTCACATCACAACAAATTCACTTTACTACTAAAATGGTCAAAAACCCATCTTTCCGGAAACAAGATTAAGAATAAAAAAACCCTTATATATCTCTAGATACACACAAATAAGCATATATGCGTTTACTTACCTCTTTGGCGGATAAGACGGAATCATAAGGAAGAACTAAATTGACAGTGAGCTTTGAGGGGATGGTGGATGGGGTTGGTGGGCGAGGAGTCATGTATGCCGAGGGGGTTTTTGGTGGATCAATATTCGGGATCACTTTCTTCCAAGCGTCAATGAACTTGGAGTCTCCGGCCGTCTCCGAAGGGAGATCGGTAGAAAATTGGCGGCGCCACCTCGTCGAGGCGGCGGAAGCTCGGTTCAGGAGGAATCTTGGACCCTGTCGCAACATTTTCAGGAGGCTGAGTGTGTGTGTGCGCGTGTGAGAGAGAGAGAGAGAGAGAGAGAGAGAGAGAGAGTTTTGGGGAAAATGGAGGATCAGAGGATTAGCGAGATTGCAATTTGGGAACTTGTTGGTATAATGGGCCTCATCTAGAGCATGAAATTCAGGCCCACTACTTTGATTGGTTAAATGGACCTCATTTTGTGGAGGAATGGAGGCCCATGAGATTTGGTTTCTTAGAAGCCCATTGATATATTTATTGTTTAAAGAACAACCAAAAATTATATATTTTAATGATAAATTATTTTGTTCTAATGTACTATTATCTTCTTGTCTTCGAAGTGTAGGCAGAAAGGTAGGTATTCAAACCTAGATTGGTACTTATGAGTAATATATTTTTAAGAAATATCTATAAAATAGATTTGAATACTTCATAATTTTAAGTAAAAAAAGGTAACATCTAATTTTTGTAGTCTTGACAATAGTGTTGTGTTATCATCCATAACTTGATATGGTGAAGGGGTTGATTATAGTACAATTTATAGGTTTTTTAACTAATTTTAAATTAAATTGTTATGCAGTGATTTCGAGTGGTTTGGACAATTTTGCGGTTTTAGTTAACAAAAAGAAAAAATCTTGTGATTAGAAAAAAAAATACTTTTCATAATATTAGCAAAAAACTAAATTAAAATAAAAAATATTCAAACAATAACAATCGTGTTCATGAAATAATTAAGTCTTGATATTCTTATTCCTGGCCGGAGGGTGGATCATGATTCTCTAACAAATTTACTGATGAAATTCTTCAAAATATAAATATAAGAACTAAGTTTTAAGAATTAATCCCATAATTTATGTTGCCACAAAATATATATATATATATATATATATATATATTGGAAAAAATTAAACTTTTTGAGAGAAGGTAGAATAAAGGTATTGTAAGAAATGAGAAACTTGGAAAAACTTAAGATTTGAGATGAGTTAATGATTGTGAAAAAAAAAAAAAGTGGAAGGAAGAATATGTTGTGGGAGGCAACATGTTGATAATGAGAGGAAGAGATTATAGATTGACATTTGAGTCACGTGCTGGTAAGAGAGATCTCTCACACATTAGAGAGTGGTGGGCGATGAGCGATGGGGCATGACAATTTTTTCTCAATATTTCAAATCACAAAATACTATCAATGGTGTGATACAATTCAATTCAATTGATTTTTTAAATTTTTTAATCAGCTCTACACATTGTTACAAATAACATATGTTTATTTGAACAATATTTTACCAGGATTTCGAAACTTGAACAATCATTTTATTTATTGCTTTTTATATATTTAATAATTAATTTATCTCTCTTCACTTTTCTTCTTCTTCATTTTTATTTTAGATGACTAAAAATGACAATGAAATGGGTTCAAACTTTGATTCACTCCGAAGTTGCTCAATTTGGGATCGATTTTTGAAGTTATAAATAGGTTGTGAAGGATTTCAATTCTTTATTTTCAATCCCACCTCACCTCGAATCCGTTCTATTTAATTTTTTATTTATTTATAATTTAATATATATGTATTTATGTAATATTTTATTTTAAAATATATATATTTTTTAAAAAATAGTTATGTTATTTTTAAAAATTATATTTTTTATTATTTTTAAAATTATAAAAAAAGTCTAATAGTTCAAGTGAAAGTAATTCAAATCTACAAATTCAAAAAACAAGGTCCAATTCTTAAAAATCTTTTTGGAGCGAATCTTAAATTTTGAAAAACCCTTCCATCCCTGTGGACTACCTCAATTGTAAGAGAGAAAAATTAGGCTATGCAAAGTAAATCGCTTCATACGAAATAACACCTCTTCAAATAGAACGTTTAGCTAACGACGACTTCTTTGGTCGAAACTGGCTGTAGGAGCGGAGGCGGTAGGCGCACTTGCAGAAATGCACGCACTCCCATCACATGGCGCCGGCGCCTCCTTTCCCTTTCACTCTGAACAGCACCAAATTATCAACAAATACCAGAACCCAACTCTCCAAATTCAAGCTCTCATACTCCACCTCGCTCTTCCCTCCCAATCTCAAACATGTATTCTCCAAACCGCCCACAACCACCGCCTCCCCCGCCGCCGCAAACCCCATCCCAAGTGAAGAGGACGCCCCAGTTCAAAATGCATATCCCACCAAAACCAAGAAAGCCCGAACAATGGCCGGACTTATCAACACCAAACCCTGGTCGGCCGGACTCAAATCCTGCCTCTCCACCCTCACTCCCCTCTCCCAAACAACTTTCTTCCAAACCCTCCGCCTCATCAAAACCCCTTCTAAAGCCCTCCGCTTCTTCAAATGGGCTCGAGATTCGGGTTTTACCCACAACCACCACTCCTACTTCATCATGCTTGAAATTCTGGGCCGGGCCCGAAACCTCAACCCGGCTCGAAATTTCCTCTTTTCCATAACCAGGAAATCGAACTATGCCGTTCCGCTGACTGACAAGTTTTTCAACAGCTTAATTCGGAGCTACGGTGAGGCTGGGCTTTTCCAAGAATCCATAAAGGTATTTAAGGTTATGAAATCAATGGGCATTTCGCCTTCCGCTGTCACGTTTAATAGTTTGTTCTTGATTTTGCTTAAAAGGGGTAGGGTGGGAATGGTTTTTGAGTTGTATGATGAAATGCTTAGGACGTATGGAGTGAAGCCGGATTTGTATACTTTCAATATTTTGATAAGAGGGTTTTGTATGAACTCGAGGGTTGATGAAGCGTTTAGAATGTTTAAGGAAATGGAGAGTTTCGAGTGCAAACCTGATTTGATAACGTTCAATACAATTGTTGATGGGCTGTGTAGAGCGGGTAAGGTGAATGTTGCGCGTAATGTGGTAAATGGTATGCTCAAGAAGTGTGAGAATTTGAGGCCAAATGTTGTTAGTTACACCACTTTGATTAGAGGGTATTGTGGGAAGCAAGAGATTGATGAGGCATTGGATGTGTTCAGGGAGATGGTTGGTAGAGGGATTAAGCCAAATGAAATTACTTGTAATACACTCATACAAGGGCTTTGTGAATCTCAAAAGTTGGATATGATAAAAGAGATTTTAGGGGAATGTCAGGGAGAGGGTGGAGGATTTGTTCCCGACACTTGTACTTTTAACACGGTGATGAATGCTCATTGCAATCGGGAGAATTTGGATGAGGCATTAAATTTTTTTGAGAAGATGAAGGAGCTGAATGTTCAACAGGATTCAGCTACATACAGTGTGCTAATTCGCTCTTTGTGCCAAAAGGGGAATTTTGACAAGGCAGAAGAGTTGCTGGATGAGTTATTTGAGCAGGAAATTTTGTTGCATGATGATAATTGCACACCACTTGCTGCAGCATACAACCCCATTTTTAAGTATTTATGTACAAATGGGAAAACTAAGAAAGCTGATAGAGTGTTCAGGCAGCTAATGAAAAGAGGGATACAGGATCCTCTTGCTTTTGAAACTTTGATCTTGGGGCATTGTGAAGAAGGGACTTTTGAGGATGGGCATAAGCTCTTAGTCTTGATGCTGAGGAGAGATTTTGTGCCTAATGTCAAGATTTATGAGTCTCTAATTGAAGGTCTGTTACAGAAACGGGAAGCAAACCTTGCCCATGACACTTTGGAAAGGATGTTGAGAAGTTCCTATCTGCCAAGGGCATCTACATTCCATCGTATTCTTATGGAACTTATTGAAAAGAGTTCTGCTCATGAATCTGCAAACTTGATGATGCTAATGTTGGATAAAGAGATTAGACCGAACGCCAATCTCTCAACTGATGCTGTCCGGGTGCTATTCAGGAGTAGCATGCAGAATAGGGCATTTCAGCTTGTTAAAAGTCTTTATGAAAATGGTTACGTTGTAAACATGGAAGAACTGATTTTCTTCCTTTGCCAGGATGGGAAATTATTAGAGGCATATGAGTTGCTGCTGTTTAGTCTGAAAAATGACCAGAATGTTGATATAGCTCTGTGCAATACAGTTTTAACCGGCCTTTGTAAATCTCACAGGCTATCAGAAGCATTTCACCTTTACTATGAATTGTTAGAGAAGGGTATTCAACAACCTTTGAGCTGCGTTGAAGACTTAAAAAATGCGCTTGAAGCTGAAGGAAAATTGAAGGAAGCTCAATTTGTTGCTAAGAGGATGCCAATTTCGTAGCAGTTGGATGTACCTTGTTTACTACTTTAGATGCAGAAAGAATTATCGCTTAATATTATTCTGTCCTTTCTTTTGATTCTTGGTGCCTTACAGTGATTTTGCAAAATTATGTGTCTACAAATTTTTGTTGGTGATTGTCATTTTTCTTTGCCGCTCAAGTGATGAAGGTCTTCACTGAAGTGCGACTCCTTGTCCTCTATTAGAAGAATGCGGGCATTTTGTTTATTAAGGTGTTAAGGTTTTATGTTGTGCCTTGAGGACATCCAGATTGTCGTCTCACCCAATGCATCTCTCTCTCTCTGAATTCATTACATTTGAAGAATTTGTATTTTCATGGATTTCATATTTTAGTGGCAGAAGTGCAACTTCATTTTTCGAGTTTTTATAGGACTTCCATCAATCATGAAAGAAATGTTTGATGCTTACAGTGTACTCGTTTCACCAGCAATAAATTGAGCATTTCTCTTGAATAAATTTAGTAACCGCCTGAACAAGGGAATATAACCACTTAATATTTGTCATGCCCAACATAATACATTCTGTCTTCTGTCCCAAGGCCTCTATTATTATATCAAAATTTTGAAGACAAAAAAAATAGGATGCAAAATCCTATCATTGAAAAGTGAAATCAATCAGCCTCGGACTCATCTGCATCACTTTCCAAATACATTTCCACTGCTTCCGA
This sequence comes from Paulownia fortunei, assembly GCA_019321725.1. NCBI lineage: Eukaryota > Viridiplantae > Streptophyta > Magnoliopsida > Lamiales > Paulowniaceae > Paulownia > Paulownia fortunei. Next base: position 4,727,333 of record CM033114.1, on the reverse strand, counting down.
GTTTGTTTGGTTTTCATATTCTGTTTTCTTTCTCTCCTCCTCCTTTTCCCTCTCAGCAGCTCGAGCTTTTGCAGCTTCAAGCCTGGAACTTACAGCTTCCCAAGAAACAAGCTTCTCCATAAAGGTAGATATATAATCTGGGCGCCGGTTCTGGAATGAACGACATGGTAATGCTTCTGTTACACTGCTCGAACAATATACTATAAAGAAAGCATGTAAAAACCAAGCATCACAGATATGGAAGAGGACTAACCTGGAAATCAAGGTAGTAAGCATGCTGCGCAAAGAGAAGAGAAAAGAGCATGAAGAAGGTTAGAGATCACAAGTCATCCCAAGGTTTTATCTTATTTTTTATTTTTTATATATTTAACATGGTATATATAATTTGGGGAGGGGGGGTGGGGGGTGTTAAAAATTTCAATCTCTTACCTCCCAGACATCTATAGTAAGCAGTGGCTGCAAAAACAGAACCAAAACAGAAAAAGAAAAAGAGATTTCAGGTAAAGGACAATCATAAAAAATAACTAAGAAAAAGAGTTAGTAACTAACCCTTGAGATGAAATCAACATATAACTGGTTTATATTGACAGTGTATGGTTAATTTTAACCAAGACATTAAAATGAAACATAGAGAAGGAAACAAAACACAGAAAGGTACTCACAGAGTAATCCCAGACAAGAGGATTTACAGCATTTGGACTCTTCACCACCACAAGCTTTTTGTCCTCATCTGATGGACGGGGATTCACTGAATTTCCAACGTCGAGTTTATTTGCTTTGTCTGCATAGAAAAACCAGAGCTGTCAACTAGTCTTATCTTTATTTAAGTAACAGTGAAAACAATGTTACACAAGTTTAAAATGGAAAAGCAAGTTTAGGGAAGTGCTTACATACGAGCCAAGCCCAGCCAGAACCAAATTGTGTTGCTGCAGCTGCCTTGAATTCATTGACAAAAGCTTCAAAAGAACCAAAATCTCTGTTGATCAATTCTAGAAGTTCTCCGGATGGCTCACCTCCACCACCTGGTTTCATAGACTCCCAGAAGAAATCATGATTCCACACCTAGCAATGAATAAAAGGGACTATATATTAGAGAATATTTTAATCATGTATTAAATTATCTTTGTGGACTCGTGCGAGTTATTAAATTACACATGGCGGAAATTGAATATGACAACATGCTCAATCGACATGCATGAGATGTAAATATTTAAAAAGCTACTGAAATTATGTCCATAGCTGATTAAAGAAGCACTTCCCATGTCTTGTTTGCCAATAAGGGTCAAAACAAATCAAACAGGCTAGCATTGAGCAAAATCTTATTCTTGCTCAAGAAACCTTTGATGTCAATTCTTATGGACATGATCATTTCAATGAACTGAAAAACCGATGAAGAGTTGTCCTATGTCTACAGAAATGCAAATGCATGCATTGAGAAGGTGAAAGTTGTATATTGTATACCTGTGCAGCATTGTTGAAGGGTGGGAGGAGATCACCCTTGTTATATGTAACAAGTATTATTTCCTCTAAAGTCTTTGTATCTAGTTCTGTACCAACTATTTGCTTGTTGAGGTTATCGACATAAGCCCGATGATGCTTCCCCCAGTGGTATTCAAATGTTTCACGACTCATATGAGGTTCCAATGCTTCCTACATACTCAATGAAGGTCAATTACCAAAATGCCAAGTAAAAATATCCAATCACCATAACGGATGATAACATTAATAAATAAGAAATATCACAGTTCACAGGTACACCATGGATTTTGTGGTTCCCAAACAGATATGTAAAATATCATAATGGTAAGGAAAAGCAATAACACAAGCAGCGTCCAAGAAATATTTCATCTCTTACAAGTGAGTATGGCGGAGGCTTAAGATCGATTTTGGCCGTTATTACACCCTTATAAGCTTTCTTTACATTCAATTTCTGCAACACAGACATTCAAACAGCCTTGTATTAACATCATTGGAAGAGAACATGCCAAACGCAACTTCATTTTCAACTTCATCAATCATCGGTAACGTAAGTAAATCAGCAAGTTAAATAGAATTAAGTTCTCAATACAAATCACAATATACAAACCATTTCAGTGCAATGAACCAGAGAATCAAAAAGCATGTCACTCTCATTTTGTCAAACACCTCAACAACACTAAACTGAGTGGTACGTCAGCCTAACAGGATTCAATCATTTACCACAAGAAACGAAAAATTCAATCCTATTGAGAAAAAACCGAAACTTTCGCACTATCCCATAAGCCAAAAAAGCAAAATACATAAGTACACACCTCATTCTTCCTCCATTGGAGGCTGCGAGTCGACCCAGAAAATCCTGCAACGATATTGCCAACCACCAAGCGTATATATATCAGTACACACGCTCTAACAAATCAATAACAGGGTTAAAGCGTTTGACGGCTATTGTGCTACAAAAATGGCAAACCTTGGGAGGAAAATAACCCGCATTTCAAAGGACTGGCAATAGCTGCTGCAGCAGGCGCAGCCATAATCTCTCCCCTTCCGGAAAACTTTGAAAGAAAGGCTGAGCGAGCGAACCACGCGACCGCTAGGAGACTGACCTTTGGGCGTGTGTATGGCTATGGGCAAGTGTACTGGCTATATACTATGTAATCATAAGTACGAACAGAAAATCTAAAGTTGAATTACAGAACTCAGGTAAGTAGGATTTTGGTACTACAAGAAATTGTACTACATTACATAGTGTAGTACAAGAAATGGTTAGACGAAAATTGTGGTCTGAAATTATATAAAAATAGTGTCATGGTTCTATAATTTACTAGATCTTGGATGCACTTGATGCTTGCAGATTTAAAAATTTGTGGCTTTGTTGCAGTTTCAATGTTTGATAAAAAATAATGGAAGATTTAATTATGGAAAATATAAAGTATTTGATGTATGTTTGGTTTTAATTATGATGAAAACAGTTTTTACTATAAATGTTATATTTTGTTTTGGTTAATGATATGATATCATCATTTTATATTACTTTATATTATTTTTATATTATTATAATAATTGAATGATGTAAATATATATATATATATATATATATATATATATATTAATAAGATGGTTTGAATGTATGTACAACATATATAAATATATATGTATCAATGTTTTTAAATATGGACCATCCATTCATTTCAAATACGAATCAATGGTCGGTTTGGTTTGACTTAAGGCAAAAAATAAAAAATCATGTTAGAAAAAAATTGATAAAAAAACGGTTAGATCGATCGAACAAGTCAGAATCAATTTCTTTGTTTCTATCGTTTTTTTAAAAAAAAATCTTAAATTTAGTATTTTGTTATATGTATATGGTTATTTGAATTTTGGACTTTGTTAAATATATTTTTTATTTGGTTATTTATCTTTTTTTACTTTATACATAATAATTAATTTATTATATTATTATTTTGCATAATATAATAAAATTCGTTTTACTCTATTTCAATATATATATATATATATATATATATATATATATATATATATTTAAGCTTTATTTACATTCAGTTCGAATTTAGTTACAATAGTTTCAGTATTTTCGAAAAATAAAATTAAAATTCAAATAATGAAATCATCATTTCCACAATATTATAAAAAGATCATACTCATTATTATACATACATATCAGTATTGTCATAACTTGATCGATAATCAAATCGGTGTTGTTGTCGGTTAGCGGTTTAATTTGTCGGACAGGTTCAACCACCGCTCCAATCAATATGATGAAAATTGACTATAATAAGAAAATTTTTTTTTTTTATGGTAGTAAAAATGAAATGAGGAGCACTTGAGTCCTGACTATGGACATCACTTGAGTTCCCCACGGCATGGTATAGCGGTAAGATATGCGGAGGTTAATAATGAGTATTGGGGTTCGAATCTTTGTGGTAGCATATGCCTTCACGCGCTCTGTTGCCCCTCCAAGGGTTCCAATTGCGTCACGTAAAGGGTGATTCATAGGGAGAGTGGGTCATACCAAATGTCTGTTCTAAATGTGTGTGTATAAATTATGATCGCATTCGAATTTTCGAGGAATTAGGGGGGAAGATCGTCCTCACTCAAGACTAATCGGACGAAACTTGTAACATGAGCGTAGAGAAAATAGCATGGCTTATCTAACACAAACACTTGATCATAGGAGAGGAGTTTGCTGTACGTTTTTTTATGTATAATGTGTAGAATAGATAAATATGGAAAGGAAAAATGTAAGAATGTAGATAACAATGCAAAATAGGCTTTAAATTTTCAAAATGTGTAATTTTCATTAGATCTTAAAACTGATAACTTAATTTTATAATTAGTTACTTATAAAAATATCTGGTCTTATAATTACTTTGATAAAAACTCCATGGGCATATATTTCCTTTTTATCTAATCTATATGAAAATCGAAAAACATGACTCTATTTGATGGTTCATTTCATGCCACATATCTAAAATTATACATAATAATATTAGCTTTTATATTGTCATAAAATTTCCTCTCTGGGCAATATTGAATGAAGGGTGACACGTCTCAACATGTCTAGTCCTCTATCTATTATAATATTTCCCCTCTAAGGTGAGGCCTTTTTCCGTTGAGAATTGTCAGCTTTAAAGTAGTTAAAACAGGATGGTAATAAAATGACTTCAAACTCCCGACCCACACCAAATTATAAATGAGTTTAAGAATGATCTTAATTTTTTATTTTTAAATCCACGTATTTTTTTTTATATATTTTTTAATTTATTATATATAAATTTATGTAATATTATTTTTAAAAAAATATGTTTTTAAAAAAAAATTAATTATATTATTTTTAAAATTATAAAATGAATTTAACTAGTTCAACTTATTAAATCAAATCTCAATGAATCTCAAACTCGGGCCTACAAATTGTCATGCTAAAACTACCACTAGTTGGATCAAATTGAATAAAAGAAGAAAACACATGCAGCTGCTGGGGCCGTACTTCAGTCTAAAGAAGGTGATTGGATTACAGGATTTACATGAAATATTGGAAACCGCACACCATAACAAAAGCTGAACTTCTTACAGAGAGGGTCACCAAATAGCATGGGTGGCGCAAAATTGGAAAAATGGTTGTTGAATTAGATTTTGAAGTTGTTATTAACCTCAGAAAAGTTGATTTTGTTACAATCCTTTTAGGAACATTATTGAAGATTGTAGAAATCGAAGCCCATTTGGCCCTTTTTATTAGAGCTCACCTAGTCCTTGGTCACAGTCTCATAGGTTTTAATGATTTCGATTTATTAAGAAATATGATTATCTGATAATGTTTATACCTTGTTTTTGCCATAACAATGTGCCGACTTAAACTCACGTATGCTGCGCTGTGGTTGTCAACACCACTTTTTCAAGCAAAAAAATACCTCTAATAAAATTTGGAAGTAAAAACGTTATCAAAATTTTAATTAATTTTAGGTTTACAAATTTTAGTTTATAATAGATAACAAGTTTCAATTGGTCTACATACCAATATAACATTTGTTACGAACCAGAAATATCAAATATTTAATCATAGTACTATTATACCAAAAGTTACTATGTTTTCAAGAATAATAGAAAAAAAATATTTTTATTTTTTCAATGGACAAAATTTTAGAATTTAATATTTTTACTTATAAAATTTATACTATTTTCAAAATTTTCTGGAGTTCGGGGTGGCTGCCCCTGCTAATCTCTGTCCCGGGATAAATAGCATGCAAAGTTATAAAGTATTTTATGCTAAATCAATTTATACTTCATAGCAGTGATTAAATAGGTTTCTTTGTAGTTGTTTATTCTAGTAAAAATGAAATATTTGTTGTCCGTCCGAGTAAATTTTCATTTTTTTGGGGTTATTTTGGTATTTTAATGCATTCAATTTGAAGTGCCCGCTTATGTATTTGCAAAGAGCTTTGATGAAAGCATGCGTCTGTTGGTATGAAGAGTTGGATGGATTTTCTCCAAAGGCTGCCACCGTTTCCCTCTCTTTATTAATCTTCCATCAATGTCCCTCCACCACCACTTCCCACCCCCACCGTCAACAGGTCCATTTTTCCCTCTCTTTCTCGCACACAAATTCTCTGTTTCACTGTTTATGCATCCTCTTTGATGATTGATTAGTATAGTATATGATGATCATTTATATGTAAATGGTTTCAATTTTTTTCTTTTTGCAGAGACAGGCAAGGCCTGTTCCCACAGATTTTCCAACTTGAGAATTCTGCAATGTTCACCGGCAATGGAGGTGCGTCCCCCAACCCCCAACCCCATTCCCCCCATCTCACACAATCTATTATTACTTTCTCTGTGGTTATTGTAACTTTGTTGGGGCAGTGGCCAATAATTCAGGCAAGAGAAAGGTGAAGGAAGTTGCTGCAGAACCAACCCCTGCAGCAGCGCATCAATTCAACCTCCTCAATCTTCATGGCCAGCACTTTGCTTCTTCAAGTGATCCTCTCAATGGCCGCCAGCCGCAAGTGCAACAAATACTAAACGCTGCTGCGCCCTTCAAACCCTTCTCATTTATGTCCCTGTTAACAGGGGACGATGAGGATGATCGCAACTCTCTCTTCACAGATATTAAAAACCAGAGTGAACAAATCGATCAGATAGTCTTACTCCATGTAATGATTTTTCTACTACTCTAATGAGTTTTCTCTTGATTTAATTGTTAATTTTTGTCAGAGAGTATAAGAAATGGCGGTTTTGTTTCACGCAGAGTCAGAATCTCAGGCAGGCATTGGGGGGAATGTTGGAAAAGCACCACCTCACCCTCCACCGCGTGGCAGAGGAGAGGGCAACCAGGAAATTGAAAGAGAGAGAAATGGAACTGCAAGGAAAGTTGGCCCAGAACGCAGAGTTGGAAAGGATGGTGGAGCATTACAAGGCGGAGGCAGAAAGACTGCTGCTCAGGGTGAGGTACTTGGAGCGGGCAACAATGTCCCTGAGAGCAGGTTTGCAGGAGGCCACTGCAGCCCGCCGCTATGCAGAGACAGCGCAGGAGGAAGCAGAGTCATCGTTCGAGGACCCTGACCGGGTGGGACCTATAAGGCTCGACTGCAAGGCCTGCGAGAGGCAGCTTGCCACGGTGATGCTGTGGCCGTGCCGCCATGTCTGCGTCTGTACACGCTGCGACGCCGCCACCAAGATCTGCCCTGTTTGCCGCCTGCTTAAGACCACCAGTATTGAAGTCTATCTCCCCCTCAACTAGGAAGGAGTTCATGAAGTCCCTCCAATCTCTTGAAGCTGATCATTTATGGAAAATTTGACTATGGGATTTTGCTCATTTATGACATTGTGAATCCGAGGGCTCTATGTCTTTTCAAGAACTTAATTTGTCTGGTGGATGACTGTTACTTTTGTTTGTTGTGCTTTGTGATTTCTGGCTTGTCAAAACCTTGACAAACGTTTTTCATATGAAATTTGGATTTTTATTAATCATAGTCTCATCCATTTCATTTATTTTGATTTATATACATAAGAAAGTGTGCATATAGATAGATAAAACATAAGCTAGCATGTTTACTATATATGAACAAATGCTTTTGACATCTACGCATGAATCGAGCTTAAAGGAGGAGAAAGCAACATTAATGCTTAAAAAGGAGAAAATCATACAATTTTCAATTTGTTTACATTACATACAGCAGTTTAACTTTGACTAGTGAATCAAAATGCAGATGACCATGAGGACAAATATTTTAGAAACTTGTAAAATGGCTGGAAGATCAGACTGAGTGGTACAGTTGATCCTACATTTTTGTCGTCGGAAATGCTAAAAAATTTGCCAGCTTCTTCTATGGCAACATTGATACAAGGACTTGAATTACAAAAAGGGCCGTGAAGAAGAAAATTTGCCGGAATTATGCCCAAACTCTTTGTCTAGGCTGAAGATCTGATATTTTTATCTCATCTATTTTAGCAGCAACGATGAAGTCATTCATGCTCAACCCTCCTGCATCAACAATTTGAACGTATTGTCAAATTTTGAAGAAATAATCAGTCATTTTGACTTGCATCAACAGATAAAATGCCCAAAGAACAATACTTTAAGTATCGATATCTCTTGTATCAACAGATAAAATGCCCAAAGAACAATACTTTAAGTATCGATATCTCTTGTTATCTTCATAATTACAATATCACCTAGGCGAAATATACGTGTAAGAAATACATTAATTCAAGAAATTATTCATATCAACTTAGATATAGAATCAAATATTCTCTAACACATACAAATTGTTAAACTGTCTACACTGTAATCAGGAGTCTGAAATTGCACCTGGCCGCATAAAAGCTGAATAATTTGAAAATAAAGTAATCCTATCAATTCCTCACAATGTGCTAGCTAATGCAGAAATGAAGAACAGAATCCATGAAAACAGGACCTTCCATGGCACATTTAACTACTTGCTTACCAATTGAAGAAGTCCACAATTCAGCTCTAACTTGATTGGGTGCCTCCAAATGAAGAGTCGGGAGGTGCCCTGTAGATTCTACAGTCTTGGTAATCCTATTGATGAGTTCTTCCCCACATTTCAGATCCCTCACTTTCCACAAACCTTGTAGCTTTAAACCCCCTTCTTCATGTACAAGTCTCCAGCCCACAACCTGCAGGAGGTAAATTTGGACAGAGAGGAGATTACACATTCAATACTTCCTCCGGATTGTCAATTAGTTTTTCATTTAGGAGGTGTTTCAAGATTAAAGGAGTAAGTTCAAAACCTTGAACAACAGCTTTTTGGCTTCGTCCTCCGACATGGGCTGCTGAAGCTGAGAAATGGGAGTGCATTCTTGTTGTGCCAGAGACAGAGCCGAAGCATTTGGAATCAAAATCTTGTGCTCTGTGCTTACGTTTCCCAGAACTTTTTCAGCAAAATTGCTCTCAATTTCCGCAGGAAAAGGGTCCCTAGCTCCAAAATCGCCCACCAAGTCCGTGTCCGCTGCTTGAATTCTTACTGAATTTCGTGTGCTGATCAAAGGGAGGAAGTTTTGGGGTTTGTAAGTCGGCTTTTTAGAGAGAGAAAGAAGGGGAGAGAAGGTAAAGTGTGGGGCGGAAGCCATGGGAGAGAGAGTGAGGCTCTCTTGCCTTCTTGTTGGTTGAAGAATTGCAGTGTTGAACTGTGTGAGAGTCTGTTTTGTGCTTGTGTGTTATCCAGTGATTGATAAAGCGGTTCGGTTTCTTTGGTTTGAACGGCCGGTTCAGGAGCCCCGCTCCTTATCAATTCCAACCACTGGTTCACTGTTAGTGGGCCTATTGTTTGGATCCATTAATCCGGCCTTTTACACTCACAGGCAAAGTGGCAAACTTTAGGCCTTCTTTATGTCAACAGCCAATATATTTAACCCGGTCCCCCAAAGTCCCACACACACACACACACACACACATTTGCCTATTGTAATTTGACAAGAGAGAATTTTCTGGAAGCATGCACTATTTGATACATTTCCATGTTGCTTCTTAAAAAATTGTATATATACAATTATGATTATTTTGCATATAAATAATTAGAAGGAATTTTCAAGAGAAGATGTTACACATGGTCATTATTTGAATATAAAATTTTAATTGTGGTGGTGGTCGGTAATAAGTAAGGGCATAATCGAATTGAGTCGAGTCAAATTATTTAAATTTATTTTAATTTTTATCGAGTTTTAGAAATTATATTTGATTTTATTTTGATTGTTACTCGAATCTAGCTTTAATTTAATCGATCACGAATCGAGTTCAAATAACTTAATTTTTATATATATATATAATATTATTAATTTACTAATCAATGTGAACCCGAGTCGATTAAAACATAATTTTAAGAAAAATAAAGTACACTAAAGCGTGCAATAATTATATTAATTTTTATTATAATTTTGAAGGATATGATAGTACTTTTTTCAAATTTACTATTTCATCTTCTCCACGATTAAAAATGTTTGAAATATTAGTTTTTTTGGTTAAAATAATAAAATTAATCCAACGGCCAATCTTGTAATTTGGGTAATGATCACTACAACTAAGGAGCGCAACGTATCATGAAGGATCAGTCGCGCCCATAAATCTCTTCTGTCCCAACACCGTCTCGAGAAATTCCTGCTCTTCTCTCTCTGGTTTTGTATCTCAACTTCATTTCTGCGTCAATGGCTAATAGTAGTAACAGTAATCATATAACGGAATTCCCGCCAATGACATCCCCTTCAACGCCGTCTCCTTCCATTCCTCTCCATTTATGCGGGTTTCTCACCGGGGACACCGTTCAAGTCCAAGGAGACACCGGCGAGTTGCAATTCTCCGTTCAATTCAACGTCCATAAAAAACAACATCACTCCGGCGACCCCTTTGAGTTTCCTGACGCAAACATCCCAGAAATTGGAACCTTTCGCGATTCCGTTCAGTCATCGCCATCTTCATCGTACTTGACTCCTACTTCTACTCCTGAGAATCAAGATCATAATGCTGGCGCAAATGCGGTGAGTGAAGAATCTTGGTCAAGAAGTGACGTTGTGACGAGGTTGAGGAGTGGAGTTTTGTCTCCTGTGAAGTATTATCGCGACGGAAGCTCTGGTGTTTCCAGGGGCAGTTTGAGTTCCGAGAAGAAAAGGAAGGAGAAAAAGGGCAGAAGGAAAGAAGACAATGTGTTCGAGAAAATGCTCAAGAGACGGAGCTTTCCCTTAAGGCCGTGCAATTCCTATGCGTTCTTCCTGATGGCCAATTGGGGTGTTGCCAAGCGATCTTCATTTGGGAAAACGAGCAGGAGGCTGAGTAAGCAGTGGTACAAACTCCCTCATGGCATAAAGAAGGTACTTATATGATATCCTCTTTTTTTCATTAATTAAGATGCTCGATTGCGAATTTCAGCAACTTCCGGTGCATGTTTGATTTTAATGTCCATTTGATGATGTCGTTGTGATAGGAGTACGAGGACATGGCTTTGAAGGATAATGGAAGATATAAGAGGCAATGCATACTACTAAGGAACGATATTGAGCAAGAGACTACCTCTGGATTACTGGCAGCCTCCGATTAAGGTTATAAAACCTTGCAAATGTGTTCAAATATATATATATATATATATATATATATATAGATAGATATATAGATAGATAGATATGTGTGTGTGTGTGTTTTATCTGATCTTAAATTCTCATGCCTACAAATTTAATTAATTTATAAGCAGTATTTTCTTAGTTTATTTCAGTAGAGCATGACTCTGCTGTGTTTTTTAATACATAGGAGTTTGAGTTAGATGATGTACAAAATAATATTCACATGCTTCATGAATGAATATTGTAAATTTTGATTTATTAAATAACCTTGAACTAGCTCTTAAATTTACCATGTTGTGCTGCTGGAATTTTGAATTCATCTAATTGTTAATAGTTTCAAGGAATGTTGATGGGGCTGATTGCATCAAGATCAATCAGGTTTTATGTTATAGGTGAAAATGATATTTCTTTGATAACGGTCAATGCTTCTAATCAACTGGTTAAAGCTCGTTAGATTTTCAATAACGAGGAAAAGAAAAGATAGGTACTCAATTTCAGTGATACATAAATTTATGTCCATGCTATTTGTCCAATAACCTATGTTATACTATGCACCACAATAATGTTACATGCCATTTTCAAAGCAAAAAATTTAAAAAAAAATTAAAAAGATAAGAAAGAGAAAAAAATTCCCATTGAAAGACAAGGCCTGTAATCTGCCGATGAATAAAGGAAAACTAAAAAAGGTTGGGGACTTTACACAACTTGTTCAACCAGACAAGTTAGAGACCAGACGTTTGGCCATGTTATTCACTTGTTGCAACTAGAAAAGACCTCCTCAGCGTACAACTCACAGTGAAAATGGCTTCGCATAGACATCAAATGGTTCATTAGCACTAAGCTGTGGTTCCTGCAAGCAACATTAAACCGCATAAAATTCTAATAGTTGTCTTAGCGCTATGATAACATCCTAATATCTGGTGTTTTTGGTGGAAGTGCATTAGTATCCATCACAAAAACAAAGTCTAATACAGCTGGCTATAGACAATAAATAAGCTACTACTTACGAAGAATTTCACCTAATTCCTGGCAAGACGATAATTAAATGTTAGAATGATTAGTATTATCTTATTTAATTCTACCTTAAATAATTTAAAAACCATAGTATGGATGATTTTGTCTTATTGAATGTTGAAAACTAGAGCTTAACAGAGGCAAACTATCAACTTTTCTTGTTAAGTGATTTATATGTATATCTGACTGTATATGGTCCCTTAGAAACATTGTATACCTTTAAGTGTATAAATACTTAGGTACATAACAGTTGGCTGAAAAGTATGTAAATCTGAACTAATGTGGTAAGTGTGAATGCATACCTGTGTCAGTCCAACACCAGCACTTCCCCCTGTCAAAAGCATTGTGAGGAGCGTCGTCACAACACCCCCTCCCCCTCCTAGATCATTGTCTGTCTTGCGGATGGTAGATCTCATCGCATTTAAAATACTCCCATACGTAGTTCCCTGTCCTTTTTCGATTGCTTGGATGAAAGCATAGGTCATTGCGCCTGTCGAAGTCACCTTAGATAGAGCCTGTTCAGTTTTTCATTTGTGTCAATTTGTGTTCTAATAATTCCATTGGTAGCTGGAAGAAGTACTTGATGTTAAAGTGTTCATTAGAAAAGATGTCAACAGAGTGACTGAAACTTACAGCTGTATCAGCAGAGGTTTGATCATCATCACAACCACTGAAGGATATGGCTTCTCCCCCGCTTGTGCCTTTCCATGTGCCTGTACGAGGACGATGGTCTTCCCATGCATAACGCCCACTTCTGCATCGACATGTAAATTTTATAGAAACAGGAAATGGAAGAGTTATATTTAGTGGAAAGGGGTGACACTATATTGGCCGTTGGCGTAGTATATTTAGAGAGAGAGAGAGAGAGGGAGGGTGGGATAGAGATTTTTACTATATCAGCATAAGTATGTTCAGTTATATCTTATTGTAAGCTGTAGTACACCCAAGTCACAAACCTGTCCATTCTACAAAGATATGGTAAATCTAGGACTGTGCCGCTGTGACATGCATCTATGATTGCGTGAAGCTTGACCCCAGGGGGAAGAGGGTTGACAATTGTTGCATTAATTTCATTGTCAACAATCATTCCTTGTGTCTCAAAGTCCAAAGGGCATAATGTTTCATCAAATCCATCAATTTCATCTCCTGTATAGTTCCTTTGTTGTGAACCATGGCCAGAATAATGAAACACCAGTGAGTCCCCTGGCTGACAACCTTGCACAAGCCAAAACATTGCCGTCCTAATGTTGTGTTTCGTTGGAATTCTGTGTGGATCAATTTCCTCTTCTGAAATATACTTCCACAGATTAGAATGGGAAATATTATAAGCTTCAATTAACTGTTAAGAATATGTAATGCATTTCAGAGGAATTTTAATTACTGAATCAAAGTTTCTGCCTTCCACAGCAGGCCTTTTGAGAATCAGTTAGCAGGTCATTTCTTTTGCAGACTAAGAAATATACTTTCTTGACGAAGACATGTCTTGGGCTACTACGGCATGTTTCCTTAGATGGATTAGTGTCAAAGAAAACTCAGAATTTTTTCTTGTCACTGTTGATGTTATACAAATATCTCACTGTTGTGAGATCCCTTCTAACTGCAATTAGTGCAACTGTTGTCAAAGCTACCATATGATTCCTTACTTTTGGCCTACATTTAAGGACTTCATTTTCAATTTTGTTTTGTCAAAAGTTCAATAAATTCGGCATATACACTCCTTTGTGGATGGATAATTATAAAAAAAAAATCCAATCACTTCAAATAGTGAGACATCGGCATGCAATCATTATCTCTAACAACAATTTCAACAAATAGATTCATTTCCAGTTTCTTCTGAATCTTTTCCTTGTTAAAGGAGTTTATCCATATTTTCACTTGTCATTCTGTATTCCCTGATTTGAAGACAGCAAACTAGAGAATTTTCTAACATGAAAAGTAAGATGCCCTTTGGTTTTGACAAGTATGCATCATGGGCATTTTGAGTATGAATTACTATTTTATACAGTTATACCTACAAATGATATACTGATGATCCTCATTTGGCTTTCTCAAATTAGACTTTTGCCTTTAAGCACTCCATCATTGAACATCTTGGGGAAATGGTGTATAGGCACCTAAAGAGCCTTCTGAATCCAGGAAAGATGAAGATGAAAAATGATAAAACCACCCTTTTTCACCTAACATGCATCTCTCTCAAAGACAATGGTTCTTAGGGAACAATTGATTTATTGAGTTTTCAAGATTAAGTAGCCATTGACCAAATAAAAACTTTGGCATTAGACAACTCATACTGCAAAACAGTGGGAGACCAGAACAGAGTAAGAAATTCCTGAAGTCTAATTTTAAATCTGCATTTGCAATCTCAGATAAACATGTACACTATATGGTCACAATTGTATTTGTGAAGCAAACTTTCCAATATGTCTTAAATTTTTTGCCTTTGGTTATATTTAAAAGAACCTTGGATTCTTGGAATTCTGACAACTCAGCATGCCAAGTTAATAAAGCAGCCTATATCCTCCTTTAAAATAAAATAAAATTTCCAAGTTGACATCAAACAAGTCAAACCATAACTGAGTCACAAAACTCACCAAAAATTCCCACATTAATCCAAATCAAGATCTGTTAGAGAAAAATAAAATAAAATCCAACAAAAAATAAAAATCAGAAATTAATTTAGAGAAATAAAAGAAGATTACCGGTGAGCATGAGAATTGAGGACTCAGGGAACTTAAACCGGTTGATGAGCATATACTTCATGCACTTGGCATCATTAATACATCCCTTCAGCTCATGCCTCGAGTTCCTATACGAGATCCCCACGATCACCGCTTTCTTCCGCCCGTGGGAAGATGGAGGTGGGCCGGGCCGCGAGTGGTTGTACGGCGACGGAGCCTGTGGCCCCGGCTGCGGCGGCGGAGGAGGGTAGTAGTTGTTGTACCCATTGAAAGGAGAGGAAGTGGTGGGGAGATAGTGAGGGGGCGGGGCAGGTGGGCCGCTGCGGGGGTCAGCTATGCGGGTGATGGCTTGGCAAACGGCGCAGCGGATGGAGGAGGCGCCCGGCGGCAGCTGGAGGGGCGTATGGCAGTTGGAGCAGTTAACTAGCATCAACATTTTCTTTGATCGAGAAGAGGAGAAATGGATTGATGGAAAATTGACTATTGTGAAGGAGAAGTGTAAGTGTGTGTGTGTGTGTGTGTGTGTGAAAGAGGAAGATTTGAGGGGTGAAGAGGTCAATTGAGCTGCCTGTCAAGGAATTGCAGTTGGTGGGAACGGTGAAAGGAGGGAAATATTATAAACCAATATATAGAAATTGAGGAGGCTTCCTATTGGCTACCTTTACATGTTTCTGTCCCTCTCTCTATGTCCACTTTTTTGAAATATAGTATGTGAAATTGGAATACAAAATATACAGATAGAATAAACACATGTAAGACTAAGGATGTAAGAAATTTCTTTGCAATATAAAGATTATTTTTTAAAAATATAGTGCATATTTTAAAAAATATATGATGTAGATTTTGAATACATAATGAAAATTAAGGTGAAAGATTTGAAAATAAAATTATTTATTTTAAAAAATTTAAAAAAATAATTTTTTCAATCGTCCATTTTTATCAAGTAATAATACCTTTAGCTCCAACAGTGTCACGTACAAGACTCGGTAAAAGTCTTGTTATCATCACAGCGCATCATTCAACATACAACATCACTATATTTATTATTTTTAAAAAATAAATAAATAAATAAAGGTAAAAATATAGACAAATTGTAGATTGAGTCCAAACCTTCATCTTTATTAGAAAAAAAATTATATTGTAAAGGCGTGAATGAAACATTCACATCTTCTTATCTAAAAAGGCCTGAACTCCACCAATTTTTTGTCGTAAAATTATGCTAATCGTTATTTTTTATAATAAAAAAAATTAAATTTATTATAAATCGTATGAAAAAACTTATGTGTGGATTTGTTTTGGGTTTTGACAGAAATATTTTGAAAGAATATTTTAAAAAATATAATATATTACAAGGAAAATATAGTAAACTACGTTTTATATGTTTGAATATATTTTGATTGAATAGATTAAAAATTAAAATAAAATTTAAAAATATAACCAAACATTATTTCCGCGTGGTCAATGTTGTATGCCTCAATTTTTTGTAGTGAAGAAGCGACGTAGCTCAACTTCAAGCATTATTACCGCGTGGACAATATTGGAAATTCCATTGGTGGCGGCTCATTATAGCATGATAATTGATAAATTAAAAAGGTCTTTTTTTTTTTTTTTTGAGAGGCAGAGAGTTGATAATTCCTTCGCACTCCTACATACTTTAACATTCCACATAATATTTATCCACGTAAGCTAGAAGAAGAATCATTACTATGATTTTTCAATAATACTATTATGTATATTATTATATTAAAATTTCAAATAAAAATTACTTAAGTACAACAAATAAATCCCCCCTCCCACCCGAAAAAAAAAAATTCAATCTCCATAAAAAAACAAATTGCTGTAACATTAAAAACGTTTATTTTGATGAGACTTGAATCTAAAATTTTATTAATTACGCTTCACTCATTAAAATAAAAAAATACTTAGTGAAATAACTCTTTCAGTTATTTATTATTAAAATAAAAAAATACTATATTATACTTCCTCTATTTAAAATTACTTTTTTTTTAACGTTCTATAATAAAATTTTATTTTCTAAAATTAATTATTTCTTAAAAAAAAGTGCTCTCTCGCTAAAAATAATGGTGAAACACCTTTAACCATCAACTATTTTTAAGAATAATAAAAATACACTAGAAAATTTTCATTTTTATAGATTAGTCTAAAACCAAATTTCGGAAGAATACTTGGTATATATTTTTCCGTCTGAAATAATAAACATGTACAAGTATCACAGGGAAAATTGCATCGACCACCCCTCAACTATAGACTATTGGCAAGCACCTCCTCCAACGTTTCAAACGTTAGCAAAGACCTCCCTTCTGTTAGTTTTTCTTGAAGATTCTGTTAATTTTAGCTTAAAGTACCAAAATACCCCTTACCAATGACTAAGGCTTTGTTTTGTCTCATTTTCATTTTAACATTTTTTTTGAAACGTAAATGCGTTTGTCATTTATATTTTTTAAAAATAATATTTTCATTCTCCAAATATATTATCATCCATTACAATATTTATATAATCATATATCCTATTATACCCCTATTAACTATAATAAAATAATAATATATTTACAATTAAATATGTCTTTCATTAATTACAACAAATAATATTGACAAGATGTTTACAGTAAAAAATATATTTCAAAATATATTATATTTTTTTTCCCAATAAAATATTCAAACACATTTTTATTGTTCACACATTCTCCAATCTCATTATCAAAATATTTTCTCCCAAAATAAGTTTCTCAAAACAACCAAAAATAAAACCAAACAAAGCATAAAACTCCAAAGATTGCCAACTAGCCCTTAGGAACAAGAATGGAAAATTGAGAAAATGTCATTGCATGGCAAAATGAAAAAGAGTGCAATAGTCAATAATGTAGAGTAATATAACCTGCATTACATTAGATCTAATAATAATAACGAAAAAAAAACTTTAGAACTATAAAACAAACATTTAAACTTAACTTAACAATAAACCTTTTATAACATCAAATCCCCTTTATTAAAATTTCCCCGACATTTTACTAAATAAAGAAGATTTGTAATATTTTGAAATAAAAAGAAACATTTTTTGAATGTTTTTTCTTTTTCAAGAAAAAATATATTTAATAATGAATAAAAAATTAAAATACTAAATAATAAAAGCTAAATTAAGAGAACTGTAGGTAGAAACGTAACTTTGATTGAAAGAAATAAAAAAATTTATCTAGTTGTTTATTATAGCACATTCTCTATGTGAAATTATAAAATATAGAATTATATGTAAATTTATGTCATTGTGTTCTATGCAGATATATTATTTTAAAATGAATTCAAAATTGCATAAATTTTATTTTTTTATGAATTTACCACAGAAACGTAACTTTGATTGAGATATAAAAAATTTATGTAGTCGTTTATTATAGCACATCCTCTATGTGAAATTATAAAAAATAGAATTATGGGTATATTTATGTCATTGTGTTCTATGCTGATATATTATTTTAAAATGAATTCAAAATTGCATAAAATTAAATTCTTTTTTTATGAATTTACCACATATATATCTATATAATAGTTTTTTTTCTTTCCTAGTTAATTTTAATTTCCTCTTTATAAGAAGAAATTTTATCAAGCTTAAATTTTCAGAATTATAATATATTGGGTAGGAAAAGATGATGATCTAAGGTGAATAGCTTTATGTTATATAGTTGTCAAACATTATTATTAAATTACTTACATGGAATGCCAACATAATTTTTTTTACATATATATTGGAATTCATGGATATAAAATCATAGAGTAATTTAATTTTCATTGAAATTGAAAGAAAAATAGATCACAAAATTTTAATGCTTCAACTAACACATTTCTTATTTTAAATATTTATTCTTTTACTTTAATAATGGACAAATAATATTATTTAATTATTTTATGACGTAAATGCCAAGTTTTTCATTTTGAGATGAATAAAGCTTATTTCCTATATTAAATTGAGTGGGAGGGGTTTGTTTGCAAAGTGGCAGTCTTTCATTCGCTACCCCACCAATTTTAGTATATATTTATTTTGAAATTTTCTGTTTTTTCAAGGAAAAACCCAACAAAGTACAGTTTTACCCTTCAAATTACGGTCAACTTGTACGAAAACTAATGAAGGGGAGAATCTTGTCAATTTTTCAAACTTTTGGGGTGGATTCCTAATAGTGCATAGTTGAGGGGAGATCTGTGCAATTTTCCCAAGTATCACAATAATTAAAGTATTAACGGGTGAGAGACACTTGGCAAAGAAGAAGACTTAGCAAATTGGAATCTTCAATTAATGAAGGCCCTGAGCTGGTGTAGGAGAATCAAAGGTAAAGAGACTTTGGTATAGGCCCTTTCATTGTTGACTTTTTGCAAAAAGAGCTGGCTAAAATTGCAATTTCCTGGTTAGGCCATTTTCTATTTTGTCCCCATAATAAATTAATTATGTAGTGCTAAAATGTTTATTAAAATTGATTTTTTTTAATATTTTTGGATGCATGGAAAATATTCAAACCGAATACAATTAATTAATTAATAATGACGTAAATTGTTTCAAACTTATTAATAGAGGTTACAAATCTATATTTGAAGAAGTTAGAAAAGTTAATAACTTAAATATAGAAATGACATATATGAAGAACTAATTACCCTTAGTTTCACTTTTTTTGAGTGGAGTGATAAAATACTTTCATATATCATCCACCAATCAACATTGAATTATCAATTATTAATTAATAATTAACAAATATTAAATATCTAGTATTATTAGTTTTGATGAAGACTTATCTAGCGGTAAAAACTGACGTCGCAAGAGATCTTGGTTTCAAATCTCACTAGACGTGTGGATATATGCATTATTTATGTAAGCTTGTTATCTTTGTTCATTATAATTTGATAGTTATTGATGAATGTATTAGATTAATTATTTATTGATATCTTGAAATAATAATGCAATTATTATTTCTTAACAAAAAAAAATTATTATAGAAATAGATAAAATATTCTATTTCTAATAGTATTCGGAACTCAAAATCTTGGATCCTTGAGTTTTCTACTTGAATTAAATCGCCTTTATTTTGTGACAGAGTATTTGCCCATTTCGTGTTTCACAATTTACAACGAATAATTTTCATTTCACTTTCAAATCTAAGACTAACATTATTTTGGAGACAAAAATATGCAATGTTTCTAAACAACAAATTCAAGTCTTAAAACAAGGTATATACATAGCCAAAAAAGTTCCCCCCCCCTCCCCCTCCCCCTCCCCCACCCCCAAATTTCAAATATTCCCATCATGTGATTTTTTTTAATAAATTAAACATAAAAACACATAATTTTTAATTAATCCTAGCATTTTTTTCTTTTTTGACACGGGTGATTTGCCCTTTTCGTGTTTGATACGGATTATTTATTCATTTCGTATTTCACAAGTCACCAGAATTTGTATTTCACACTCAAAATAAAAAAAAACTAACAATTATTTGGAGACAAAAATCTGAAATGTTTCCAATCAAAATTTCCCCCAAATTTCAATGATTCCCATTATGTGATCTTTTAGAAACATAGATCGTCCTAAAATAGTATAGCAACATATATTCCAAATTCCACTTTCTATACCGTGTGATTTTTTAATTTTGATGCGACGCTTGTTGGCTAAGTCTCGTAATTAAATATTTGTAGTCTATAATTAAGGAATTTTGTAATATGTAGCACTTGCATCACACCTATATCAGTATTGGTAACTATTTTAATTTAAAATTTCCTTAGCATTTTCAGAAACATGCACGTTCACATGTAGGAAAAAAGTTGGATATATCTTTGTCCTCATTTTTATAAACCAGAAATTCCATTAAAATTACAGAATAACACAAGAAATTATGGAGAAGTACAGAAAAACATGCCACTAAAATACAAAAAATTACAGAAAATGAACGAATTTACAAAAAAAAAAAAAGAATAAATACAGAAAAGTACATAACAATTACAAGAAAAATATAGAAAGAAAAAGTTCAACCATAACAATAATTAAATGTGAAAGCAAAATAATATTCAACCATAATAATTATTCCCGTCATCCCTATCGTCAACCAATAACAAAAACTAATATATTGTTCAAATCACCAACAGAAAAACAAATAACAAAACAACAATATTCAAAATATTATTCAACTAACGGAAAACAAAAACAACAAAACATATCCTCATTTATCTTAAAAAATACGGGGCGAAAGCGATAGAGTTGGCTTGTCTACTTCAAACATGAATAAATCACATATCTCTCCCAAAACACTCTCGAGGCCTCTAGATGATTATGTCGTAACATAAGCATAACAAACTAAATAATTATTAATACTCTTCATGAGATATTTATTTTAAATTAAATAAATATAAACATCCTTAAAATATGAATTTCAAAAATTCAACAAAAGCAAAAGATGTTATATTGTACGATGTACACAAATGTAAACAATCCTCTCCTTCATTTATTCAAGTGTGAACTTATCAATTTTTCAATTCAGGTGAGTCCACATTTGTGCCCTAATCGTGCTTAGCATATATTTTACACATTCTCTACCAAACATTTTCCTCATAATAGTAAGTCAAGGAATTAGTGTTCATCCTCCTCCGGCCACCACTATACTTCTAAATCGATCTCTTTTCAAGGAAGAAGTGTAGAATCGAGCATATAGAACCCGGGTCTATTGGTTCAGTACCGGACATTCGCCATCTTTTTCTTTTGTGGTACTTGTCCGCTATTGATTAAGAATCTCTAACATAGTTCTATTTGATATAATATTATTTTTTTCATCTAAAAAGATTAGGTCGGAAATCAAGATGGTTGTCCTATTACCTGCCGAAATGAAAAACTCAAATTATTCAAGCAATACTGTGCAATCATACAATTTAAAACCCAATTAAATTCTGCATATTAATCAATTTAACACAAAATTATTAAGCCCCTAATGTAATTCTGGCATTCTGCAGAACATCGTAATTCTGCATTTCATGAAATTCAGAATCAAATAAACATTCGAATGTAAATTTCAAATATTTATTGCCCTAATTTCATCAATTAGAGCCAAAACAAATAAACCCTCAATCATATTTGTTACCCATTTTGCTCCAATTTCATCAATTACGCAAAAGATAAAAATACATATAAACATATACAAGAAAACAAAAAATATGAAAATCATTTCCTTTGTTTTAGATCGAGGCAAAGACATATCTTTGAAGACGCATTGGTTGATGATAATGTGCACTCCAACCCCAACCCTCATTTTATACTAAAACATTTTTTACAGAAATGAGAACCTCTTCGATTCAGCATAAAAATGGCGAAAACCGCGTCACTTCTCCTTCAACATTCATCAATGGCTAATAGTAATAACGGTAATCATGTATTCAAATTCCCGACAATGCCATCGCCTTCAACACGTCCTTCCATTCCTCTCCATTTATGCGGAATTCTCACCAGCGACACCGGCGAGTTGCACTTCTCCGTTCAATTCAATGTCCATAAAAAAGAACATCACTCCGGCGACCCCTTTAATTTTCTCAGTGCAAACATCCGAGAAATTGCAACTTTTCGCGATTCCGTTCCATCATCACCAGCTTCATCCTACTTGACTCCTACTTCTACACGTGAGAATCAAGATCATAATGCGGATGCAAATGCGGTGAGTGAAGAATATTGGTCGAAAGGTGACTTGTGACGAGGTTGAAGAGTGGGGTTTTGTCTCCTGTAAAGTATTATCGTGACGGAAGTTATTGTGTTTCAAGGGGGCAGTTTGAGTTCTGTGAAGAAGAAGAAGGCGAATACTGGGAGACGGAAATGAGATCATGTGTTCGACAAAATGCTCAAGAGACAAAATTTTCATTCTTCCTGATGGCCAATTGGGGTGTGGTTAAGCAGTCTTCATTTGGGAAACGAGCGAGAGGTTGTGTAAGCAGTGGTACAAACTCCCT
This sequence comes from Paulownia fortunei, assembly GCA_019321725.1. Taxonomy (NCBI): domain Eukaryota; kingdom Viridiplantae; phylum Streptophyta; class Magnoliopsida; order Lamiales; family Paulowniaceae; genus Paulownia; species Paulownia fortunei. The sequence goes on along the minus strand of CM033114.1, from coordinate 4,704,603 downwards.
CATGACACCACTAAGGTACTTATATTATCTTATATCATTAGTTTGGATCTTCTATTGCAATTTTATATTGGAACACACATACACGGCACTTGTATAAAGTCCATGTGTGTATCATTAATTTTTAAATATATATTTAAAGAAATATTTTATACAGTTTTTTTCATTAATTAAGATGATCCATTGCGAATCTCAACAACTTTGGTATCCATGTTTGATTTAAATGCTCGGTTGATGACGATGTTGTGATAGGAGTACGAGGACATGGCTTTGAAGGATAATGCAAGTTATAAGAGGCAATGCATGCTACTAAGGAATGAAAGAGACTACCTCTGGATTATTGGCAGACTCTGATTAAGGTAATAAATCCTTGCAAATATGATTCATATATATGCGCTCTTTTTATCTGATCTTAATTTCTCATGTCTACAAATTTAGAATAATTTATAAGCAGTATTTTCTTAGTTTACCTCAGTAGAGATTGACTCTGCTGTGTTTATAGGATTATGAGTTAGATGATGTACAACCAAATGATCTGAGCGCACATGGGATAGTGCTTGTACAAAATAATATCCACATGCTTCATGAAAGAATATTCTAAATTAATTTATTAAATAACCTTGAACCAGCTCTTAAATTTACTATGTTGTGCTGCTGGAATTTTGAATTTATTTAATTCTTAATTGTTTCAAGGAATGTTGATGGGGCTGAGGGCATTCAAGATCAAAATCGGGTTTTATCTCACTCATAGGCTTTAATGAAAATGATATTTCTTTGATCAAGGATAGGTGCTGGATTTCAGTTATGCATAAATGTTTGTCCATACTATTTGTCCAATAACATACGTTATATTATGTGTCACAAATAATGATACATGCCAATTTCCAAGCAAAAATTAAGAGAAAGAAAATAAAAAGAGACTAAGATAAAAACACTCCTGCTGATTGAAAGACGACCTGTAATCTGCCAATGAATCAAGAAAACCTTGAAAAGGTTGGGGACTCTACGCAACTTGTGCAGCCAGATAGGTTAGAAACCAGATGTTTGGCCATGTTATTCACTTGTTGCAACTAGAAAAGGCAGGCCTCTTCAGCGTACCACTTACAGTGAAAATGGTTTCGCATAGACATCAAATGGCTCATTAGCACTAAGCTGTGGTTCCTGCATGCAACATAAAACCATATAGAATTCTAACAGTTGTCTTAGTGCTATGATAACATCCTAACTTCTGATGATTTTGGTGGAAGTAGCGTTGTGATAACTTCCTAATATCTGGTGTTTTTGGTTTTTGGTGGAAGTTTGTTAGTATCCAACACAAAACCAAAGTTCAAAATAGACAATAAAATAAGCTACTACCTATGATGAATTTCACTTATTTCTTGGCAAGTCGATTATTAAATGTTAATGAATTAGTATTAGCTTATCTATTCTACCTTACATAATTTAAAAACTGTAGTATGGATGATTATGTTTTTTTTTTTTTTTATGTTGAAAAGCGGAGCTTAAATGAGGCAAACTATCAACTTTTCTTGTTAATGTATAGTTATGTATCTTAAGTGTGAATGCATACCTGTGTCAGTCCAACACCAGCACTTTCCCCTGTCGAAAGCATTGTGAGAAGTGTCGTCACAGCACCCCCTCCCCCACTTAGATCATCGTCGTTCCCACGGATGGTGGACCTCATTGCATTTAAAATATTCCCATACGTAGTTCCTTGTCCTTTTTCTATTGCTTGGATGAAAGCAAAGGTCATTGCTCCAGTAGAAGTCCCATTAGATAGAGCCTGTTCAGTTTTTCATTTGTGTCAATTTGTGTTCTAATTATTGCATTAGTAGTTGGAAGAAGTACTTGATTAAAACATTCATTAAAAATGATGTCAATAGAGTGACTGAAACTTACATCTGTATCAGCAGATGTTTGATCATCATCACAACCACTGAAGGATATGGCTTCTCCCCGGTTTGTGCCTTTCCATGTGCCTGTACGAGGACGATGGTCTTCCCACGCATAACGCCCGCTTCTGCATCGACATGTAAGTTTCTAAGAAACTGAAAATGGAAGAGTTATATTTAGTTGAAAGGGGTGACACTATATTAGGTGTAGAGTACACCCAAGTCACAAACCTGTTCATTCTACAAAGGAATGGTAAATCTAGGCTTGTGCCGCTGTGACATGCATCTATGATTGCGTGAAGCTTGACCCCAGAGGGAAGGGGCCTGACTATTGTTGCATTAATTTCGTTGTCAACAATCATTCCCTGTGTCTCAAAATCCAAAGGCAATAATGTTTCATCCAATCCATCAATTTCATCTCCTGTGTCGTTCGTTTGTTGTGAACCATGGCCAGAATAATGAAACAGCAGTGAATCCCCCGGCTGACAACCTTGCACAAGCCAAAACATCGCCATCCTAATGTTCTGTTTTGTTGGAATTCTTAATGGATCAATTTCCTCTTCTGAAATATAATTCCAGAGAAGGATTTAGATTAGAATGGCAAATATGATAAGCTTCGATTAATTTGTTAAGAATATTCATGGCATTTCAGAGGAATGATAGTTACTGAATCAAAGCTTCTGCCTTCGACAGCAGACTAAGCATAATATGCATCTCTCTCAAATACAATGGTTCTCATTGAACACTAATTTATTGAGTTTTCAATGAATAAGTAGCCATTCACCAAATAAAAACCTTAGCATTAGAAAACTCATACTTCAAAACAGTGGGACACCAAGAGCAGAGGAAGAAATTCTAGAAGTCTAATTTTAAATCTGATTTTGGATTCTCAAATAGTATTTTTATAATTGACTCGGTGATTAAATCGATCTTGTTGCCAATTACCGGTCCGGTCCAATCGCCACTGGTCCAATTGATCTAATAAAAATTGACTACATTTTTTAATTATAGGTAATGTAAAATACTAATTCTTATGTACTAAATTTTAAAAGTAAAAAAAAAAGATAGATAATCAATAGAAAACATAAATAAAAAAGTAAAATCTAAATAATTACATACATAAAACTAATATCTAGTTTAAGTTTCCTTATTTCTTTAAAGAAAAAAACAACTAATTTTTGACAGGTTTTATCTAATTTTTTATCGATTTTATTCAGTTTTGATCGATTTCTATTATTTATAGTCAAACCATCGATTCTCGATTAAATCGATTCGATTTGATTTTGAAAATACTAGCCTCAAATAAACATGTACGGTAAATGGTCAGAATTATATTTGTGAAGCAAGCTTTCCAATATATGTCAATATTTGCCTTTGGTTATACTTAAAAAAACCTTGCATTTTTGGAATTTTAACAATTCATTTGTGAAGTTGGCAAGACTAGATAGAGTTGTTGAACCAAATAATATAGTTTATTTAATTTTTTTTTGTCAAAGTTGACATCAAACAAGTCAAACCGTAACTGAGTCAAAAAACTCACCTAAAAATCCCAGATTAAACCAAGTCAAGATTGTTAGAGAAATATAAAATAGAACCCAACAACAAAACAAAACAAAAAATAAAATCAAAAAATTAATTTAGAGAAAGAAAAGAAGATTACCAGTGAGCATGAGAATTGAGGACTCAGGGAAGTTGAACCGGTTGATGAGCATATACCTCATGCACTTGGCATCATTAATACATCCCTTCAGCTCATGACTCGAGTTCCAATACGAGACCCCCACGATCACCGCTCTCTTCCGCCCGTGGGCGGATGGAGGTGGACCGGGCGGCGCGTGGTTGTACGGCGACGGAGGAGGGTAGTAGTTGTTGTATTCACTTAAAGAATAGGAAGTGGTGTGGCGATGGCGATGGGGAAGGGCAGATGGGCCGCTGGACGAGTCACCTATGCGGATGATTGCTCGGCAAACGGTGCAGCGGATGGAGGCGGCGCCCAGCCGCAGTTGGAAGAACGTATGGCAGTTGGGGCAGGTAACTAGCATCAACATTTTCTTTGATCAAGAAGAGGAGAAATGGAGTACTGTGATGGTGAAGTGTATGTGAAAAGAGGAAGACTTGATGGGAATGATGAAAGGAGGGAAATACTCTATAGGACTATATATAGAAATTTAGAAGGCTTATTGGGCTACCTTTTCAAGTTTCTGTCCCTTTCTTTATGTCCAATTCCTTTGCTTTTTCTGTCTTTTTTTCCTTCTATTGGTCTCCTCAAACATCGTCAATGAATTATATTTTAATTTCTTATATTTTATATTACATATCATAAATATATTTTAAATAAATAAAATATTTTTTAAAATATATATTTGATATTAATTATACATTAAAAAAGAAAATTCTAAGTGTTAAGAGCAATTGTAGCCTACCAAATGTAAACTACCATACATTTAGTTATTATCATACACCACAGTTATTATCAATTGAACTATCTATCATTTATTTCAGTGAAAGAATTCATTTAGTTATTTATCATTATAATGGAAAAAACCATATTATAGTTCTTCCATCCATATTTCTTTTACGTTATGAAATAAGCCTCTATTTTTAAAATATATTTTTTTAAATACTCTGCTTAGTAAAAGCAATACTAGAACATCACTAATTATCAGCAACTATTTTTTGAAGATAAAAAGATATACTACAAGATTTTCATTTTTCTACATTAATCTAAAATCAAATTGTGGAGGAATACTTTATAATTTATATGTATTTTTTTTAATGAGACAATAAATGTGTACCTATTAGCACACTGAAAATTGCATCGACCTCCTCCAATTATAAGCTATTGACAAGCACTTCCCCTAACATTTCAAACATTAGCGAAGACCTCCTTCCTATTGGTTTTTGTTGAAGAATCCGTTAATTTTTAGCTTAAAAGTCCAAAATATCCCTTTTCATCGGCTAAAATTGCAAAATGGCCAGCTAGATGCTAGCCCCTGAGAACAAGAAGGGCAAAATTGCGAAAATGCCCATTGCATGCAAAATAAAATAAAAAAATTGTTGTAACTAATGACATATAATAATATAACCTACAAAAACCTAAATTCTAAAATACTAGAAAAAACCATTCAAACTATAAAATGAATATTTAGTCTCAATTTAATAATAAAGCTTTTATAACATCAAACCCGCCTTTATTAAAATTTTTAAAATTCATATATGATAATTAAGTTAGAACAAGCTTAATCACAACTTAATTATGCATCTCTTATAAATCCAAATCAACCTATTTAAAATTTACTAACTAAAATAACCCCATTTTTTAAAATTTGTGCCATTTTTAATACAAATCTAACCCTTTTTTCTTCAAAAATAAGTAATAAATCTCAAACCCCCTAAAGCTTAAAAATAATCCACTCCCAATTTAATTTTTGAATCTTTCACAAGTATCCTCTTAATGTCTAAGTTTTAACACCAACCATCAAGCAACTATATTGACATTTTACTAAATAAAGAAAATTATGCAAACAATAATTTGAAATAAAATAACTATATTTTGTAATTTATTTTTTCATTTTTTTTGCGGAATTTTCATTTAATGGTTTATAATAATTTTTATATAAATATATTGTTTTAAAATACACTTAAAATTGCATAGGATAATACTGAATTTTATTACACATATATCTATAGAATACTTTTTTCTTTTCCTAGTTAATTACATTTTTTATTTATAAGCATGAGGTATGGTACAACATCATACTAGAAAAAATTATATTCAAGTTTATATTTGAAACATACAATATGTTGGCTGAAAAATAATAATAATATGAGGTAAAAAACCATAAGTTTTTGAGTTATATAATTCTCAAACATTATTATTTGGTTAGTTACATTCATTGCCAGCATAATTTTTTTTTTTTTATAAATTGGAATTCATCGATAATAAAGTCTTAGAGTATTATAATTTTGATTGAAATTGAATGAAAAATAGATCATAAAACTTTAACACTTCAACATACACATTTCTTATTTTAAATATTTATTTTTACGTTCAGAATGACTAAATAATATTCTTTAATTATTTTATGAATAAATGCTAAGTTTGTCATTTTGGGTGAATAAATCTTGTTTCCTATCTTGAATTGAGTGGGAGGGGTGTTGGCAGTCTTTCATTGGATATAAACCAATTTGGGTAGATATTTGTTTTTAAAATATGTTGTTTGTTTTTAAAAGAAAAAAACCCACCAGAATTACATTTCTACCCTTCAAATTGACAGTCGAAGGGGAGGTCCTTGCCATTTTTCCGAACATTTTGGGTTGGATTCGCAATAATTCATAGTTGAGGGTAGATCAATGCAATTTACCCAGGTACAAGTATTAAAGCACAAATTGGAAACTTCAATTAATGAAGCCCATGAGGTGTAGGAGAATCTAAAGTGCCTTTGACGTTGACCCTTTTCAACTTTTAAAAGTTTCTGTTTTGTCCAGATAATAATTAATTATGTAGTGCTAAACTGTTCATTAAAATTGATTCGTTATATCATTGGATACCTGGAAAATATTCTGACCTAATCCAAATATTTTAATTAATTAATAATACTCTAAATTGGCCACGTGAAATTTTTCTGGAACCTTTCATTTAACATACTCTACTACCAAAATTCTAATTCTTATTCTAGTGTCTTGTACTTCCATTATTTTAAAATTAGTAATGGATGTTAGAAAATTATATTGGAGCGAGAAGAAATTGGAGCGTTAATAAATTAAACATAAAAGTGACACAATTGTTGAATTAATTACCCGTAGCCTTAATTTGGTTATTTTTTTAGTGGAGTGATCAAATACATTCATATATCATACATCTATCATAGATGAATTATCAGTTATCTACCAACACTTTACAAATATCAAGTATCAAGAATCATTAATTTTTGGAGGATTTAGCCATGACTTCAAGTGTCACTAGATATGGGTAACTTGTTATTTAATTGTTCATTATACTCCGATAGATATTGATGAATGTATCTTAGTTAGTTAAATATGAGATGAGAAATATTTGATATTTAATATGCATGAGAATATTATATATTCGTTATAAGAGTTACAAAAAAAAAAAATATCAAAAAAATATAAAAATAAATAAAATACGAATTTTTAGATGTACATGTTAAAACACTAATGTGAAAGAATTATTTGGGAGTAAAAAAATAGCTTATTTGATATTATTTTTATATGTATTGCACTTGTACTTATTTAAAAAAATCCTGAAAAAATTATAGCATATGTATTTCTATAATATTTAGTTTGTAATTATGACACAATTTAGAGATAACTATTTAACAATAATTAGTATTTTTATGAAATATTAAGATTTTTAATTTTTATTTATATGATTATCAATTAATGCTTATAAATATTTTTTATATAATTTTTAGATTTTAGTTTAATATTATAAATTTTTTAAAAATAGAATATTATTCATCAAGTATTATGCGAAATAAATATATTACATGTATTAATTGTTTCACCTAAAATATAAGAGTATTATTCAATAAATTCAGAATGAAATAAAAATATTTTTAATTCTTTATACATACGTGTATTATATAGGTATAACTCAAGTTTTAAATAATATAAGAACGTATTAAATTAATTATTAATTGATATTCTGATCTAATATTATGATATCACTTTTTAAAAAGAAATCACTATAGAAATAGATAAATATTTGAATCTTATAACCCCAAAATCTAGAAGCTAAATTTTACCACTTGAATTAAATTATATTGACAATTACTTAGCCTTTTGTTTTGTGGCATGCGTATTTATTTGCCAATTTCATCTTTCACAACTTACAATGGATAATTAGCATTTCACTCTCAAATAAAAAAAAGTAACAATATTTTGACGACAAACATATGCAACGTTTCTAATCGCATTTTTTTAGTCTTAAACAGGGTTTATATATAGCAAAAAAAATTCCAACCAAATCTCAAATATTCCCATTATTTGATCTTTTCAATAAATTATACATAAAAATGTATTAATTTCAAATTAATCCTTAGCTTTTTGTTATGTGACACGTGTTATTTGCCCATTTAATGTTGACTTGGAATATTTGCCCATCTCGTGTTTCACAAGAATTCGTGCTTTATATTTTACACTCACAATAAAAAACTAATAATTATTTGTAGACAAAAATCATAATGATTCCCATTATGTGATCTTTGAGAAACATAGATCATTCTAAACTATTATAGCAACATATATTCCAAATTCCACTTTCTTAGTCATTTGCCTTAAAACCAAATCTTATTCCAACATATATACCCATGCCTTTTTTACCATGTCTTTTTTTTTTTTTGATGCGATGTTGGCTAAGTCTATATACTTTGTATAGTGGGCTAACTTTTAAAAAATGATAACTAAATATATGTAGTCTATAAGTAGGGAATTTTGTAGTTAAAAACTTCATTTTAGGTCGGAATATGTAGCATTTGCATCAGACCAATATCAGTATTGGCTTGTATTTTTTAATTTAAAATTTCTTGTTTCAAAAGCATACTTGTTATATGCACATTGAGTTTTATTCTATGATTGTTCCATATATGTTGGTTTTAGCTGGACTCAACGTTCTTTACATGAGAAAAATGTGGGATTTTTTTTTTTCCTTAATTGTATTCCAATTTAAAGATTTTTTTTTTTGTCAAACTTAAGGAATACACCCATGTTTTTGAGTTGAATCATCCTCAAATACTGTTACTCTCACGTTAAAAATATAAACATTCTACAAAATAAATTCTCATGCTTGACAATCAGTGTACTTTTTTAACAATAAGAATTATTACAATGAAAGGTTTGCTTGCTGGACCAACCATGTGTATAATTATTGCAGTTTAAAATGGTGTAGTCATTCAATTTGAAGATTCCGTCTCCCAATAGTCTTCAATGGTGTGACACTCCTTGTGTTCGAAATTATTGTTCCATTTTTAAGGGTAAAAATGCCTCAATTTGATTTTTTGGTACATTATCTTCTAAAAATAAATTATAAATATTTTAACCACTCAAATTTAATTATTTTGATTCTTTATCTCCCAAAAATTATGAACATTTTGCCCACTTAAATTTAAATCATTTTGAGCATTAAAGGGTTATCCTATGGAGAACTCCTGTTCATATCGTAGGCATAGACCTAATATCCAAACAACATTTTAGAAGGGAGTCAATTCCTAGAAGCTGATTTTTCATCAATTCAATTTTCATCAAGGTACATATCATATCAAACTGACGTTGTTTATAAGAAATCCTATTTCAACATTAAGAAAGCAGACTCGAACCAAAGCTAGAGAAGCGAGCGTTCAGGGCGTTCACTAGAAGCAATAGACTAATGGGAATGGAGTATACCAGTGACCCTAGGGGCTTCTACCCTCCCAGTGCCAGGCGTTTCCACCTTTACAACCTCAGGAGCTCCTGCCCCTGCGGCCATAGGCGCGTTAGCTTTAGCAGCCCCAGGCGTTTCCATACTAGTGACCCTAGGAGCTTCCGCCTTTGCGGTCTCAAGTGTTTTCGCCCTAGTAGGATCCCACGTCCCTAGAGCATGGAGCTCCAACTGGACGACCACTAATTGGAATGACGATATAGCAAAGTATACGAGAGGCCCTACTTGCCTTTTTGAAGGATACCTCAGTAAAAGCATTAACAAAGAATGTAACTCAGTCTGCAAACCTATCACCACCAAGAGTGGCAAAAGAATATTACATTTCAGCTTGCATTCGGAGATCAAAATATGGCACGAGAATACTATGCCAACACACTAAGGAGGACTAGAGAAATGAAGATATTGCACAACCCCAATGAGGCCAGCCCAAAATGAGGCAAGATAAAGACTCTCCATTCCAACTCCCATGGAGTATACACTCTTCCAGAAAGTGTAAGGGAACAAGGAGAAAAGTGCAAGAAGTAAGGATTAGATTAATCTCCATGTCTTGACCAGCGACCAACACATCCTAAATGGCATAGTTCCCCGACCAACAACCTCTCCAACTTCATGCCTCGACCAGCGCTCCTCGAGGTATCATTTATTTCTCACTTTTTGAATTACATTCCCACTTCAAGAGATTACAATACTTTAAACTATTGATAACCTTGCTACCAAAGCATCTACTTATTTTGCTATCTAGACTCGTCATTCCTATACTCATGAAATCAAAACATCTGCCTGTAAGAAGTCTAAACGACTCATGGCAAAGAAAAAAATATAAGATAGTCAGTAAGAAGCTGTGAAACACAATCCGTTGTGAAAGTATTGAATAAGATGATCAGTAAGAGGCCATGGGATGCGATTCATGGCGAAAGCCTAAAAAGAGGTAATCTTTAAGCGGTTGGACTGATGAGTTGATTTTATAC